>JAESUZ010001912.1:600000-862965 GCA_017311185.1 Proteles cristata cristata | reverse complement strand
TCTCTCTCCTAGAAATAAATAAAAAACGTTAAAAAAAATTAAAAAAAAATCTCTGGTATATACATAGAGTGGAATACTACTCAGCCATAAAAAATGAATGAACAATTGATTCACGTGACGTGAATCTTAAAAATATTACGTTGATTGAAAGAAGGCTTTCATAAGAGAGTAGATATCATTTTATCTTGTTTTAGAGTTCTAAAAACTTCACACAAGGCAGATTTATACTGAAAGAAGAAGGAAGGAAGGAAGGAAAGAAAGAAAAACAAAAAAGAGCAGTTGTCTCTGGTGGGTGGGCCGGAGATTGGGAAGAATCATGTGAAGAACTTTCTGAACGAATAATGAAGTTCTATATCTTGATAGAGGTTTGGATTAGAGTATTTGTCAAAACTCATCAAGTGATACACTTAAGGTTTATATATGCACACCATTATATATAAGTTTTACCTTAAAAGACTAAAGTACCAGAAAGAAATATTGAATTATAGGTAAATAGAATGGAATGTTATGGAGATATAGAGTGGTGAGAATCTGTAGGATCAAATGTACAATTACAAAATGATAAACATTTTTTTCTCTTTCTTTGTCCACTGTTCCAAACATATTAGATATATTAATGCTTTTTATCCTTTGAGCAACCCTATGAGTCAGGTACTAGGATTGCTCTAATATCAAAACCGTAGAAACAAAAGTCACTGAGATATAAAACATCCAGCCCTAGCTCAGAGAACCAGTAGTGGTAGAGTCAGTATTTAAACACAGCAATTAATATGGCAGCCCATGTAAGTGAGCATCAGCATCTTCTCCCTGCCCACTGCCCTGCTCTATCTCTTTCTCTCAATATGCTTTATAGAACTATGGTTTCAGTTATGGTAAAGTAGGACTACATGTGTGATCTACACAGATACTGCATTTCATTTTAAGTAAAAAAGGCAAATTTCAAAGTAATATATGCTAGTTTAAAATGTTAACAAATAAAGCAATATATGCATACCTATAAGTACATATTTATGGTATAAACACTATATAACAAAAAAATCTATAAAGATTTGGTAGTGTACTAATACTATAATTGTTCACAAGAAAATGGAGAGTAATTTAAATAGAGTTCATCAAAGAGTACACTGTTAATTGTTGAGCAAAATAATAGTGTTTGATTAGGATTGCAACTATACCTGTCCCTAGATTTTCTACATATGGTTAATATTCTTAGATCTTAATAGTGGGTTGACTGGCTATTCCTTAAAAAAGAAGGGTGGCTTGTTAAAAAACAACCTTACTATCTAGAGTTCCAAAATTTAGAAACATAGCTTTTCCTGTTATCCAAATACACTAAACTTGTCACAAAGAGCAAGTATCACATATTGAGCATCAAATATTTGCCATGCCTATGCTATGAGCTCTAACACAGATTTTTTAAAATAATCTGAATGTCACAGTACATTTTTCAGATGAAAAATTAAGGCTGAGAACAATTAAGTAAATTCTTAAAAATCACAAAGCATATCAACTTCTGCAGGCTTTCAAATATATTCCAACATCTGAAGGATACACACAACACACACAAACTCACAATAACACATACATTTACACATATAGAAGTATTGTGCAAGTATGCAGTATATTATATGAATAGTTATTCAGAATGATGTTGTGTATAGTATATATTAAAAAAAATGTGTGCATATGTATATATATATATGTATGGGAAATATATAGAGACATATACATGGAAGGTACTTTCATACATTTTATTTTAAAAAAAAATCTCAGTGGGGCGCCTGGGTGGCTTAGTCGGTTGGGCGTCCGACTTTCGCTTAGGTCATGATCTCGCGGTTCGCGGGTTCGAGCCCCGCATCGGGCCCTGTGCTGACTGCCAGCTCAGAGCCTGGAGCCTGCTTCAGATTCTGCGACTCCCTCTCTCTCTGACCCTCCCCTGCTCATGCTCTCTCTCTCTCTCTCTCTCTCTCTCAGAAATAAATAAAACATTAAAAAATTTAAAAAATATTTTAAAAATGAATAATCAAAAAAGTATGGAATATAACAGAATTAACAGAAAATTCTCAGAATTCATTTAACATCTGAAATTGGTCCTCAGATATATAGACAAATGATATAAACACAATAAAAAAGGTCTAGAAAAAATTACAATAATCTCTCAAATAACAATTGAAATATTAATTAAATATCACAAAGTGGTGGGACACTTGGGTGGCTTAGTCGGTTGAGCATCTAACTGCAGCTCCGGTCATGATCTCAACAGTTTGTGGGTTTGAGCCCCACGTCAGGCTTTGTGCTGATGGCTTAGAGTCTGTTGCCTCCTTCAGATACTGTCCCTTTCTCTCTCTGCCACTCCCCTACTTGCACTCTGTTTCTGACTCTCTCAAAAATAAATACACATTAAAACATTTTTTAACAAAAAATAAATAAATCCATAAAGTGCTGTTAAACTTATGAATTGTGACAAAAATATATTTAATAATAATGTAAGATAAATATGAGCTTTTGACATTCCTAAATAATGAGAAGGAATATATAACATAGGCTTCTTTATTTAAATTTTCAAAATACACAAAATTATTTTTATAATTTTTTGGAAAAAAATACTCCAAGCATCTAAGAAAAATTTGACTATGATAATTAAAACAATATAGATCAAAATGGCATCAGATCTTGATTTCTGGACTTTGCAAAAGTAAAAGAAATCAATAAAATCAAGTTGGTTAAGAATCAATTTCAGGGGTGCTTGGGTGACTCAGTCCATTAAGTGGCTGACTCAGTTTCGCCTCAGGTCACGATCTCATGTTTTGTGAGACTGAGCCCCAACTACAGAGCCTGCTTGGGATTCTCTCTCTCCATCTCTCTGTGCCCTCCCCACACTCGCGCTCACGCACTCTATATCTCTCAAAAATGAATGAATAAAAAATTTAAAACCTTAAAAAAGAATAAATTTCATAAAATTATTTATCTAGCCAAACTTCATGACACGACAAGGCAAAAAAAAATTTTTTTCATAAGGACTTGAAAAAATTTCCTAGCGTAGGACCTCATATTTAAAAATATCTTTTAACCACAGTTGATTTAGGTGAACAAAAGACATTCAAAAGGAATTGAGACTACTAATAAGGAAAGTGACTTTTCAAATGGTTGAAGGCCACATTCAAAGTTTGATTAAAGCAAACATGTTTGCGATTTCGTGGCTAAGGATCTCGTGCTCAATGGCTAAACTAAAATCAACCATTCTAAAAGGATTTACAAGTTTCAAAGAGCTATAATTAGATTAATAAAGTCATGTTGTTACCTGGTTAATTCTTACTAGGCCTATAAAATTGAGTTTAAGTGTTATCTATATACCAGAGAAGGCTTTCCTGAACTCTGTCTTGCTCCCATCCATCCTAATAAATGCCCCTCCTCTGTGATCTTTTTTCACAGAATTTCTGTCATGACACTCTGCATGTTCAGTATCACCAACAGATTCTAGCCTTTTGGACAATGATCTCTGACATTGCTCTCTGTCCCTCCAGCCCATAGCACATTGCCTAGATTATTTTAGACATTTAGCAGATACCCGAATGAGCAAAAGCTTAGTTGATGATCTTTATTGTATTTCTCTCCAAAGAACCTATTAAAATGTTTGGGGACTAACTCATTTTTTCCTTAGAATTCTGCATTTGAGAAATTTCAGATTCAAAAGCCCTGGTTCAACCCTACATTAGAGTTGAACTAGTAAACTAGAATACATCTATCAAATAATTAAAGGTAGTTAAAGAATTTACACATTCATGAAAGATTGCTAATCTAACATAATTTTAAAAAGCTAGTAAGAAAGAAGTTTCTTTTTCTTATGGTAGTATTCCCCAGGTATGATGCATAGAACTGCTTCCTGAGGGAGGTAAGAAAAACACTAGGGTAACTTGTTTCAGTAATCATTTAGTGTCTAAGTAGTGTCCTGCAGGAAATATTCAATGCAGGCTGGCATAATGAAGTCTTTGAACTTCCACAAATCTGTTTACTCAGAAAACTAATTTCTGTTGGTTTGTTGGTTCTTTACATATTTAATGTTAAACATTTATTAAGGTTTATTGACCTCAAATTTCAGAGATCTCTAGGTGCTGGCATATATTAGTGGTCTCCAATGGTTTCTGACTGCTTAATAAAAAGTACTTTAAAAAATAGCATATACAATGAATATTCAGCCATAGAAAGAACGAAGTACATGATACAGTGTGGATGAACCACAAAACTATGTGAAGCAAAAGAAGCCAGACATGAAAGGTCACATATTGTATGATTCTTTTTATATGAATTTTCCAAAATAGGTGAATCCAGAGAGATAGAAAACAGGCTAGTGGTTACCAGGGTCAAAGAAAAAGGGAATGGAAAATAATAGCTGTTGTATTATGGGTTTCATTTTGGGTTGATGAAAATATATTGGAACTAGATAACAGTGATTGTTCCACAACATTTTGTATGTTCTAAATGCTACTGAATTGTATACTTTAAAGTTATTAAGCATTAATATCATGTGAATTTTACCTCAAGTTTTAAAAGGACTTTATTGAGATAAAATTCAAATTCCACAAAATTCATTTTTTTAAATGTACAATTCAGTGTTTTTTTCTTTTCTTTTCTTTGTTTTTTTTTAGTATATTCAAATAGACACACAGTCAGCATCACAACTGAATGTTAGAATATATTTATAATCCTCGAAAGAAACACATATGCATCAGCAGTCATGCTAATGCCCCATTCCCAAAGTTCCTGGCAACCACTAATTCTTGTCTCAAATAAATTGGCCTATTCCAGACATTTTGTATCAATGAAATTATAAGTACGTAATTTTTTGTAACTGTGTCTTTCATTTAGCAAAATGTTTGCAAAATTGATCTAGATAGTGGCATGTATCAGTACTTCATTTTTATACAAGCTTCAAATGAGTGTATGTTTTCATTCCTCCGGTATATCTAAGAGCAGAATTGCTGAGTCAATGCTAACTTTATGTTTAACATTGAGGAGCTGCCAAAATGTTTTCCAAAGTGGCTTCATCATTTTACAATCTCATTAGAAATGTATAAGACTTTCAATTTGTTTACATCCTCAACAACTTTATTATTGTTTAGTTTTATATTTAAACCATACTACTAGGTATGGTTTGGCATATAATTGTAGTTTGATACACAATCCCCTAATGACTAATGATATTGGGCATTTTAATGTGTTTATTGGCCATTTGTTTATTTATCTTCTTTTGAAATGTAACTTCAGATAATTTGTTCATTTTTCAATTGTCAATTGAGTTAATTGACTTTTTTTTTACTAAATTGTAAGAGTTCTTCAAAAACTGGATATGAGTCTCTTATCAGATATATAATTTGCATAAACTTTCTCCCATTCCAAGGGTTGCATTTTCACTTTTTTGATTGTGCTTTTTGAAGTCCAAAATTTTATAAAATTCGAGTCATCTAATTTCTCTTTGGTCACTTGTGCTTTCTGTGTCATTTTTAAGAAAGCATAGCTTAATCCATGGTCACCAAGATTAATTTGTAAATTCTCTTTTATTTTATTTTTTAAATGCTTTTTAAATTTATTTTTGAGAAAGAGAGAGAGAGAGAGCATGATTAGGGAAGGGTCAGTGAAAGAGGGAGATATAGAATCCGAAGACAGACTCCAGGTTCTGAGCTAGGTGTCAGCACAGAGCCCGACAAGGGGGCCAAACCCACAAATGATGAGATCCTGAGCCGCGAGGAAGTTGGCCATTAACCGACTGAGCCACCCAGGTGCCTCTGTAAATTCTCTTTTAAGAGTTCTATAGTTTTGTTCTTACATTTAAGTTTTTTGCCCTTTAGATTAGTAATTTAATATGGTGTGAATTAAATGTCTGATATCCAGTTGTGCCAGCACCATTTGTTGAAAAAATTATTCTTCCCAGAATTTAATTTTCTTATCACCTTGTTGCAAATCAATTGACCATGAAATTAAAGCTTTATATCTGCATTTCAGTTTTATTCCATTAATCTCTATGTCTATTTTTGGCAGCTTTAACTGCCTTGAAACTGTAGGTTTGTAGTAAGTTTCAAAATCAAACTTGTGTGTCCTCCAACTTTGTCATTTGTTTCCAAAAAGTTGTTTCTTTTCTGGGCCCTCTAATTTTCCATATGGATTTTAGAATCAACTTACCAATCCCTACAAAAAATAGCTGGTATTTTTATTAGAGATTGTGTTAAATCTGTAAAACAATTTAGGAGTATTACCATCAAAACAAAATTAGGTCTTTGGACCTATGAACATTGAGGTCTTTCTGTTTATTTATACTTCTTTTGTTAAATATATTTTTAAATAGTTTATGTTTTTGAGGCTACTGTAAATGGAATTGCTTTCTTATTTATTGTCAGATTATTTATTGTTTGTGGTATTAATGTTCCTTTAAATTTTGGTTGACTTCAACATGCAGCCATCTGGATCTGGGCTTTTCTTTGTGGGAATATTTTTAAAATTCCCAATTAAATATATTTATCTGATATAGATCTATTCAGATAGACTATTTCTTCTTGAATGAGTTTTGATAGTTTGTATTGTTCTGGAAATTTTTTCATTATATCTAAGGTATATAATTTTTTGGCATACAGTTATTCAGTGTATTCCCTTATATATATATATATATATTTTTATTTCTATAAGGTCAATGGTGATGTTCACGCTTTCATTGCTGATTTTACTAATTTGAATGTTTTTCATTTTTCTTGATAAATATAGGTAAATATTTGTTTTATTGTTCTTTGCAAAGAACATAGTTTTGGTTTTGATTTGCTCTATTGTTTTTACATTCTCATTCCACTTATGACCATCATAATATTTAATATCTCTTTTCTTCTCTGCTAGTTTGGGAATTAATTAGCTTTTTTTTTTTTTTAAATATACAGTCTCTACAAATGGGCCTATTCATGGAAACCACGAGATATCAAAATTGTGACAAATTTCTTGGATGGAACTTAGAAGAGAGATCTAAACCTATTCTGCCACCTTCAGTGACTGTTACTTGTGCATCTTCCTGGCTACCCTAATTGCAAGGCTGCTGCTTTTCAGGTTACTGCAGAGCTAATTTATAGTGTGTTGGGAAGAGGGGAAAACAAAATGCTGTAAAACTCACTCTTTTCACCAAGATTCCACCATTGCTCTTGAATGAACACACTTTGGATTGTTGTGGATCTTTTCCAGAATTCGGAAAAAGTTGATAATGACTGTTTTTGCCAATATTTTCATTCCATTTATGGATTTTTGGAGGTCCATACCCTACCATTTCAAAAGGGCCTCTTGTTTTTTTTTTTTTTTAATTTTTGCAGCTGTTTGTTTTAACATCCATTATCTGTAGCTGAACTCCATGAAACTCTTTAGGAAATGTCGTCTTAAAACATTGTGAAGAAATTGTTACTTTCAAAAGTCTTATTGCTTTTCAAATATTAAATTAATAGTATCATTTTTTTCAATCCTTATTTTGCATGTTGAAATAGCAATGCATCTTATGTGTTACCTGACACTCTGCCTGTATTATCTTGTCCAGTTTAACTTAATATTTCTGTCTCTCAAGGATTAGAATATAATCCTAAAATAAGGATTAAACCCATACATACATATCATAGGGTTTTGAAAGCATTAAGGAAAGTAGTACTTATAAATAATTTAGAATAGTGCCAGATCAATAACTATTATATAAAATATATAATTATTTTGTGAAAAATCCTGTCGGTGTACTGATAAGTATTGCATTAAATCTGTAGATTGCTTTGGGTAGTATAGGCATTTTAACAATATTTGTTCTTCCAATCCATGAGCATGGAATGTCTTTCCATCTTTGTGTCATTTTCAATTTTTTTCATCAGTGTTTTATAGTTTTGAGAGTACCATTCTTTCACCTCTTTGGTTAAGTTTATTTGTAGATATTTTATTGTTTTTGGTGCAATTGTAAATGAGATAGTTTTCTTATTTTCTCTTCCTGCTGCTTCATTATTAGTGTATAAAAATGAAACAGATTTCTTTACTTTAATTTTTTTTAAAAAATTAATGTTTTATTTATATCTGAGAGAGAGAAAGAGAGACAGCATGAGCAGGGGAGGGCCAGAGAGAGAGTGAGAGAGAGACAGACAGAATCTGAAGCAAACTCCAGGCTCTGAGCTACCTGTCAGCACAGAGCCAGACACAGGGCTCAAACTCACGAACTGTGAGATCATGACCTGAGCCAAAGTCAGATGTTTAACCAACTGAGCCACCCAGGTGCCCTTCTGTACCTTGATTTTGTATCCTGTGTCTTTACTGAATTTGTGTATCAGTTCTAGCAGTTTTTTGATGGAGTCTTCAGAGTTTCCTTTATTATGTATTTCCTTTAAATGACTAGTATTATGTCATTTACAAATAATGAGAGTTTTACTTATTCCTTACCAATTTGGATGCCTTTTATTTCTTCTTGTTTTCTAATTACTGTGGCTAGGACTTCCAATGGTATGTTGAATAAAAGGGGTGAGAGTAGACATCCTTGTCTTGCTCCAGATCTTATGGGAAAAGCTCTTAGTTTTGCACCATTGAGTATAATGTTGGGGGTGGGTTTTTCATATAAGGCCTTTATTGTGTTAAGATATGTTCCCTCTAGACCTACTTTGTTTTTTATCACGGATGGATGTTGTACTTTGTCAAATGCTTTTTCTGTATCTATTGAAATGTTTATATGGTCTTTTTAATCCTTTCTCTTATTGGTGTGACTATCACATTAATTGTTTTGTGAATATTAAACCATATTTGCATCCCTGGAATAAATCTCATTTATTCATGGTGAATGATTTTTTAATGTATTGTTAAATTTAGTTTGCTAATATTTTGTTGAGGATTTTTGCATTTATATCCATCAGAGATATTGGCCTAGACCTCTCTCTCTCTCTCTTCCTCTCTCTCTCTCTTTGTGTGTGTGTGTGTGTGTGATGTCTTTATTTGGTTTTGGTATCAGGGTGATATTGGCCTCATAGAATGAATTTGGAAGTTTTCCTTCATCTATTTTTTTGGATTAGTTTGAGAAGAATAGGTATTAACTCTTCTTTAAATGTTTGTAGAATTCACCTGGGAAGCCATCTGGTACTGGATTTTCAGTGTTTTGGTTTTTTTTTTTTCTTTAATTACTGATACAACTTCATTGCTAGTAATACATCTGTTTAAATTTTCTATTTCTTCTTACTTCAGTTTGGTAGATTATGCTTCCAGGAATTTATCCATTTCTTCTAAATTGTCCAACTTATTGGCATATAGGTTTTCATATTCTACTACATTGTTTGTATTTCTGTGGTGTTGATTGTTTTTTCTCCTCTTTCATGAATGATTTTCTTTATCTGGGTCCTCCTCCTCCTCCTCCCCCTCCTCCTCCCCCTCCTCCCTCTCCTCCTCCCCCTCCTCCTCCTCCTCCTCCTCCGAGTCTGGTTATTGGTTTATCAATTTCTCCAAAGAAGGCATACAGAAGACCGACAAACATATGAAAAGATGCTCAACATTACTCATCATCAGGGAAATACAAACCAAAGCTACAATGAGATATCACCTCACACCTGTCAGAATCACTAACATAAAACAAAACAAACAAAACACCAGAAACAAGTGTTGATGAGGATGTGAGGAAAAGGAGATACTGTTGGTAGGAATGCAAACTGGTATAGCCACCATGGAAAACAGTACGGAAGTTCCTCAAAAAATTAAAATAGAACTACCCTATGATCCAGTAATTGTACTACTGGGTATTTATCCCCAAAATACAAAAACATTAATTCAAAGAAATACAAGAACTCCTGTGTTTATTGTAGTGTTATTTGCAGTAGCCAAAGTATGAAAGTAACCTAACTGTCCACTTACATATGAACAGATAAGAAGACCAGTATATACAGGGGCGCCTGGGTGGCTTAGTCGGTTAAGCGTCCGACTTTCCCTCAGGTCATGATCTCGCGGTTCGTGGGTTCAAGCCCACATCGGGCTCTGTGCTGACTGCCAGCTCAGAGCCTGGAGCCTGTTTCAGTCTGTGTCTCCCTCTCTCTCTGACCCTCCCCTGCTCACGCTGTCTCTCTCTCTCTCCTAGAAATAAATAAAAATATTTAAAAAAAAAGAAGAAGACCAGCATATACATACAATGGAATATTATTTAGTCATTAAAAGAATGAAATCTTGCCATTTGGAACAATATGGATAGAGCTTGAAAGTATAATGCTAAGTGAAAAAAAGTCAGTCAGGAAAAGACAAATACCATATAATATCACTCATAATGGAATTTAAGAAACAAAACAAATGAGTAAAGGAAAAAAAAGAGAGAGAGAGAGAGAGGCAAACCAAGAAACAGACTCTTCACTATAGAGAACAAACATGGTTTACAGAGGGTAGATAGGTGGGAGAATGGGTTAAATGTTGATGGGGATTAAGGAGGGCATTCTTGTAATGAGCACTGGGTGATGTTAGGAATTATTGAATCCCAATTATGGAATTGTTGAATATAACACTGTATGTTAACTAGTTGGAATTAAAATAAAAACTTAAAAAATTTTAAATAAAAATATAAAATTAAATATGTAATTATTATTATCATCATTTAAAAAGTTTCTTCCAATTTCTACACCTTAACTAATTCTGTCCTTTACTTTTTTCATAGACTGTATTTCTTGAAGTTATATCGTGTGTTAATCTGCTATTTGCTTATTTTCTTTTTTCCCACACACTAGAAAATAACTTTCAGTGACAGTCAGTATCACATATAAAACACACAATACATGCTGTTAAATAGTATACAATTATTTTATATAATTAAATGTAACAATATATGTAATATTTTAAATGTAAATGTAAATAAACATATATGTATATACATACATATGTAAATATTATGTAATATGTAAGAATTATATAAAATAAATTTATGTTTATATTATTGTAAGAAAGGGAAACCAGTTCTATGCCATTTTTATTCCTAAGCATTTAGCACAATACCACATTGTGGTTTTTTGCACATATAACAAAAGTACATAAAAAGCTTTGTTTAAAAATAACTCCCCATTATTTGACAAAGCTGTCAACTCTTCTGAGATATGGCAATTCAAGAATTAGCCTAGAGAGGTTGGAAAATTTACTTCTATTCTGATTATTATCTCAATAAAATAAGATATGTTAAAAACCCTATTAATTTCTAGAGACTGAGTAGTGCAATTATATAAAGCAACCTGAAAAGTAGTTTCTTATTAGTTGAAACTATTCCATTAACAGAAATGGAGTAAATTATGCATATGGGGCTTCTATACTGGTATTACTTACTAATACTTCTGTATCAACTCTATTTGTTGTGGTTAGGTAGCACCTGATCTGATTTCTGATCAGGTGTTGAATATTTTTAACATCAACTCTTGTTATAAGTTTCACTGTTCAAGAAAGAAAGATTCAATGTCAATATTAGAGAAATAAATATCATTGCAAGGGTCTTTGGTATTGTGTGATTGAAGGGTTTTTTTTTTTGTTTCTGTTACATTAATTTCCTCACAACCACCTCTTGGATGGGGAAACACAAAAATGAACTGGGTCCTAACAATGCAGATAAATACTGAAAAAATTCTGGCCACATTTCAAGGACAGATCTTCATAAGTCATAGGGAATTTCTTAGTTGCAGTGAAAGCATATCCATACTTTAGGATTAATGCATGTTTTTCAAGGCCATGTTTGCCTTTAAGTGAATCTTAATCTTTATGTAGAACTAAATATTTACCTATTTCTATTGTAAGAGCATATTATTTGAATTATGGCCAATGTACTTACGGAAAAGATGCCTACTAAATTTTCTATGAGATTTAGCTACTGTGTTTTTAGTTTTTGATTAAATTATTTTTAATTTATTTCTTTTAAGTTCATTTATTTATTTTTGAGAAAGAGAGAGAGTGCACACAAGTGAGGGAGGGGCAAAGAGAAACAGGGACAGAGGATACAAAGTGAACTCTATACTGACAGTAGAGAGCCTGATGCAGGGCTTGAATTCACTAACCTGATGATAACCTGAGCTGAAGTGGAATGCTTAACTGACAGAGCCACTCAGGTGCCGTTACTATGTTTTTATATGTTATATGAAATTTAAACCACAACAGAAAAGAAAGTCTATGCAAGCTAAAAATTGTTAAAATTTAGTAATATAAAAACATTTTTCAGCATTAAAAATAAATATAAGAAGTTTTTTAAATGAGGAGCTATGGTATTTTTGAAAGATAACCTCATAAAATCTGGGAATAAAATAAAATAAAGTGAAAGAAATAAAAGAGAAATAACACTGTTAAGACTTAGCTGACTTCAAAAAGGAAACACTAAAGATGATATAGATATAAGAGAAAAAATCTTATAATAATCTTATAATAATTATTTCATGGAAATGTATCAATGTTAATATAAAGGTAGATAGTAATAAAATTTTGATCTAGGATCTAATTCCATGTTAGCCACTAAATTGAATTCTCAAGTAAGCTAATTTTCTTAGCTTTCATGAGCTTTAGGTTGCCAATCATAAAAATGCCTGCTGCTCGGGCCATAATAGAAGGGATCCAATGGAAAACTCTTGAAGTCACTTGAATTAAGTAACATATATGTGTATATACATATATATAAAAAACATATATGTGTATATATGTATATACATATACATATATATAATACAGAAAGAGATTATTATACACAGTGTATAGTTTATATAACTTTTATTCCAGTAATATAGGTAATATTTAGATATAATAATATTAATATAGTAAATAAGTAATATAGTAATATAATTATAGTAATTATATTTTAGTGCCATTTTCACTTAAACTAGAGACATGTATATGTGTTAATCAGTACTTAAAATAATATTGTTATCCCTGTTAATATTTTATTGTTTAAGAAAACTGAATGAGAAGCTGAGTAAATGGCGAGTTTAGGAAGCTGCCTTAAATAGCAAAGTTCCAAAGAGCCTGCCAGAAAAGAAGGGAAAACAGCCATGTGGAATTGCAGGCAAGAAACCAAAGCCTCAGCCACAGATTGAAGTCAGCAGCCTCGTCATGAGGGGCTACTAGGAGGAACAGTTTAAATAATAGCAGAGGGGGTGAAAGGGGCAAAAAATAAAGAAGAGGGAGTGAGAAAGATACTTTGTTGCACCTGTTTTCTAAGTTCGATGAAGGAAGAGATTTGCAAAGGTCAGATATTTAATGAGTTGACTGCTTTGATACTGAAACATATCTGGACTGTCAGAATCAGATGTCTTAAAAACCCAAGAGAAGGATTTTGAATCAGGTGTATGTAAAGACAAAGACTTCTACATTTTTTAATAAAGTGTCTGAGAATAAGCTCTATTGAAATATAAATTGAAAACCCTTATTTAATATAAAAGATCAAATTAAGTTGACAAGTCTTTGTCAAGGAATGAAAGTTCACATTTTAATAAGCAATCACCCAAGTTGTAAGAACTATCAGAATAGTTGTTTTCAGTTGTAATTTTAAAACCTTTAAAAAAAAAAAAACAAATATGTAGTGTTACAAATACTAACAGATGAATATAGACTTATTGTGGAAAAATGCAACAGAAATATATGTAGAAGAAAGAGTTATTTCCTTTCACTATCCCTTAAGTCTTCTCCCCTCCACCATGGTAATGAGTTTTAAAATACTATTTCTGTAGTGTCTTTCTAGAACTACTTCTATGTATTTTTTACTATGAGTTCTTATATATGTATATATGCAGATGTTTATATATATATAACTAAGGCTTTTACATAAATATGTGAAAATACAATCATATTATTTCTCTGATCCCACAATTATTCTATTTTTATCTACTGTTGTTAATAAATTTAGTTAAGCTCCATATATATATATGTACATATATATATATATATACAAATACACACATACACACAGAGATCTATCTCATTCTTCCTAACAACTGTCTAAGATTTCATTGAATACAAGTATCATAATATAGTCTTCTATTCCACAGAATAGATGTATCACAAAGTAATCTGTCTTCTATTGAAGAACATCTAGGTTGTTTCCACATTTTTTACCTAATTAAATAATTTCAGGGATGTATGGTAAAACAAATTAATTTTTAAATTACTGTCCTCAAGCTAATGCAAAGCAATTTTGAATGTTCTTTCTTGCTTTTCAAAATCATTTTATCCTTTGCAAAACTCCTAAGATTTAATTTTCACTGCTTTATGTCAGATTAAATGAAACTAATTATGAGAGATGACCATTGGGGGAAAACTCCTGAAACATGTCGATAGACATATGACATATTTCAATAGACACATGTTCTCCAAAATTACATACAGTTAGATTTTAAATGTCATGATCCTGAGGAGATACTTAATAAAAACAGTGGCATAATGGACAGAATGAGAATGAGTTTAGCATTAGGGCTAAAATATGTTTGAAATTTAATTTTAATCAGTAATATTCTGCATGATATTTTGTGTCTTATGGTCCTCAACTATAGAGAATAATAATAATTTCTACTATTATTTATTACTATGAGGAATAAATAAGGGACATCCCTTGACACAAAGAATGTATAAAATAAACTTAATTCTTCTTTTTTAATAGGTATTTGACAAATGCAGAAAATGGGGTTGACTCTGTTGGGTTAGATGTGTTGTGTATGTGTGTATTTGTATACCTCTCAAAAAAGCAAAATATAAAATACTTTTATTAATGTAACCAATATATCTTTGATGAGGGGACTAGAAATTTAAAATTGGGAAACTAAAATGTGTCTAAGACTTCTTTTTGCCCAATATCTGGGTCAGTATCTGAATAAGTCAAATAATTGCCATGGTCATTTACTGTCATAACAATGAAAAAATGCTGGATTGTAATTAAATGTGTATATCAATGAGTGGTTTTCAAAGTATGGTCTCCATACTAGCACTGTCACCTGGAACATTATTGAAAGCCCCATCCCAAGCCTACCAAAACAGAAACTTCAGAACTGAACACAGCAGTACGAATCCTCAGGGTGATTCTGATGCATGCTCAAGGTGGGGAAAATACTAGTGTATATCTTTAAAACATGTACTAAAATCTGGAATGTTATTCATTTCACTACCTACAACTATAAACAAAATACTCCAAAATGGTGCACTTTTAACATAGCAAATGAAAATATGAATAGTACAGAGAATTCAAAATAATCACATACATTTTATATTGCCAAATTTCCCTCCATATTAGTCTGTTACCTGTACTGCCTTTAACCCAGGTTTCAGAAATGACACTCTTACTAAGTGTTTTCAGATACTCATCAGTTAGCTGAGAGGTCAGATCTGGAATTGTTTTCAGCATTTTCCACACAGTTCTGTGCTCACGCAATGTTCTATAAGTGGGCCTGAAAGTAAAAACAACAAAAATATTGCAAATTGAGAGAATACAACTGAAACACAAAGAAACAAAGCAAAACAATTCTTGATTTTTGAGCTTTCAAATTTTTTTTTTTATAATTTTTTTAATGTTTTATTTATTTCTAGGAGAGAGAGAGAGAGACAGCGTGAGCAGGGGAGGGTCAGAGAGAGAGGGAGTCACAGACTGAAACAGGCTCCAGGCTCTGAGCTGGCAGTCAGCACAGAGCCCGACGCGGGGCTCGAACCCACGAACCGCGAGATCATGACCTGAGTGAAAGTCGGACGCTTAACCAACTAAGCCACCCAGGCGCCCCAAAATTTTTTTTTTTTTTTTTATGTAAGGTTCGCTTAAGGATACCTATGAAGATACTCTATTTTGTCTAGGTAATCAACTTTTTTTTTAAATGTTTTTATTTATTTCTAGGAGAGTGAGAGAGACAGCGTGAGCAGGGGAGGGTCAGAGAGAGAGGGAGTCACAGACTAAAACAGGCTCCAGTCTCTGAGCTGGCAGGCAGCACAGAGCCCGATGCAGGGCTTGAACCCACGAACTGTGAGATCATGACCTATGCTCAACCGACTAAGCCACCCAGGCACCCCTAGGTAATCAACTTTAGATTTATTCTCCTTCCAACACTAAGATACACAACCATCAAAGTTTAAACTTCAGGAAATTACATAATGCCTTTACCTTCTTTTTATACAAACCTCAGTGCCTCAATAGTAAGACTGTATCTTTTCTTACTAATCATTATAATAATAAAGACCACTTTCATATAGTAAAAAGATTGATTTTTTTTAATCCACTGTATACTTTTGATCCTTTACAAGTACTATTAAAGTTAGATCTAGTGAAACTGCAATTTAACATTTGACAAACACTTTAACAGAAAAAAATGCATATGTAATTTTAAATAAAACACAGTCATCATATGATGAATGATATTTATTTGCTTCAATCATTAAACTCACTAGTTATTAAATATAATACCATAATAAAGATACAAAATTCAGGTTATTATAAGTTCTCAAGAGACTAACCTATCATACTACTACTAAGTGCTCAGTATTGTTCAAGCAATTTAAAAAACTCCATTGTGAAAAATCAGTTTATTAGCAGAAAGGGAATTTGGGATGAACTCAAGTTTGCCAGAAACAGTCCCAATTTAGACGTGATGTCCAGTTAAGCCACCTGGTATGCATGTGTTTGTGCGTGCATTTTACAGGATGATAATATATATTGTGTCTTTTGTTGTAGGTTGTAGCAAAAAAAAAAAAAGTTGGAAAAATAATAGTGTAGTAGATAGTCTTAAAACATAGTCTTGAGAAAACTGGCATACCAAGTCCTCAGAAACTAGATGTTTCACAGAAAGTAGTTGGAAAAAGCCAGGAAGTTAACTGTGTTTTGTTTGCTCAATGTTACTTCTTTGTTGCAATGTATTATTAGGTAGCTAAAATTGGCCAGTTTTCTAGCATAAATGAAAAGCAATAAAGAAGATCCAGAAATACAGGAAATGATTATAAAAGTCAAGCGTTTGTTGCTCTCATGCAACAGCAACAACAAAAATTAAGGGGCGCCTAGGGGCTCAGTCAGTTACGCATATGAGTTCAGCCCAGGTCATGATCGAAGGGTTCTTGTGTTTGAGCTCCTGTCCGGCTCGGTGCTGACAGCTCAGAGCCTGGAGTCGGATTCCAATTCTGTGTCTCTATCTCTCTCTGCCCACACTCTGACTCTCTCTTTCTCATTCTAAATAAAAAAAAAAAAAAGAAGAAGAAGAAGAAGAAGAAGAAGTTTTGCCTTCTCAACCAAGCCTATGCTCTCAGAAAAACTTAAGATAGCCTACATTAAGAGAAAGGCAGGCACAGGGAGGAGAAATAAGCAAGAACTTGAAAACAATGTCTAGAACAAAAACTTGGATTTGGTTATGGTATGTAAAGGATACTGGAGACCAGAAACCCTGACAAATGATTAGCACCGTCACCCACCGTTCTGAAATCCCCTTGAAACTTTTCAACTGATTCTAACATACATGCATGTGTTTACCATCCTCAGGATGATAAATCAAGACATTCAGGTCTGAAAAGTGGGCCTCTCAATTTCTCAATTCCTACCTTTACTATTTGTTGGGTACTTTTTTACATATAGTATACCCATTCCTTGCTTATCACACTTTCTGGCCTACTCTTAATGTACAAAAACTGGTGGTAAAGAAATTGGATTAACAAGAAAGAAAAATTCACACATTGAAAGATGTTTGGAAAACTATAATGCCCAAACTATTATTAGTAGTAAGGAGTTGGTGGGGTTTTTTTTAAATTAACTTTATCATTATTATCATTATGATCATTATGAGTGATCTGATCACATACAATGGTGTGAAAGGAAATGTTATTCCCTTGAATTTTCATTAAGTCACCTCTATGTCTCTTCTTGGCTCTAAATCCAGCTGATCACTAAAAGCAAAATGTTAGTATATTCCAGGTATTTGTAAATATATCAGTTGGAAACAAAATAATTGCAGGATTTTCCTCTTAATCCTTTTTCTCCAGGTGATTATATCAAACCTAAAAGCTTATAGAGTCATGACAAGTTGCATAGCTGGCTTCTGATGATGGGTACCTATGTGCACTGGCATCTGATAAATTGAAGCTAACATGTATAGTCACTGGTATCCATGCTGGCATCCTCTGAATTCCTAAATGTTTCCAGTTGTAGGTACACATGATCTAGATTTTTGTTAAACTCTTTTAAACCTATTGACTTTTTCACTATCAGCTAATTCATCCCCCTATTTCTTGTGGTATGAAGAGAGTTTAATCACTTTAGTGAGTACCTCTGAGGTAATGAGATCCTGATTAGGACTCTCTTAAAGCCTCTCCTAGTTCATTCACATTTACTCAGATGTGTAAATGAAATGGAGCTATTGCATTTTGCTAAAACAGATGTAATCTAACAGTCCCCAACTACTAGATTCAAGAGTTAAACAAAGCAAAACAAAACAAAACAAAACCCTGGCATTTTCCTCATAACAATATTGCATCTCTTCTGATGAAAGCTACATTTAACTTAAATGTTGAGTATACACAAAGGTTAGTTTCCTGTGCTGGCTGATTTATATGGTTTTTCTTCAAGGACTTAAAGACTCTTGAGTAAAAATATGTAGTCTTCCAGGCTTACTCCACTCACAATTCTTTTCTCCAAGAGGTGGTGCAAGTATACATGGGAATTGACACTGTTCTTCTGGCAGGGACTAGAGGAACAGTTGGTCTGCTTCCGATGATAATTTCACTGAAGAAATATAATCAACTTATATTACAGAACACTTAAACACAGCCATTAAGCTAGGGTAGGATGTTTGCCAATAAAACAAGAGGAAATCAGAGCAGTCAAGTACAAGAAAGGGGATAATACAATAGTGGAATATAAGAAACAATATTAAACTGAGAATCAAAGAGGTTAATTTCTCTATGTACTCAAGAGTACATAGCTAATAATAAAAAAAAAAGAAACAAATACTGAAACTGCTGAGGGATGAAGAAATCATGCTGTTAACACACACCACACACAAACACACACACAAAAAAAAACTAGATTTAAATACAATAACTACAGACACTCAAAATAAATTAATGAGAAAAAGTACACAATTTTCTAATTTAAAATAGAGTCAAATATTATGCTTAGAAAGGTCCACATGATGACTTTAGGCAATATATTAAAAATTTAATATAACTAGTCAATAAAAGAGAAATAGAGTATTTGGCTGCATCTTTTCAAGAAGATATAACCTAGGCTATTACTGAATCAGGGATATAATGCAAAATCTTATGTAGAAAGATAAACCTACAATATTGGTGACAAGTTATTAACGCATACATTGCATAATTGAAAATATATCATAAATAGTCTTGGGGGCAATATTATAACTGAATCTTAATGATCTGATTTTACAATTGAAAAATACCATAATTAAAATAGTCACTGCAGACACTCAGTTTTATGAACCATAACAATGATTCAGAAATCAATGCCTTCTTAAAGATTGTTTCCTTTACATAGATGATTTAAACTGTCAATTTATCTTTTCAGTTATTGCCGTCAATTGGTTTCTTCTTTCTTTAAAATAAGATAACATGCACTAGGCCATACCTGAAATAATAAATTCTGTATTATTTCTTCTGTTAATCTATAATTCTAAATTGTTGAGTATAGCTTGACAAAAGAATGAGATAGTCTCTCTGTTATTTATTTATTCACATTAATTTAAAATACATAAACTGTTTAATTTGAAGAATTATTTGACTACCCAGGTATTAGAAATTTTGTTAAGAAAGCTTCCTGCTCTTTTATAGTCAAATAGAAAAAAAAAACAGGCATACAAAGAAACCCAGGAGTAATTCTCATTGCAAGACTTCATTTATGGTTACCAGTAGGCCCATGAAGGTCTCTAAAAATGAAAATAAACATCAGAGATGCAAATTAAATTTTTTTTTTACTTCTCAACCACTTAAAAGCATCAAAGAAAAGGTCCTGTCATAAAACAATCAATTTTTAGTTGGAAAAAAAGATATTTGGAGATACAGCTGATTCACAAACTTGAAAAGCTGTCAAATTAAAGAGGGATTAAGATTATTGTGTCTGACAGTTATGAATAAAGGTTATAAAGGGACCTTTTTTGTAATTAAAAGGTACAATTAAAAATATTAAAAACAATAAAATAGATCAATCTTTGTGGACACACACACACACAAAGTCCTCCTGCTTGTTGAGGTTCACACTTTATTTCAATAATGGCTGAAAATTACCAACTAAACAGAAGTCAACAGGAGGCTCAGTCTCATGTCCATTGGAAACTTGATAATCCTCTGATATCCTTGAGAATTTGGGGGAATTTATGTTTCTCCCACCCAGTTGTTTCTTGTTGATTTCCTACCTAACTGAATGCTTAATTTCTGATCTAGATGGCACAATTTGCTATGGTCAGTTTTATTTGTTTTCTTTTAAATAACATCTTATCATTTCTATATATAAGAGGTTAGAGAGAGAATTTTTTGTATTTTCACTAATACTATCATGGGGTTCTTTATATAAGGACTGTACAAGAGCAATAGTATTAAAAAACAGAGCAGTTTTTTAACCTAAATTTTACATAGAGGGACCTTAAATAAGGTCTATAAAAGCTAAATTTTTTAAAAAAGTATAACTATACTAGTTTAAGGAATGGGAAAATAGGTCAGTTTCCACACAAGGTATAGTTTCTACATGTACCAACATGGTCATCTGAAGGAGCTGTGAAAAATCCACAGGGCTGATGGAAAATTATAGGAGATGCAAACTTCCTTTCAACATGGATATTCTGTTATTTTAATTCGTTGATTTCCCACTATATTTTATTTTATTTTACTTTATTTTATTTATCATATAATTACAAGGAATTACATGTTCTGGTTCAATCATTCCTTCTAAAATGAGAAAGTTCAGTCTTAGACATGTTAAATAATTTCCCCAAGGTCATATGGATAATAAATAGTGGAGCCAGGATTTTATCCCAGGCATTTTCACTCTGGAGCCTAGATCCCCAAACTTAGCCACTATACTAAGTCAAATCTTCTAGTGATTTTCGCTTATTTTCAGTGTTAGGGTAACTGAGTTAGGGCAGGAGCTGTTCCAGATTTTGCTGAGTCTGACACAAAAATAAAAAAGAATACAAATTTACAAATTAAAAAACTGGTACAAATGTGAATATAGTTGAC
This sequence comes from Proteles cristata cristata, assembly GCA_017311185.1. NCBI lineage: Eukaryota > Metazoa > Chordata > Mammalia > Carnivora > Hyaenidae > Proteles > Proteles cristata. The sequence goes on along the minus strand of JAESUZ010001912.1, from coordinate 841,797 downwards.
CCTTGAACAATTCAGGAGTTATGGGCATGAACCCTCCCACACAGTCAAAAACCCACATATAACTTTTAACTCCTTCAAAACTTGTGTACTAAATAGCCTTCTATTGATGAGAAACTTTACCAATTAAACATAAATGGTTGATTAACACATATTTTGTATGTTATATGTATTATATATTGTATTCTTATAATAAAATAGAAAAAATAAAACATTATTATAAAAATCACAAAGAAGAGAAAATACATTTACAGTGCTATACTGTATTTATCAAAACAAAAACTGAACATACAGTTTAAATCTGTATGTTCAAGAGTCACTTGTAGTTATTTAGAGGGGCACCTGGGTGCCTCAGTTGGTTAAGCATCTGGCTTTGGCTCAAGTCATGATCTCAAGGTTTGTGGGTTCAAGCCTCGTGTCAGGCTCTGTGCTGACAGCTCAGAGACTGGAGCCTGCTTCAGATTATGTGTCTTCCTCTCTCTATGCCTCTCCCCTGCTCATACTCTGTCTCTTTCTATATCAAAAATAAATTTTTTTAAAAAGTCAATTATAGTTATTTAGAAAGAGAAGAAAGTAGTACAAATTATAGTTTTTAAAAGCTGGATGGTTTTAAAACATCCCAAATCCTGAAAAAAAAAATGTTACAGTACTCTTATTAATTAGATGCTTAAGGACATCTATTATATTTATTTTTATAAAATTTGTTCTGCATTTCTTATCTATTTTCACTTTGCATGACAACAATTTTATATTATTTTTTATTGACAGAATAGAGTCTTCTCTTGAGCTTAGTTGGTAGAATTCTAAACTTATTCTTAATAATTTAGCTTCACAACTGATTATTAATAACATAAGTTTTCAGGATTCCTATCAAATTTGGGAAAATCCATCTCCACATTTCTTTCATCTATGACATATAAGATTTGAAAAGCTTTTCCACAGATTCAGTTCTCTCCATATATTCTAAAGTATGTGCCAGTCCATGGCCCACATGTTCCTGGTACTGGGTTGCCATGGAATGGTTATATATGATGGTAAGAGCTCTGTTTCTGTTTCTTTATGTCGACATGTTGTTGAGTCCACTCTGTGTCGTAGGGTTGTTCCTGATAGCCATTCATACATATGCATAACTAGCAATAACTTGAATATATAGCAGTGACTAAGAACCAAAAATCATATCTCATCAGACCAAACAAATATATCTCTCACGCAATTTTCCGTAAACTAAATCCCCAAAATGGCTCAAGCCATTCCAATTCCTGGTGCCACGAAAATAAAACATAGGTAAAGGAAATTCTCTGGCAAAGGGAAAAAAAGTGATCACAGTCAAAATATCTTACTTATGCACATTTTGCAGAAACTGTAAGCATGTGAATACATTTCTACGACTTTTCTCAGGGTCTTGGATGAGACTCAGGGAAATCAAATGACAGACTTTAAGTTTCCTTACTTTCTAGGTAAATCTACCTCTGAGGTAAGCAAAAGAAACAATAAGAAAAAAAAAACAGTATTAGTAATCAATGTTGATTAAAACAGGTTGAATCTAGAGTGAAAGGTAGGCTAAAAAAAAAAAAAAGAAAAAGAAAAAGAAAGAGAAAGTGCATGAAGTCAGAAACATAGAGCAAAGTAAAATCATGAGTCTGAATCAGAGTCCATGGAGAAATTGCCTCAAATTTACAGTTGGGGGGAAAACGGTAGAAACAGCACAGTAAATCATCATCCAAGAGCAAAGTACTTGGGAATCTGTTACATTTGGGTATATTTGTCCCTAGAACATAGGACTTGTATGCCAGCCACATGAGTTCCTCAAAGGCCCTCCAAATTTGCCAAATTTCATGCCCTTATGTGTGAGGATACATGAACATTTTCAGAAATTGCACAGCTAAAATATTTGGGCTTTAGAAGGTACAGAGCATTTTATCAAATGTTTTGTGAGCCAGAGATTTGTGGGATAGAAAAATCCAGCTAAAAGATTACTTTAATTAAAGGATACACACATGCATATCCGTGGGCCTCCTTAGTAGTTTTCAAAGCAGCATTTATGACATTTAGAAAATTATTTAAAGGGTTTTGAAAAGCAACGCTCCCCATGTCATTTATTTATCCATTTTTTTTCAGTATGTTTTCAAGTAATTTACTATAAAAATTTTTTCTGGAAACCAGTGTGTACTTGAAACTTTTCATGAATCACTAATCATTAATATGCACATCACTTTCTGTCTGACTTCTCATTTGAAAAGCCTAATCAGTCAAGGATGAATGAACAGAATAACAACTGATTTTATTTGATCATCCAAATTCATATGACACACATTAATTATTATCAGTTTTTCCAGAAATTGAGTTGGTCATTCATATGGAGTGCAGACATCAGAATCACAGCATGATTTGGGTTCTCCTTGCTATTTCTATACACAGTTGAAAATTGAAAGATCAGTGACAGCAACTTTAACTGTCACTAATTTAAAAAAAAACTTTTTACCATTAGAAAACAGATTATTTTTTAAAATGTCATCTTTCGCCTTGTTTGGGGGAAGATGGCTATGCTTTTCCTTATGGAAGAGGAGAAATTAAAAGACACGTACCACAAGAATAAAATTGCAGATTTCCCTTCATTTTACAAGAACATGACTGAAGAAAATAATAAACAAAGCTGCTAACTAGAATTTCTGTAAAAGAGTGGGGGCATCATAAAACAAGTTTCAAAAAGCTTAACTTTCTATGTATTCATGATTCGAATACCAAACTTGAGAATTTGGAGAATCCTCAGGAAAAGAACTTCCCCAAAGAGCACTTCCATAGAATCTTTCACAAACTTAGCCCATAAGACATGAGTGCTTAGCAACAGCCACATAAAAAAAGAGCATAAGTAAGGTCTCAAAATACAGTTGGCTCTCAACACGAGTTTGAACTGTGTGGGTCCAGTTACATGCAGATTTTTTACAGTACAGCATTCCAAATGAATTTCCTCTTCCTTATGGATTTCTTAACAACATTTTCTTTTCTCTAACTTACTTTATTGTAAGAATACACAGTATACAAATACATAGAACATATAAAATATGTTAATAGACTGCTGATGGTATTAGTAAGATTCTCATCAATAGTAAGCTATTAGTAGTTTAAGTTTTTACAGAGTCAAAAGTTATACATGGATTTTCAACTACATGGGGTTGGGGTGTGGGTGGAAGGCTGGTGCTCCTAACCCCTGCATTGCTCAAGGGTCGATGCACTTCAGAAGTTGCCTGTATCTCACTCTCTTAACACACTTAGCAGCAGTAAACAAAACATTTGTGGATTACTGAAATATATAGATGTTTACAACTTTTATTTAAGGTTTTCTACATTTTTTATGCTTAGACATTTGAAATGGCTGCTTCCAAGATACAAAATTGATGAGATGAATTTTTCTGTAAAAGAAACTGACAGGCAATTTTGTTGGGAATCTTAATTATTCTTAACTAAATCACCCTATTTCTCTTTTCTGTGCTCAAAGGAACAAAATAACTACATGTCAGATTCAGAAAGCAAGCAACAGCATCTACCTACATTTTGGATTTTTGTGTTCAGCTTTAAAAAAGCCTCTACTGTCTGACCATTCATTCATTCGTTTATTCAGCAAATAGTTTTGTGTAATGGTTAACTTCAGGTATTATTCTAAAAAAATAATTATCCTACTATTTGGCATATATAATGTAAAGACAAATATGCTCCTTGCCTCACACAAACTTAAATTCAAAGAGAAAGTCAGGGGTGCCTGGGTGGCTCAGTCAGTTAAGCATCTGACTTGGTTTCAGCTCAGGTCATGCTCTCATGGTTTGTGAGTTTGAGCCCTACATCGGGCTCTGCACTGACAGTGTGGAGCCTGCTTTGGATTCCCTCTCTGTCTCTCTCTGTGTGCCCTTCCCCCTGCTCTCTTTCAAAAATAAATAAATAAAAACTTTAAACAATTTAAAGAAAGTTGGACATTAAACACAACTTATGTCTGTGAAAGTGTATAGTACTGTATTCTACGGGAAGGAATAGTGAGACCTACCTAGTCTAGAGTTGTCACAAAATATTTCTCTGAAATGATGGTGTATAAACTGACATCTTAAGGATAACCTGGGAAATGAGGAAAGGGAAGATAACAGTGTAGCATGCATAAGTAATTGCTTGTCCAAAGGTCCAGAGTCAAGTATTCAAGAAACACAGTGAAGAAAGCCCACACTGGTTGGAGCCAAGTTGGCAATGAGGAAATTGGACATAAAATGATGCTAAAATGATAGACAAGGTGAAATCCTGGAGGGCATGTAAAGAATTCCTGTGAAGAGTTCCCATGGAGAATTTTAGACCTCGTCATAAGGAAAGGTAAAGTCATCCAAGGGTTTTATTAGGAAGAATAACTGAACAGATTTGCATTTGTGAAAGTTCACTATAGCTGAAGGGAACAGACTAGGATATTGTAAGATAATACACTAAAATCGGGTAGAAGGATATTATAGATTATATATGAAAAATTCCATCTAGTAGGTAAAGTTCTTAAAATTAGTTTGGAATTTGTTAAGTGAACTTAATGGGCCATACAAAATACAGTACAATTCATTGTCAGTCAATTCGTCCTGCCATAGGGGTAACGTCAGTATCACCAATATTATTGATACCATGACTAGAGAAATATCCTTTGTCTAGATGGCCAGCGGGTAATTCCAATTTGAAAATTTTCAGTCCAAAATAATCTAATAAGTTTACTGTCTTAAATTTCTGAACCCTATTTCAGTTATTGTCAAAATGGTAACCAGGAAAAATTAAATATAAGAAACATCCTGTTATTCCTTCTTTAAGAGCATACCTTCAGGATATATTCTATTTTCATCTAATGTTAGGACCATGAAAATCTACAAACTTAAATTTAATAGGTTAGTTCTAACTTTTCCATAATTTGAGGGGAAATGTATGTTAGCAAAGTCACTAGTAGTCATATGTATCAGATGAATGGATGGGTGAATGGATAGAGTTGCAGACATATATATAATAAAAATATTTACATATCTGTATATGAGTATCTATGGATATTTTGAACATCATGTTTCTACATATCTGAAGACAGAGATATTGACCCGTAAACAGACATTAAAATAGATATTGAAATCTATAGATACTAATCTAAACCTATATATGTAATATATAGATACATATCTTTGATATATAGATGTATATCTGTTGATATATAATGAAATATGGCTATATAATTATTTTAATTTTTAATATAAAAACGTTCCTTTTTTAGAAGATTGATAAGAAAATCGATTAGGCACTGAGTAAAAAGAAAACTAAAATCTTCCTTAATGTTGTCAATCATGTACTTCAATATTTGCTTCTCAGTAAGAAAAACTGACAATGAAATAGATTTCCTTAAACTATGATAATTAGCATTTCTATTTTCTTCTGAGATGAATAAAAAAGTTTGGGCAAAATTTAGTGCTATGACACATCAAGTATGTTAGCTAAGGTATGCTATATATTACATTTAAAAGTTATTTATTTATTTATATTTAAAATAAGAATAGGAATTCATGAATAAGTTTAAAATAGTAATTAAATTTATAATAAATTTAAAATAGGAAAATGTATTGTAGGCCACAGAAAATATATGTATCAAAGAACAGATTTTTATTTTTTTCCTATGGTTTTATACAGTTTATAAGAAGAATATCTTTTGTCATTGCTGGAATTTTTTGTTGTTTTTTTGTTTGTTTGTTTTCTTCTTAAATTTGTAAGGGATGGAAGTGGATATGGTGAGAGAGTGATGGCTATACAACATGGAATAGAACTGGTAAAGAAGTATTTTTACTTCTTAATTAGATTGAGTAGTTAGAAAAAAAATTGTAGGAGACCATGAGGTTCCTATTTATGAAATAATAAGTATGGTGATGGAATTTAATGAGATGGAAGAGGCTTTACAAGAAGGAAGTTTAGTGGAATGAACAAGAGTTTAGTTTTAGATTTGGAAAGTGAGGTATGCCAAGTGATCACATCAACTAGATAAATGTTCCAAAAGCAGAATAAATGCTAGTGGGAATCTGATTCTGGGAAAAAATAGATTACCAGGGAACTGATTTACTCTCTAGCCCAAAACAACTAAAAAATAAGATAACATATGTAAAATACTGGTTTTACAGACATTGAATATTAAGCAGAGAAAAAAATGTATTCCTTGGGAATCAGATACAAAGGAAAGACATATGACTTTCCTAGTGGACAGAAAAGAAAGAAAATGTCTATGCTGCAACATGAGAGGAAACCCAGTCTTCCAGAATTGAAAAGACATAGCTAAGAGTCAGGAGACATTAAGGAGGTCAGAATCCACAGAGAAAATTATTGTAGAGGAGAAAAATGCAAAAGTATGAAAGGGGGCTCCAAAATTTACAGAGTACTTGTTGAGTCTTTAGTATTATAATTGTTTGCATGTGAATAAATTATCGTAGGCTGGAAACTGAACCATCTAAAAATATCAGAGGAAAAAATAGGTGAAAGCTCAACCACAACCATGTCTGGAAATAGTTCTGTTTTCCAGAATGCAGGGTGGAAACCTTGTCATTCATGGGGCATGGGATAAAGTACTCATGAAGGTTTTGCTTTTCTATTAGGGAAAAAAATAACCCTAGAATAAATTCTATACCGATCCTGGCTAACAAAATCTAAAATCAAAATTTGAAAGGATTATGGTGTTTTTCATTTTTTTAATGTTTATTTATTTTTGAGATAGAGAAAGAGTGAGAGAGAGAGTAGGGGAGGGGCAGAGAGAGAAGGAGACACAGAATCTGAAGCAGGTCCCAGGCTTCCAAGCTGTCAGCACATAGCCTGACATGGGGCTTGAACTCATGAACTATGAGATCATGACCTGAGCTGAAGTCCAACACTTAACCAATTGAGCTACCCACGCACCACAACGGTATTTCTAAAACTCAACTAATCCTGGAAAAAAGCTCAAAATTATTTATAATAATATAAAAATATTCAGCATCCAATGAGGTAAAATAGTCACAAAGTCTGATATACAATAAAATATTACCAAGTATGCAAAGAAGCAAATACTTTTACAGCTTCAAGGGTAAACATCAAATATGCAATGATAGTCACCGATTTCAACACCCCTCTTTCAAAAATTAATATAAAAATAGAGAAAATAAAGATAGAGAAACATTGAACAACTTGATCTAACGGATAATTATGGAACATTACCTCCCAACAAGAGCAGAATATATATTATTTTCAATTGTACACAAAACATATACCAAGATAGATAATATTATATATCATGAAACATGTTTCAGTATATTTTAAGGAACCATATCACGAAATGTATATCTGCAGAACACAATAGAATTAAATTAGAAATCAAATTTAAAAAGTTCTCTGAAATATTCTCAAACATGTGCAAAATGAATAACATATTTCTAAATAACCCATAGATCAAAAAAAAAAAAAAAGAAACCTTAAGGAGAATTTTCATTTTGAACCAAATGAAAATAAAAATTCAATATATTAAAATTTGCAGGACACAGCCAGAGTAGCAGTTAGAAACATGCCACTAAATGCCAATATTGGAAAGAAGAAATGGTTAGACGAATGACCTCAGCTTCCACCTTTAAAAAAAAAAAAGAAAGAAAAAGAAAGGAAAACCTAAAAGAAGAGAACTGAAATAGAAAGCAAGCAGAAGAAAAGGAATATTAAGGATTGGAGTAGAAACCAAGATGCAGGAGGGGAGAAAATAATGGAATAATGAAATCAAAGGGTGGTTCTTTGAGATCAATAACTTTCATAAGCCTCTAACCATATTGAGCAAGAATAAAATAGTTAAGATACAAATTATGAACACCAATCTCTTGTAGATTATTTGGATACTAAGAGTAACAAGTGAATATCATGAGCAACTTTACGTCAATAAATTCTACAATTGGATAAAATGGATAGATTTCATAAAAGATACAAAAATACTTACTAATCGTCACCTAAGAAGAAAGAGATAATTTGCATGATCATGTATCTAATTTTAAAACATTAAAAACTTAAATGTTTTTTAAAAATTAAAACATTAAGTTTAAAATTACAAAAGTGAACAAGGAAATCTTGAAAGGTTTTATCCATATATTACATACTGTCTTGATTGCAATAATGGTTTCAGAGATGTATGTATCTTTACTAAATGTATCAAATTGTACACTTTTTTTTTAATGTTTATTTATTTATTTTGAGAGAGAGAAAGAGAGAGAAAGCACAAGCAGGGAAGGAGGAGAGAGAGAGGGAAAGAGAGAATCTGCCATGTCAGCATGGAGCCCAACATGGGGCTCAATCTCAAGAACCATGAGATCATGACTTGAGTCAAAATCAAGAGCCGGTCTCTTAACTAACTGAGCCACCCAGGAGCCCCAAATTCTACACGTTAAATATGTGGTTTATTGAATGTTAATGGTAGTTCAATAAAATGGATTTTAAAAAAAAGAATAGATGCTCTTGATTTAAAATCCAGACATTATTGTGTTAATCATCCTCTGCTAAAGTATTTTAAAAAAAATCGCAATATAGAAACAATAACAAAATATCAAAGCAATAGGGGAGGATTTCATAAATTGATAAGAGGATGCCTCACATTTCTGAGGCGGGGGGAAGTGTATAGAAGAGGGTAGACAGAGAAGCACAATAAAGAAATCCAAAGGCGAGAACATTAGTTATTTTACTGAAGTCCTTAAATCTTTCAGCTTTATGGAAATTCCTTATTCAGAGATTCAATTAGTTTCTTTAGAAATGTTCAAGCTCTTGCTTCCAGTTATCTACTGCCATCAAGGAATCTCTGCCCTTAGGTTTTGTGAAACCTGTGTGTGTTCTAGACATAGTTTGCACGGTCAAGAGAATATGACCACTTCCTATCCTTCAACTGTTACCAGTCTGATACAATCCTCATTTTCACTTGTATTAATGTAACAATCTATTAAATGGACTCCCTAATTACACCCTTGCTTAATATTACAGTCAAAAGAGTCTTTAAAAGTGTAAGGTTTTCTCTCTGGATTTCCACAGCTCTAAGAAAAAGCCTAAGGTTTTACAATGGACCAAATTATCAGTCTACCCACATGTCCTAAAATTCTTTGACTTATTCATTCCAATATTGTCACATTCATCTCTTTGCTACCCTTCAAAAAAACCAAGCAAACTTCCACCTTAGGGTTTTTTCATTTTATTTCTTCTGCTTCAAAAGTCCTCTCTCAAGATATCTGTACTGTATACTCTCTCACTTCATGTTTTTGCTCAAATGTCAACTTCTCAGTGAGACTTTCTCTGAGAACTTCTAGATACAATTTAATAATTCACCTCTACTTCTACTGAAACCTGTAATTCACTAATTTTTCTCCATAACACTAATCACTTTCTGACACATCATATATTTTCTTATTTGTTGAAAAAATAAAATATTTTACTTTTTCCTTAAGACACTTCTACTGAGTAATAAATTCCCCAAACTGCTTTCAAGCTTAAGGACTAACAATTTACTTACAGCAAGCGAATTTTACTTTAATGTCTATCATTACTACATTACACTTTTTTATCATCTCTATATACCTTCTTCAACTACTCAAATCATGCCAAACCTTCAATTTGTTTAAATTATCCCCATAGCTTTATAATAATTAAATTTTAGTACAGTACAAGATTTTATAATTTATTTATTTATAATTATTTTCTATTTGACTATAACATGATAAATTAATTAAAGAATAGGAATTGCATATATCTCCCAGTTACTGGTTACAATGTGATAAAGTAGAGATCTAGATCTCTACTTCTTCCTACTTCTGGATAGGAAGAAAACTGAGTGCTTGGTGTTCTATATATCATAAAAATGCATAATAAAAATGATAAGAAGCACTGTGTTAATCTCTATGTCATTGAAAAGAAGCCACAGTTCTTCAGATGCTGATATTCATTATTAGTGCTAGATTTGTTTAGTGATGTGTAGAATTTAGAAATCTGCAATTGTATTGTAAAATTTTTTCAGTATTGTAATTCTTACAGGCAAATAACAATTATTTTGAGGATAAAATTCTCTATCTTCCATCTTTTTCCTTCATTGAAACAATCATTTTATAAAATAATTTTGAACATTTTGAAGTTTCTTAGGAATGAAACCATTGTCATAACAGGAGAGGGAGGCGAACCATAAGAGATTCTTAAATACAGAGAATAAACTGAGGGTTGCTGGAAGGGGAGGGGCGGTTAAATGAATGACAGGCATTAAGAAGGGCATTTTTTGGGATGCACACTGGGTGTCATATGTAAGAGATGAATCATTGGCTTATACTCCTGAAGCCAAGACTACACTGTATGTTAATTAACTTGAAAACAAATTTAAAGCATTTTTTTGCAAAAAAAAGGTGACAAGAATATTGTTAAAATAACTGTCCTATTAGAAGCAAGTGAATGTGCAAAGATCCCGAGGAAGACAAGAGAAGCTAACAAAAGATTGAGGTAGCCAGAGAAAAATGAGAAGTGCTGGACTTTGGGAAGAATGGGCAGGGCCAGATTCTTTAGGCCATGTGAGGATTTGTTAAGGAGTTTAGCATTTTATTAGAAGAGAAACAATAAGTCAATAAACAGATTTAACTAGAGAACAAATGAAATTCAGTATATATTTTGAAAACAGCTTTCCAGTAGCTATGATTACCAAACTAGAAGGAAGTAGTTTGGGGCACCAAGAACCTGCAAATGAGGCTATTGCAGTGTCCAGGTGAGATGACATCATTGTGAATGGAATGAAGCAAGACAAACCCTGTATTTTAGAGATAACTTAATATTTTAGAAAAGACTTAGTGATGTTGCGGTGTAAAAGGGATAGTTAAGTATCAGGTATGATGCCTAGGTTTGTAACTTGATGAAACTTGGGCTTATTTATTGAAAGATAGAGAGACATGGAAAAGACAAGTTTTAGAGTTATTGGGAGTAGGGTAGTTGGGCAGTAGAAATCAAGAGTTCTATTTTGGATATAGTAAGTAGGAGACGCCTAATGGGCCTTCAAAGAGATACTTCCATACATGAATGTAGAGCCAAAGAGAGAAAGAAAAGTCATGGCTTATTTGTTTTTGTAATTTCACAATGTCTAAGAACTATATTTCATTTCACATAATACTTTAAATTAGAATTTTCCATAACATTCCATAATATTTCCCTATATTTAACTTAGAAATTTCACTTGTAGGAAGTTCTATTTAGGAAACTAAAAATGTGGGCAAAATTCATTTACTATAATTTTATCATATGTTATAACAAAGAACCAATATAGGAACATACATAAATAAGAAGTGAGCAATATTACAGAGAAAGGGCAGACAGGATTTGATGACTTATTAGCTATGAATGCTAGGAAAGAGGAGTCAAGAATGAGACTTAGAAAAGATGCATGGTATGACTTTGATAATTTTGAAGTTGTTGAGCTTGTTTTGTAGTCTAATATGTGATCTTCTCTAGAGAATGCTCTGTGTGCACATGAAAGGAATGTGTATTCTGCTGTTTTAGGATGGAATTTTCTGAATATATCTGTTAAATCTATCTGGTCCAGTGTGTCATGCAAATCCACTGTTTTTCTGTTCAGATGATCTATCAGTTTAAGTGGAGTTGTTAACACTGTGAAATTAGAAATCAACCACAAGAACAAAAATGGAAAGACTACAAACACATGGAGGTTAAATAACATGCTACTGAACAATGAATGGGTCAGGCCAAGAAATCAGAGGAAATCAAAAAGTATTTGAAAAGGAATAGTCCAAAACCTGTGAGATACAGCAAAAGCAGTATAAAAAGGAAGTTTATAGCAATAAAAGCTTACCTCAAAAACAAGAAAAATCTCAGATAAACAACCTAATTTTACACCTACAGTAGCTACTAAAAAAGCAACAAACAAAACCCCAAACCATCAGGTGGAAGGAAATAAAAAGGTAGAGCAAAAATAAATGATATTGAAACTAAAAAAAAATCCAAAAAACAATAGAACAAATTAATGAAACCAGAAGCTGGTTCTTTGAAAAGATCAACAAAATTGATGAACCTCTGACCAGACTCATGAAAATAAAAAAATAAACAAAAAACAGAGAGAGAGAGAGTAAAGACTCAAACAAATCCACCAATGAAGGAGGAGAAATAACAACCAACACCACAGAAATACAAGTAACTTTTATAAGAGAATATTATGAACAACTGTAATGCCTACAAATTAGATGTCTGAGAAGAAATGAATAAATTCCTAGAAACATATAGCCTACTAACATATAGCCCTCCTGAAGGAGGAAGAAATAGAAAATTTGAACAGACCAATTACCAGCAAGGAGAGTGAATCACTAATCAAAAAACTCTGAACAAACAAAAGTCCAGTATCAGACTTCTTCACAAGCAAATTCTACCAATCTTCTAAGAAGAGTTAATACCTATTCTACTCAAACTATTCCAAAAAATATAAGTAAAACCCAAATTCATTCTGAGGCAAGTATCACCCTAATACCAAAACCAGATAAGGATACCTCCAAAAGGAACGATAAGCCAATATCTTTGATAAACAGAGATGCAAAAATCCTCAAAAAATATTAACAATTCAAATGTAACAATACATTAAAAAAATCATTTACTACAATCAAGTGAGATTTATTCCTGGGATGCAAGTGTGGTTCAATGTTCACAAATCAGTCAACATAATATGTCACATTATTAGAGAGGATTAAAACCATAGATCATCTCAACAGATACAGAAAAAGCATTTGAAAAATACAATGTCCATTCATGACAAAAGCCCTCAACAAAGTAGGTTTGGAAGGAATATACCTCAACATAATGAAGGCCATATATGGAAAAACCCATAGCAAACATCATACTCAATGGTGCAAAACTAGAGCTTATCACCTAAGGTAAGGAACCAGACAAGGATGTCCAATCTTACCACTTTTATTCAATGTAGTATTGCAAGTCCTATCCAGGGCAATGAGACGACAAAAGGAAATACAAGGCATCCAAATTGGTAAGAAAGAAATAAAATTTTCACTATTTGCAGATGACATGATACTATATAGAGAGAACCCTAAAGAGGCCACCAAAAAACTACTAGAACTGATGAATGACTTAAGTAAATTTATAGGATACAAAATCAATGTGTAGAAATCTGTTGCATTCCATATACTAGTAATAAAGCAGCAGGAAATTAAGAAAATAATCCAATTAAAATTTCACCAAAAACAAAAAGATGCCCATGAATAAGCATAACCAAAGAAGTGAAAGATCTGTACTCTGAAAGCTATAAAACACTGATGAAAGAAATTGAAGACAAAATAAGAAAATAGAAAGACATTCCATTCTCATGCACTGGAAGAACAAACACTGTTAAAATGTCTATACTACCCAAAGCAATATACAGATTTAATACAATCCCTATCAAAATACCAATAGGATTTTGTACGGAGCTAAAACAAACAATCCTAAAATTTGTATGGAAACACAAAAGAATAGCCAGTTAGCCAAGCAATCTTGAAAAAGAAAAGCAAATCTGGAGGTATCACAATGCTGGATTTCAAGTTATACTACAAAGCTGTAGTGATGAAGACAGTACAGTAATGGCACAAAAAGAGAGCAATAGAACAGAAAAGAAAATGCAGAAATGGATCCATAATTATACAGTCAATTCATTGTCAACAAAGCATGAAAGAATATCTAATGAAAAAAAAAATAGTCTCTTTAACAAACGGTGCTAGGAAAACAGGACAGCAACATGCAGAAGAATGAAACTGTACCACTTTCTTATACCATGCAAAAAATAAACTCAAAATGGACTAAATAACTAAATGTGAGCTCTGAAACCATACAAATCCTAGAAAAGAATATAAGCAGTAATGTCTCTGACATCATCCATAGCAACATTTTTCTAGATATGTCTCCTGAGACATAGAAAATAAAAGCAAAATAAACTATTGGGACTACATCAAAATAAACGTCTTCTGTACAGCAAAGGAAACAATCAGAAAAACTAAAAAAAAATCAACAAAACTAAAAGACAACCTATGGAATGGGAAAAGATAGTTGTAAATGACATATCCAATAATGGGTTAATATCCAAAATACATAAAGAATTTATACAACTCACTACCCAAAAACAAATAATTTAATTAAAAATGGGCAGAAGACACAAATAGAAATTTCTCCAAAGAAGACATGCAGATGACCAGCAGACATATGAAAAGATGCTCAACATAACTCAGCATCAGGGAAATGCAAGTCAAAACTACAATGAGATAATACCTCACAAGTGTGAGAATAAAAAACAGAAAAATACAACATGCTTTGGTGAGGATATGGAGAAAAAGGAATCTCTTGCTCTGTTGGTGGGAATGCAAACTGTTGCAGCCACTCTGGAAAACGGTATGAAGGTTCCTCAAAAAGTCAAAAATAGAACTATGCTATGATCCAGTAATTACAATGCTAGATATTTATCCAAAAATATAAAAACACTAATTCAAAGGGATACATGTATCCCTTTATTCAGCCCAAGTGTCTACTGATAGATAGATGGTAAAGAAGATGTGGTATATATATACAATGGGATATTATTCAGCCATAAAAAAGAGTGAAATCAGGCCATTTGCAACGATATGGATGGAACTAGAGAGTATAATGCTAAACGAAATAAGTCAATCAGAGAAAGACAAATACCAAATGATTTCACTCATATGTGGAAATTAAGAGGCAAAACCAGTAAAAGAGAAAGAGAGAGAGAGAGAAAGAGAGAAATCAACTAAGGAACAGGCTCTTATCTATAGAGAACAAACTGATGATTACCAGAAAGAAGGTGTTTGTGAGATGAGGCAATGAGGCAATGAGGATTAAAGAGTACACTCCTTGTGATGTGCACTGGGCAATGTATGGAATTGTTGAATCACTATGTTGTTCATCTTAAACTAATATAACACTGTATGCCTACTATACTGGAATTAAAACCTTAAAAACAAAAACAAAAACAAAAATTTAAAGAATGAATGAATGAGACTTAGATATGGAACCTGGGTGTTTTTGGGTAAGTAATACCTTGCATAAGATAGCTAAAAAGAAACTTGAATGAAAATATGTGTTTTGTTTATTATATGTTGACTTTGAAGTCATAGTGAAAATTGTCCAAAGAGATTTGAAATTGTGTGAAACTTCTAGGACTCAAGATTTAAAATCTGAGAAATTGTTGAAATCATGAAAAATCAGAGTATTTAATTTCTAGGTCTGCAACATAGTGATATAAATTTGATAACCAAAACTCTTCTAAATAATTTCTAAATTTTCTTGAAATATTAACAGAAAATTCTTATTCACAATGAAATTAGTCTCTTTACTTGTCTCTTACTACAGTATGACAGGAAAATGCAAAGCACTATATTCAAACCATTGCAGAATGCTCAGCACTAGACTGGTTGTGAGGCATTAGTTTCTGAAGATATTATTGAATGTATAGTATACTATATCTATTAATTACTTTTATGAAGACTTGAATAAACATATAAGTAATTAGTAGACAACCATCTTATTTTATTTGTAAAAATGAGGAAATTTGAATAAAATATGAGAAAATACTTACTTCTTGATTCTGAAAATACAACCCTTTTAGAATAGTAAAAAGTCATTTTTATATCATGATTTGCTTTTTTTCAATTTTTTAAAATTTTATTTATTTTGAGAGAGAGAGAAGCAGGGCAGAGACAGAAAAAGAGACAGAGACAGAAACTCAAGCAGGCTCGACACTGTCAGCACAGAGCCTGATGTGGGGCTCAAACTCATAAACCATGAGATCATGACCTAAGCTGAAACCAAGAGTCAGACACTCAACAGATTGAGCACCCAGGTGCCCCATCATGATATGTTTTTAAGAGTGTCATCTTAAAAGTAGAAGGAAAGGTTATTAACAAATTAACTTCATGTTTACTAGCTAAATCTATCTTGAAACATTTCTAATCAAGAAAACATATGCCTTTTATACAATCTCTTAGTTTTTAGGTTTATTATAAACAAGAAAAAATTTAGACCGAAATAATCATCAGCATTATTTTAAAATTAAAAACAATTCTTATGCTAGTCAATTTTTCTCCAGTGTTAACTGGACACACTTATGAAGTTCTTAATAATTTAAAAATATCCTAACTATTGCTTTAAGGTATTGACACCATTATTCTAAAATATATTGATGATTCAAGGATAAGTCAATTTTGACATTCATGTCTAATGTCACTCTTCTACCAAAAAAGTCATAGAGGATATCTGTATACTTCTTTTCTCAGTAGTTTGTTTTTAGATGGTGTTGATGAGCATTGTTTTATGAAAAAGTTGGTATTATAAGCTAAACTGAACAAAAATATATTGTAAAAGGCTTCTTTTGTTTTTCCTATCCTCCTGTCATTTATACCTTTGAAAGATGTAATATATTTACATATTTTAATAATATTTCAGAAAAATATAAATGTAATTTTGTGAAAAATTAAAATACTTAAGGGTTTGTTCTTATAGTTAGCATTCAGAAATAGTTTACATTATTATTTGCACAAAAATAACTTGGAGTACAGAAACACCTCAAAATGACAAAAATTAATCATCTTACAGATATTTTTAAATGCAATTTACTGGATATTTACATACAAGAAAATGTGTATGTATACATGTTTAGAGATGCCATATTTTCTGGGCTTAAACATCAGATTACATGTAGCCTCTTTCTAATGGAAAGACTATTTTTTTTTAAAGTTTTGTCTGTAGTTCCATGAATTTCTATTTTATGTATTTGGATGCTATTTAAGTAGGTACCTACAACATTAGAACCATTGTATCTTCCTGAGTAATTAAACCTTTTATCATTATATAAGGTCCTTATAGTAATTTTTCCCTTACAGTCTCTTTTGTCTGAAATCAATATAATTATACCAGTTTTCTTTTAATTAGTATTTGCCTCATATATCATGAGCTTTTTTTAAGTGCTAATTTATTTAAAAACCAACTCATCTGAAACAAAGCACCGAAAGTAAAACATCTGCAATTGTGGCTATAAGCTTTGAAATATTTTCATCTACGGGAGTCCTCAAAATCACAGATACGAACCACTGAAGTATGTCTACTGTGTTTCCCTGGTTTGGCAGTCCTGGGAAATGAAGTACAAATTGATATGTTCTTAATAAAACTATTGTTTCAAATGCTTTACTCTTCAAATCAAAGTTAGCTACTGACATTTATGAAGTGAAGTCATGTCACCCTGCTCGAGGGTTCCTGATTCTGCCAGGCATCTCAACTTCACTGAAGCTGCTGCCACTTAGGAGAAGCCCCTGAGTTTGTAACTTTTAAGATGGGAGGGTGTAGGTACTAAATTGTTAGGGATATTCACCTCATGATTGCACAGATGGGTTAGTGTCAGAGAATCTTCATCAAATTTGGGGATGATTGGCCCAGCTATATACTCTGATGGGAAGGTGGCATGGGGCTGATTAGATCTCATATTGCCAAATGAGAGACAGACATACTGTCTCTTCAAGGTCCTAGAAAGAAACATGGCTACAGCACTCTGCCCAGTTCACTTATAATGAAGATGCCATTTATTATGCCTTCTGCTTTGTTTATTCTCATTGGGGCTTTTCAAAAATAAAAACTGGCTTGTGGATTGTACAGTTATGAACATTTAAAATATATACTTTGGGGCATACTAGTTGTTTCATGTTATAGTTTTTCCCCAAAGACTTTAATTAAGCTCTATGCCAGGAAAGACACAAAGGAATAAGATCACACACTGTACTTTACACTGTATTTTAGGAGATGATGCCTTCACAGTAGCCAGATTCTTTTTCTTTAATAATTCAAAATAAATTGTATACAAATTTTTAAACAATTTTCCAGCTTTGAGATATAACTGACATATAACTGCATGTTAATTAGCACAACATAATGACTTGATTAATGTATGTATTACAAAATGATTCCAACAGTAAGGTTGGTTATTATATCCATTGCCTCACAGTTTTTTCTTGAAGTGAGAACTTTAAAGTCCTACTCTTTTAGAAGCTTTCAAATATATAACACAGCATCTTTAATTATAGTTGCCATTCTGTACATTACACCCCCAGAACTTACTCATCTTATAACTGGATCACCATCATCCATTGCACCTGGCAACCACCAATCTGCTCTGTGTTTCTAGTTTTTTTTTTTTTAATTTAACTTAATTTATTTATTTATTCATTTATTCATTCATTTTAAAATTTGAGTATAGCTGACACACAGTGCTGCATTAGTTTCAGGTGTACAACACAGTGATTCAACAACTCTGTACATTATGCTATGCTCAGCCCAAGTGTAGCTACCATCTGTTACCACACATTATTATAACAACATTGACTGTATTCCTCATAATGTAGCCTTTATTCTCATGACTTATTCATTACATAACTGGAAGCCTGTATCTCCTACACCCTTTCAGCCATTTTGTCCATCTCTTCACTTCCCTCTCCTCTGATAACTATCAATTTGTTCTTTGTATTTATAGGTCTGATTCCGGTTTTTTGCTTGTTTATTCATTTGTTTTTTAGATTCCACATAGATGTTAAATCATATGACATTTGTCTTTCTCTGTCTGATTTATTTCTTTAGAAAAATACTATCCAGGACCATCCATGTTGTTGCAAACAGCAAGGTCTCATTCCTTTTTTACGGCTGCATAATATTCCATTATATGTGTACATCATATACATTTACAATGTATATACATACATTTACAATGTATATAATGCCACTTATATACATATTTAATATACACATATAATGCAGCCATAAAAAAAGGTGTGTGTGTATGTGTATGTATATGTATATACATATATACACACACATACAAACATATATATATCACATCTTTATCCATTTGTCTGTCAATGGACACTTGGATAAACATAGGGGTGCATATATCTTTTCAAATTAGTGTTTTTGTTTTCTTTAGGTAAATACCCAGAATTATTGGATTATATGGTATTTCTATTTTTAATTTGAGGGTAACTTCCATATTGTTTTTCATGGTGGCTGCACTAGTTTGGATTCCTACCCACAGTGCATTAGAGTTCCTTTTTCTCTTCATCCTTACCAACACATGTTGTTTCTTGTGTGTGTGTGTGTGTGTGTGTGTGTGTGTGTGTGTGTGTTTGTGTATGTTTTAGCCATTCTGTCAGGTGTGAGGTGATAGTTCATTGTGGTTTTGATTTGCATTTTCCTATTGATGGAGAACACTGAGCATCTTTTCATGTGTGTGTTGGCCATATGTATGTATTCTTTGAGAAAATGTCTATTCAGGTCCTCTGCCCATTTTTAATGTGATTTCTTTTTTCCTCTCTTAATATTGAGTTATATAAATTATGTATTTTGCATACTAACCTGTTATTGGATATATCATTTGAAAATATCTTCTCTTATTTAGTTGGTTGCCTTTTTGATTTTTTTAGTGGTTTCCTTTACTGTGCAAAAGGTTTTTATCTTGAGATTTTGCCAGAAGACATATCTAGAAAAATGTTACCAAGGCCAATGTCAAAAAAATTATTACATGTGGGGTGGCTGGGTGGCTCAGTCAGTTAAGCATCTGACTCTTGGTTTCGGCTCAGGGCATGATCTCACTGTTCGTGAGTTTGAGCCCCACAACGGTCTCTGTACTGACAGCTGTGAAGCCTGCTTGGGATTCTGTCTCCCTCTCTCTCTCTACTCCTCTCTCTCAAAAATAAATAAATAAACATTTAAAAAATTATTGCAATTGTTCTCTTCCAGGAGTTTTATGGTTTCATGTTTTCCTGGTATATCTGGTATATATCTGGGTTGTCTTCATTTTCTTGGTAGCATTCTATAAAGAACAAAAGTTTTAAACTTTGATAAAGTCCAATTTATCTCTTTTTTCCTCCTGTTACTTTTGCTTTGGTATCATATCTAAGAATCCATTGCCAAATCCAAGGTCATGAAGTTTGATTCTTATGTTTTCTTCTAAGTGTGACCTCCTACATTTAAGTATTTGACCTGTTTGAGTTATTTTTCTTTTTTTCTTTTTTTTTTGATGTGGTGTGAAGTAAGAGCTTCACTTCATTCTTTTTACAGTTCTCTCAACACCATTTGTTGAAATGATTATCTAGTGTTTTTGAGTGTATCTCTTTGTATAGTTTTTTTAGCCGTTGCTCTAGGCATTATGTTACACATACATAATATTTCAAAACCTACTGAGGTCACCACTTTACAAGTTTAAGTAAAACAGAAATTTTACCTCTTTTTATGTCCTCTACCTTCCTCCATTTATAATTGTCTTATATATTCCCTGTGTATGCATTTAGAATCATATTAGAAAGTATCATAACTTTTTTTTCAAGCATCAAACATAAATAGAATACTCAGGAGGAGAAGGAAAGTCTACCCACTTTTTTGCTGTTTCTGTGACTTCCCCTTTTCCGGATGTTTCAAGATTCTTTCTTTTGACATTGCCTAAGTTTAGAGAACTTTCTTTAGCCATTTTTTTTCTTAGGGTAGGTCTGCTGATGACAAATTCTCTCAGTGTTCCTTCATCGGAGAATGTCTTGATTTCAGCTTCATTCCTGAAGGATATTTTGAGTTGACAGTTCTCTTTCAGCATCTAAAAACTATGTGCCTTTTTTTGTTTCTGAGCTCCATGGTGTTTTTTTATTTCTTTTTCTCTTGGATCATTTTTTAATTTGTTTTCATTACTAGTTAGGTTAACCTGTTTATAATGCATTTATTAGCCCATGAATTTTATTATTTGTAAATTTACTTGTGAATTAGTGTTGATTTTTTAAAAAATCTTTTGATCCTCTTCACCCATTTCTCCCACACTCACCCCATCTTTGACAACCACCAATCTGTTTTCTGTATCTATGAGCTAGTTTTTTGTGGGTTTTTTCATTTTGTTTTTTAATATTCCACATATGAGAGAGATCATACAGTATTTGTTATCTCTGTCTGACTTATTTCACTTAGCACACTATTCTCTTGATCCCCATGAAAGGAAAAGAGTTCTTTTGTTGTTGTTTGTGTAGGCACTTGGATATGGTTGTTTTCTTTTAAATATTAAAAATAGGTGCATTTGGGTGGCTCAGTCAGATAAGCATCTGACTTTGGCTCAGATCATGAGATCATGATGTCACAGTTGGTGGGTTTGAGCCCAATATCTGAATCTGTGCTAACGGCTTGGAGCCTGGAGGCTGCCTCAGATTCTGTGTCTCCCTCTCTCTCTGCCCCTCCCCCACTCATGTTCCCTCTCTCTCTTTTTCTCAGAAAAACAAATAAACATATATATATAATATGTACATATATATATATACTCACTTTTAATTGTAAGTGCTATTATGTTGTTAGTTGGACTAAGTGTACCTTAGCACAGTGCGCCTAGATCAGAGGAGACTCCCAACACCCAGGAATAAGTACATAAGTAATTTAGAAAGCAGGAAAACAGAGCTAAGAGCTGGTGGCCCCAGCATAGCCATGATGTTTTTGAAAGATGGACCAAGAGCCTTGGATTGATTATGGAAGGTGGTGTTCAGATGACAACAGAAACTGTGTCCAGAAAAACAACTTCCACACTATGGTCAACTGAAAGGCTAGTCACACAACATCCTGACTTCAAAAGGTGGGATAGAGATTTATCATGTCTCCAAATTGAAGGCAGACATGGAAGTAAGAATTCCTTTACCTATCATTCCCTCCTAGCCCTGCAAAACTGCAAAAACATAAAAGCCACAGCCAAGAGCTCTTTTCCCCTACTGTACCACGTTGTATTTAAGCAATTATGACTTCACAGATTTAATTTCACTTCCTACAGAAGCTAGAAGAATAATTTCTGAATCAATCCCATTTTGTTTATATTCTATGAAAATTCCTAAAAAATTATATGATGGGTTTTATGTACAGTTTTGGGACTCAACTAAAAGAATATTCTTCTGCCTCATTTAAATCAACAAAAGCCACTGGCATTTATAAGATATAGTTTGAAGGATTATGCACTGGCAAGGATTATAGCAGTTACTAATAGAACCTGATTCTATACTTATTTGAAATTCAACACTAACCTTTCATAATCTAATGCAAATAAACACATATTGAAATGCAACAAGTGAAATGATACACTCAGATTCTACTATAAAACTAAGGGTTTGGCAGCTCATTAACTACAAAAGAAAAAAAAAGATTACTAGAAACTAAAAAAAGATTGAAATAAGTAATGGGTGCCATAAGCCCTCCTCAAATTATGTAAAAACAGATTTATAGCTTGATCCTGCCAAATGATAGCTGGCAAACTATTAAATTGCTTGGAAAATGAGATATGTTATTTTCTGCATAATGTCACTTACATAACAATGAAAAGTGCTTGCTAATGGTTCTGCTTTAGCTCTTGCTCACTCTCTTTTAGTCCAGAAATGTGTACTTAATGTAAACTCTTGGATTGCTGTCATGCTCACAATCTTTATGTAGCACTGGGAAGCACTAGATTCAGAGTAAATATTGTTTAAATACAGTACCAGAGTATCCATTACTTGTTATATGATCACAGACATCTCTTGTGTCTAGAAAGACCCCTAACTCTTCAATTTATGTAAATAATGAAAATAGTGCACTGGTCAGCTTAACTTCATTGGATGAAAATCAAGCTTTCATTACAGTTCCCCATAATATCTTCTATAACATCACACTGATGGTAACTTTGATATATAATATAATCCATTTCATCAGAAACATTGATTAAAGCTTCTGTATGTGTCTAGAACTATTCTAATAGCTTTATGTATTCACTCAATTAATCTTTTCATGTACCTAAAGAGTAGATCCCATTATAAGTCCCTCTTAGCAAAAGAGGAAATGGAGGCACAGAGATGTTATATAACTTATCCAAGGTGAAATTTCCTGAGGTGTGGAGCTGAAATTTTATGCCAGGCAGTTGGACTCAAGAGAGATCAATTCTAAGGCCAAATTAGCAATCCTGTAGGCAGACTCTGTAGGTTGAGTATCTTCTGAGGATCAGACACTATTCTAAGTACTTCGTATACAACAACTCATTGAATTTTATATAAAAACTATTATATAAGCATCATTAACCCAATTAAAATAAAACAGAACACCAAAGAAGTATTATAAGTTTAGTAATGTACCATAGTTATATAAAGCAATTATTAGTGAATCGTAAATTTGTTTGCCTGACTCCAAACCCTATGCTATTGACAAGAAGAATATATGGCTTCTCTTGGTTTACTTCTCTTGGTTTATGAGACATATCAAAAAGAGAAATCTGCTTACCCATGCCGAAAATTTTTTTTTGCAATTCAAGAAACAAATATGTTGCTCTGAACAGTAAAAGGAAAAATAGGTAAATATCTTAGGGATGAAATATATCAATTATGTACACTCCAGACTCACAACCAAGCTTTCAGGATTTTGAAACACCTCTGCCTTGCCTGAGCTTGTTTGGAAGGAATAGTACCCCTGAGTGTCCAAACAAGCCTCCAGGCAATCTCCCCAGTGTATATAAGCACTTCAAAAAGGAGATGTGGGAGGGCAAGAGGAGAACATAATTTTTTTTATGTCAGCCAAAACGTAATCTGTTGCATTCTGCTGAATGCAAAAGAAAATCAAATGTGTCTCTGTACATAGTCAATGCTTCTCAAGTAACAAGGGCAATCGTAACGTGGAGTGCCAATGTGTCTTTTAACTTTGGCCAAGATGGTCACTTTTGGCCTGCATTCTCCAATTCCAACAGACATCAAGTCATCCATTGTTGTTAAGATTTTTCATCAAGTTGTGTTGCATTGTATAGGCTCCATATTTATTGTTATAATATTATTTTCTACTATTTTCAGATTTGTCATAACATACAGATACACACACACACACACACACACACACACACACACACACAATCTTACTACATAAATTATTCAAAATCAGCCAGACAGACCAATGATTAAAAAGCCAATTAGAAAAGAAATAGTGTTGTTAGTCAACTTTAAACCTCAGAAATCAAATGGTGCATAAAGAATTGCTGATAAATCTGGAACATTAACTTGCCTGGAGAGGACTGTTTATTAAGACAATGTTCATCTGCTGGTACATCTGCCATTAAAGCCCATGCATGCAGACAGTTGCCCTAAGCTTTACTACCTAAGCTTTACTACCCTCATAACACCTCCTATGTGTTATCTCCTATGCAAGGAGCCACAGGCTCATTTAGCTCTGTGTCTTATCCAAAGTAGGTGACTTTCATCAAATTCTAAATCTTGGACAGCCTCTCTTCCTCAAATGCACTTAGAAAATAAGTGTAATCTTCTTTTCTCTACTTACTTTCTGCTAGAATTCTAGCAAGGAACTGAGTTTGACTCATAATTGCTATAGTACACTATGCTTCTGAATTTGACCTTTTATGGGAGAAAAGAGAGAATGAGAATGCAATGATTCTCTGTTCTTTATTTCCACAGCAGACTGAAACCCCAGACCTGATTAAAATTAAATCTGTCAAAGGGCATTAAACAGCACCATTCTTTGAATATATACCTTGCAAAAAATAATTGAAATAGGAAAGCACAAAGATGTGTCTGATTACAAGTGCATTTTAACAGATACATTTAAAACATGGGAATGCTTATGAACAAACAAATTAATCCTTAATTGTCACATCGAGTGAAGCTTTGGTTTCATTTATAAAATGTGAGTAACAGTCTTTAAAGAGTTGTCATGAGGATTAAATAAGACCATTGTGCAGCGTGTTTAACACAGGGCTGATACAAAGTGAGCATATAAGTGTTAAGTTTTGACACTGGGTAGGATTATTATCCACACACCCTCCCCAAGGGACTGACATATGAATCTAAGTACCACTAATATGTGAACAGCTGCCTTGTATGTATTTCTAGACTAGAAATGTCTCTGAATTTCAAGCAAATATATACAATAGCAACTAGATAAGTCAGCTTGAATGTTCCTAAAGCATGCCCCGCTCAGAATGCTGGAAATAGAATTTTACATTTCCACCAAATCAGATATAATTCACCTCATTCAGGAATCTGGGAGTTGTCTTTGACTTTTTCTCTCTTGCATCACACATCTACTCAGTCTCCTAGTTCTGGGGATTCAATCTCCTAAATACATATCATGTCCATATTCCTTTATAGATAAAGCACTGCCATTGATGTAGTTCAAGATCTAAACATTTCTTGCATGGATCTCTGCTGTCCTTTTTAACTTTTTTTTTTCCAGCTTCTGTTTGTTCCCCCTCTGGTACACTACACTGCTACCAAAGCTGCAAAATGTGAATCTGACTATGGTACTCACTGGTAAAACACTAATGGTTCCTATTACCTATAAGATAAAGACCAAATTCTTTAATGTTTGGATCTCTTAGAGGACAATAAATATCATCTTCTTACCTGTCAAATAATGAGGATATTGAGAAAACAAAAGGATGAACAAAACATCTTTTTATTACTCATGAAGCTATGATGGAAATATGGTTTTCTATATATGGCCAAGTGTGTCTCAATACTGAATACCAGAGTCAAGAAATTACCCTCCCAACCCCAAGAAGTGCTACACTAAAGCAATTCTTTCCATCTGGAGAAGGTGCTGTCAGCTGACAACATACTTGGAGAGAAAAAAATGGTTTCTTCTAGGAGTTTTACAGTTTCATGTATTATCTTTAAGTTTTCCATCCATTTGGGGTTGACTTTTATGTATGTTTTAAGTGTACAATTTTATTCTTCTGCATGTGGATATTCAGTTGTCCCAACACCATTTGTTGAAGAAACTATCCTTTCTCCAGGGTATACTCTTGGGTCCCTTGTCTTAGATCAGTTGACTGTGTGTGTGTGATTTTATTTTGAGGCTCTCTATTCTGGTCTATTGGTCTATATGTCTGTCTTTATGCTGGACATTAGTCTTGGGAATGATTTCTTGCATATGACACCAAAAGCGAAAATTGATAAATGAGACTATATCAAACTACAAAGCTTTTGCACAGTAAAGGAATGTCAACAAAATAGGCAACCTATGGAATGGGAGAAAATATTTACAAACTATGTATCTAAAAAAGAGTCAATATCCAAAATATGTAAGGCATTCCAATCCAAAGCATAAAAAAACACAACAAATTTTTTAAAGGGGAAAGGATTTGAATAGACATTTCTCAAAGATGACATATAAATGCTGAACAGGTAGATGAAATGGTGCGCAACATCATTAATAATTAGGGAAATGTAAATAAAACTTCAATGAGGTATCACCTGACACCTGTTAGAACGGCTATTATCGAAACAAAAAATAAAAATGATGGTGAGGATATAGAGTTATTAAAACTATAGTGCATTTTTGGTGGGAATATAAAAAGTATAGACACCATGGAAAACAGTATAGAAGCTTATCAAAAAATTTAAAAATAAGAATATTCCACTTATGATTTTATCCAAAAGAAATGAAAATATGAGATATCAGCATTGTCATGTTCATTGCAATATTATCCCAAGTAGCCAATATGAAAAAACAACTTATTACCCACCAAAAGATGAATGGATAAAGAAAATGTAGTGTGTGTGCATATATACATATATATGTATATAAATATGTATTTGTGAAATACTATTTAAACCTTAAGAAAACCCTGCCATATGTGACAATATGGATGAATCTAGAGGACATTATGTCAAGTGAAATAAGCCAGTCACAGAACAACAAATATTGCACGATACCACTTATATCTAAAATACTCAAATGCATAAATACAAAGAATAGAATGGTGGTTGCCTGGGGCTGAGTCGGGGGAGAAGTGGGGAGATGATATTCAATAGGTATAGTTTCAGTTATGCAAGATAATTAGCTTCTAAGAAACTACTGTACAACATTGAGCCTGCAGTTATCAACACTGTAATGTGCATTTAAAATTTTTGTTAAGAGAATAATAGATCACATGTTAAATGTTTTTACCTCAATGAAAAAAATTTAAGTTTAATTTAAAAAAGAAGAGAAAGGGTGAAGATATGTCAATACTTCTATTTAAATCTAAGTTTAGTCTAAGAGAGGTGGTTCCACACAACTTTCTTAGAGTGGAGTAAGTAGGGCTGGGTGTATTATAACAATAAAGTACCTTTCACCTGGAAGAAAACATCAGGTGTGTTCTCCCCTAACAACCAACCTGGCCAACAAAGACCTTTATGATCTGACCTCTAGAGCTTGACTTATAGTTCCAATCTTCTGACACTCCCTGTCACCCAAGCTAGGTCTTGCTATCAATTTCAAACTGAGTTTCATAGAACATTAATAAATTTTAAACCAAAAAGAGATGCTAGTGTAGGAAATTCTATCAACAAACAATTTTGAAAAAAATCTTTTTATTTTGACCAAATAAAGATAAACAGCTTTCCTTACTACAGTTATCTTCAGATCCCTTAATGTTTTTGTTTTCGTTTTTGTTTTTTTCTGAGAGAGAGACAGAGACAGAGACAGAGAGAAAGAGAGAGAGAGAGAGAGAGTGAACGCGCGAACAGGGGAGGGTCAGAGAGAGAGAGACACAGAATCTGAAGACACGCTACCGGCTGGCAGTCAGCACAGAGCCCGACGCGGGGCTCGAACCCACGAACAGTGAGATCATGACCTGAGCCCAAGTCAAAAGCTTAACCGACTGAGCCACCCAGGTGTCCCATCTTCAGATCTCTTAATATGCTAATGGACATGATGGCATTCCAAGAAGGAGATAGACCATGTGTTTGTTTCCAGATCATCTTACAGGATGATTCCTGAGCCACACTTTGGAAAATGATACATTAAAAGATTTCATTTGCAGTTTTGAACAGATCTTATTCTCTCATGCTTCTAAACTATTGGACATGCTGTCCCCTCTGCTTAGATGTACTTCCCTCTTCTCCTTCACCAATTTCCCATGACCCTTTGAGACTGGGTTCAAGTTCACCTCTTAAGCTGTTCTTAGCTCCTAGACTTCCTTTCCCATTCCCCCACTGCTGTGTTTCTTTAGAGCTTTTAAGCTCTTATAACCATATCACTTTTCACTGTGTACTACTGTTGGTTTTATTTGACTGTCCACTTTACCAAATGGGAATTACTAGAGGTTAGAAAATATTTTCTTTTATTTTGTAAACAGCTTGAAAATGTTAGGAGTTTGATAAATAATTGCATAAAAATGCATTTGAACTTATTTGAGAGTCAATTCAAACTTAACATGATGTTCTGTGCCTGCTCCCTGTTTCACCCTTGTCTCAATACTCAAGTGCCCCATGCCATATTCCAGCCATCCTGAACATCCTTTGTTTCAGCCCTGTTTCTTGCCTGTTTGGCCTTCCCTAAAATTGTTCTTTTTGTTCTTTCTTTCCAGAGTTTCCTAAACCTTCTTTCTACTCCACCTCTTATTTAATTGTCATGCATTTCAGTTCTTCTAGGGCCTCCCCAAATGAGATGAGATGCTCTTGCACAGCTCTCAAAGTATAGCTCACCTCTATCCAACATACATGATTACAATTGCTTATTTAGTTGTATATTGTATGTAAATGCAAAGACCACATCTACACTGTTCATTAATATGTCTTCATTGATGCACAGTTGCCTGACACATTGTAGGAGAGCAACTAGTAGTCATGAAAATGAATAAACAATTAGTATTCTTCTCACCAAGGCTCCACATACCAGTCTATTTGGAATTTTATGGCATTCATTTAATCAATGTCCCTCTACACTGTCTGTTTTTACACAAGGTGATGGGTTCATATTTTACTTTTACTTTTCTTTTTCTATTCTCAGAGCTTCTGTCCATAATTTGTCACCTGCATGCTGGCACACAACTTACAAATCAATCCCTACTTCTTCCATGTCATACTGCCATCTCTCTCTACGAATTATAGCTCACAGGTCCCTCAGGTTAACTAGAGCATACAAAAGGCTGAAAAACTCTGCAAGGTCTTGTTTCCATTGACATTAAAATAGTGGACCACACTATATCCAGAAAATTCATGTGGAAATGGCAGTCTGATATATTTCTTCAGAGAACAAAACAATTACAGATAAGCAATTTTCTTTCCCAAGACACTAGTAAAGTGCTTTCCTCGTGTCACTTTTCAATATTTTATGTTGTGGTGAGTAACTACATCTTTTCCTTCCAATTAGAAAAGCCATCAACAAGCTGTAGAGTAAATAGCTAACCAGTCAAGTAAAAAACATACATGATCATACAATCCCAAACCACTGCTTTTCAAAATTGGCCAGAAACAAGGATGTTATAGAACATCCTTCTAAAAAATGTTAATAAAATTATATTACTATAATTATTTTCTTTGCATCTAGTGTTTATTTACTGGAAATTGCTTTGATATTATTTTAAATAAGGAGCATGGCTAGATTAAAAACCATAAAGGATGCAAAATAGGACACAATTTCCTAAAACTACAAACTTTTCCCCAAAGCAAAAACATACTGTTTCATTTAACTCTGAGTTCTTATTTTATTATTTTCTTTAAAAAAAAAACTAGTATGTTGATTATAGAAAATTTTCTAAATAAATATCATATAAAGATCCACCATAGAAATGCTAGAAAGTCAACATGAAGGTAGGACTATATATAGGCATTTGGAATTTGTAAAGGATAGATAAGTTTAATACGGAAAACTGGTTGGGAGTTATCAAGCTGGAAACTCCTTAACAGGGCACATAAGATTAGTTCTATACAAAACTGTGAGTTAAGTAAAATTTTGGCTATCACAATTTCCAAACTGTTTCCTTAGCTTTCTTCTTTAGCTAAGCCCTAATTGTTCCTTCCTTCTGTACTTACACTCATGTCTCACCCTCCATGCCATGGTCAACTTTAGATTCTTCTCACCATTTGGTCTACCCTGCATATCTTTTATCAAAATAAATATGACGGTGTCAGTCTCTACATTTAACATATTTAAGGGGCACCAGAGTGGCTCAGTTGGTTAAGCATCTGATTATTGATGCCAGCTAAGGTTCTAATCTTGAGGTTGTAAGATAGAGCCCAACGCTGGGCTCTGCACTGAGTGTGAAGCCTGCTTGGAATTTTCTCTCTCCTTTCCTCTCTGCCTCTCCCTGGTGTTCTCTCTCCCTCAAAATAAATATACATTAAAAAATATATAAATTCATTTAAATTATCTTTCTATTGTAAATTCTTTCGTGTATATACTGTCTTTGATATTTTTTTTAATGTTTATCTTTGAGAGAGAGATTGAGAGAAAGACAGAGAGAGAGCACAAATAGGGGAGGGGTAGATAGAGAGGGAGACACTGAATCTTAAGCAGGCTCCAGGCTCTGAGATGTCAGCACAGAGCCTGTCATGGGGCTTGAACACACAAACTATGAGATCATGACCTGAGCTGAAGTCACACACTTAACAGACTGAGCCACTAAGGTGCCCCTATGTCTTTGATATTCTAACTTTGACTTCTCTCACCTTATTTTTGAGGGTTTAAATAAGATGAGGAAAATGAACTCATGTAGTGCTAAAACACTTATTGTAGTAATAATCATTATGATGATGATGATGGTAGATAAAAACTTAAAATCCAAAGTTATTATAAACTTTCCAATTATTAAAGTGAAACTAATATACCTTTGGATGGAAACTGACCAAAATATAACCCATAATCTCTCAACTAACTTGAGAGATTAATTTGCTGTGATATAGGTTTCTAAAACATTTTTTTCACATGCACTTACATAGTCTAGACTAACAAAAGTATTTAAATGAGGTAGAAACACACTTATTAAAATCCAAACAATGAGAGTGTATGTTACAGAAATATGCATGAAAGAAGCATGATTAACACTAATTTCTCCATGTCATAATAGTTCCCTCATACTTGATAATTACTCAGACTATGTATAGGGGTAATCCCAGAGTGGCTGGGGACTATACATTGGACATGTGTGACCGTGGTAGGTAGGGATAGTATATTCCCTTTACTTGTTTTAATTTTCCTCATGAAATTAACACTATTTTTAGGGTCTCAATGTTTGTGTCCCTCCCTGAATTAACATGTTAGAATTCTAATTCCTGATGCGATGGTATTAGAATATGAGCCCTGCTTAACGGGATTAGTGCTTTATAAAAGAGACCTCACAGAGCTCCTTTGCCCTTTTCACTCTGTGAGAAAAAAAATAAAAAAGTCTGTGACCAGAAAAGAGCCCTAACATTACCATGCTGGCACCTAGTTAGGACTTCCAACACCAAAGCTGTGAGTACTAAATGTTGTTTATAAGCCACACAACACAATCTGTAGTATTTTATTATAGCAGCCCGAACAGACTAAGACTACCATCTATATGCATAGAATACTTTTTTCCCAAGCTTAACTGAAGTGTGATCAAAAAATAAAAATTGTATATATCTAAGGTGTACAATGTGAAATTTGTATATACTATATGTATTGTGAAATAATATCTATAATTAAGATAATTAATATAGGCATTACCTCTTATAGTTACCATCTTTTGTGTGCGGGATGAGAAAACTTGAGATATACTCCCTCAGTAAATTTCAAGTATACAATAATTATTAAATATAGTCACTATGCTATATATTAGGTTTCCAGAGCTTGCTTACTTTATAAATAAAAGTTTGTATACTCTGACCAACCATCATACCCCATTCCTACCCATGTAACCACTACTCTCCTCTTTGTTACTATGAGTTTAACATTTTTTTATTTCGCACATAAGTGAGATTATGCACTATTTATCTCTCTGTATCTGACTCTTCATTTAGTATTATGTCATCCCAGTTTATCCATGTTGTCACATTTGGCATAGTTTTCTTTCTTTTTTTAATGCTGAATAATATTCCATTGTATATGTACATCATATTATCTTTATCTTTTCATCTACTGACAAATGCTTAGGTTGCTTTCACAATTTGGTTACTGAGAATAATACTGTAAAGAACATGGAAGTTGCAGATATCTCTTCAAGGTATGTATTTAATTTCCCATGGGTATATACTCAAAAGGAGACTGTGGATTATATTACAGCTCTATTTTAATTTTTGAGGAACTTCCTTACTGCTTTCCATAAAGCAGTAAACTGCCATACCAGTTTACATTCTTACCAACAATGTCTAAGAGTTCTCTTTTTTCTAACTCTTTGCTAATACTTATCTTTGGCTTTTTTTTTTCTTTAAATAAAACCCATGCTAATAGGAGTGAGGTAACATCTCATTGTAATTTTGATGTGCATTTTTCTCATGATTAGTAAAGCTAAGTATAGTTCATATATCTGTTGGCCATTTGTGTGTCTTCTGTGGAAAAAAAAAGTTCAGATCCTTTGCCCATTTCTTATTTGGGTTATTGATTTTTGTTTGTTTGCTTTGTTTTGTTACTATTGAGTTGTATGCATTCCATATATTGTTCTTATTTTTTCATTTCTGGAGAGCTGATCTTTACCTCATGATTTTTCCTTACTAATTCACTTCTGTTCCCTCATTATTTTGGCTGTCAATGGCCCTTGATGCTCTAACTCAATTAATTTATTTTATTTATTTAATTAACTTAATCAATTTAATTTGAATTTATATTAATTAATTTAATTAATTTATCATTTGTTTATATCCCCATTACTGCCTAATTCACACTATTATTTTTCTAGTTCGAATAGCCAAGAGAAAGACCCATCGTATCCCTTGACAAGATTCCATCTAAAGCCTTGATGACAATCTATGGATTAGCTACCTTTGGATCAGGGTTTTACCCCCCCATCTAATTACACGTGATTGTGGGAGTCAGGGCACATGAAAATAAAATCTGTTTGGCCAAAGCTACTCAGTCAGAATAGTTTGTGGCATATGAAGACAGCAGGTACTATTATGGAAATGTGTTGTACATTCTACCCTTAATTTCCAGATGTACCTATTTTTCTTTTCTATACATACAATGTCAAAGATGTTTCCTACCTAATATAATCTCATTACAATTCAACTATAAATACATCATCATCACTTTTATTCAAGTGATAATGCAAAATCATAAAAGTTTTCTTCAGGGGCACCTGGGCGGCTTAGTTGCTTAAGCATCTGACATTGGCTCAGGTCATGACTTCACAGTTTGTGAGCTTGAGCCTCGCATGGGGCTCTGTGCTGACAGCTCAGAGCCTGGAGCTTGCTTCAGATTCTGTGTCTCCCTCTCTCTCTGTCCCTCCCCCGCTCATGTTCTGTCTCCATCAAAATTAAATTTAAAAAAAACCAACCGCTTCCTTCAGCTAGAGAAAATGTCATAATGTCGCTTCAAAAAGTTCTTTCCAGAAGTCCTATGATCCTTATCCTGGGAAGAGGCCTATTTCTACTTTTGTACAAAGTACCACTGAGATTTTTTTTTCTTTCTGAATTCAATGAACTGATTGTTAAATGTGATCACCAATAACACACACTTTATATTGAGTAGCAATAACAAATAAATAACATGTCTTAACTAAGTATAGAAAAAGAATCTACACCTAAATCTTTGAGAACAGGTGTTCTGGCTATGGACAGGATGAGGACAAGAAGACCGTTAGTTCAAAGCATATAAAATGATCTATACAATAGCACCCCAGCCAGGCAGGAATGCTTATGACTATGACAGCTGAGAATGGTAAGGAAACATATTGATATCTCACTCCTTTTGCAGGGAAATGAATAGTTTGGTCAGATAATTAGACTGTCTAAAATTTTCTCACGGAAACTAATCCCCGATGATTAGCAGCTGTAAAATCATAACTGTCCACTTCAGGGTGGTATCACCCAGCTTGCAGAAACTATAGGCTCAAATTTGTTTGTTTTTATCTTTTAGGTCTAAGTGACTAAGGCTACCTACCACATTACTTTGTATTAGATTCAGATCCCTCTTCAGCAGGGCTAGAGAATTTTAGCAGTACACAACTCACAAAAGTTTGGCAGCCTGCCTGTCAACATTCTCCACAGGGACTCTGTGGTCTATAAATTAAAGATCTCAGCATGTTAGTCTATTCACACCTTCTTGATTAATATTCCTCCTTGGCTGCCACAGAACATTCTGAGTTCAAATCCAATTCTGCCTCTTCCTAGTAAGGCCTCAGAAAGGTCATTAACCTATCCGAATCTTTGTTCTGTAAAATAAACAACAATGTTGATAAGTCTATTTTATAGAACTCCTGCAGAAAATGACAAAATTTTAATGCATAATTGTGTATACATATTTATTTAGAAAGTCCAACATACAGTAATTCAAAATTAATTAATGACAAATCAAACCACTTCTAAAACAAGAAAATTTTTAAAAAATGTAAATGTTTTTATAAAAGACTAAAACCTAGCATGAGAAAAGAGTGAAATAGCAAAAGAGGATTAAATCCTGATAGGGTTGAAAGTAAGAAGTAGGACTGATTCACATAAACTTAATTTATAAAAACATTATTCAGAACAATATAATATTTTCCTATAGTACTTACACAAAAGTTAATTTTACAGCTATTTGACTATACATGAAAGTTTCTTACCTGAAGGTGTATGTCCTACATACAGTTAAAAGTTTAAAGAAAAAACTAACTGGATGTACTGAAATTAAAAAAAAAAAGTGTCTAGAAATTTCAGAGATCCTTTTCAGGAAAGTACTGTGCATGAAATAGAGAAAGAAAGCCTGTATTAAAAATATGAAAACACTAAGAAGAATCACTCTACAAAGAATAAGAAAGTAAAACTGAAAAAACTCAGAGGGAAATAGAGCCTAAGGAAAGAGTTTAATCAATCCTTCAATGCAGAGCAATTCACTAATAAATGAATCTGCCCTAACACTTCCATTTTTTTTGTCTAGTGTTTTCAAAATTAAACTTATCATTCTGGAAGTTGTTCACAGTTCTATGTACTAGAAAGTAGGGCACATTGTATCATGGTCAAGTCCTATTTGACTAAATAGAAATAAATTACTATTTACGTGCAGTTTTTAGAATTTCACAAAGTTAAACCAATTTAGTAGAAATTACCCTGAGCAGTTTTTCAAGAAGCTTTATGTTAAATTTAATAAGACATTAACAAATGTAGTCAGAAATGTATATTTAAGTTCCTGGATCATAAGATCACTAGCTGTTCTTAACAGGTGATCATACTAACAATGTTTTTCACATAAGTAAAAATTTATTACTTAAAAATGGCAGAAAAGTTTTTTCTTCATGAATGCAGTAGATATATAATGAGCAATTTCCAAGGGCCAGATACTATTATAAGGATTGGTGTTACACTGATGAACAGTAAGCTAGAGGTTGCTGCTCTCACAAATGTTATATTCAGAGAATTGGGGGTAGAGAATATTTGATAGATGATAGAGAAGACAATATCTGGTAATTCAACATGTTATGTAGAGATAGAATAGGATAATTTAATAGAGAGTGACTGGGTGTCTCTGATAATCTAACAGGCCTCAAAGAAATGATGTCAATCTAAGACATAAATAATACTAAGGTCAGTCTTCTAAATATAGAGGAAAGGAATTTCAAGAAGAAGGAACAGCTAACACCAAAGACATGATGGTAACTTAGAAGATGGTATGGGAGAGGTTTTTGTGGACATACAGAGAATCTGAATTTTACATTAACTGTCATAGTAAGCCACTAGATTTTTTTTTTTTTAGTTTATGCAATTATTTTGAGAGAGACATGGGGCGCCTGGGTGGCTTAGTCGGTTAAGCGTCCGACTTTCTCTTAGGTCATGATCTCCGGTTCGTGGGTTTGAGCCCCGCGTTGGGCTCTGTGCTGACTGACAGCTCAGAGCCTGGAGCCTGTTTCAGTCTGTGACTCCCTCTCTCTCTGACCCTCCCCTGTTCATGATGTCTCTCTCTCTCCTAGAAATAAATAAAACAAACAAACAAAAAAAAACTATTTTGAGAGAGACAGACACAGCATGAGCAGGGAAGGGACAGAGAGAGGGGAAGAGAGAATCCCAAGCAAGCTCCGTGCTGCCAGCACAGAGCCCAATGTAAGGCTTGAACCCATGAACTGTGAGGTCATGACCTGAGCCAAAACCAAGAGTCAGATGCTTAACTGACTAAGCCACCGAGGCACTCCTAAGCCACTAGATTTAAAGCAGGGTATAAACATGATATTATCTGTTTTTTTTTTCGGTGTATTTAAAAAACAAAAAACAAAAAACAAAACACTGTCAGAGCACCTGTGAGGCTCATCCAGTTAATCATTTGACTTCAGGTCATAAGGTTTGTGAGTTCAAGCCTGTGTTGGGCTCTGTGCTGACAGCTATGAACCTAGAGCCTGCTTTAGATTGTGTCTCCTTCTCTTTCTGCCCCTCCTCCACTCACACTCTGCCTCTCTCTCTTCCTCTCTCTCTCTCTCAAAAATAAACAGTAAAAACAACAACAGCACAGTAGCTACTCTGGTAAAAATAGATTAAGAGGAAACAGAGTAAGGAGTAGTAGATTATATCATCATGGAGATGGAAAGAAATGAAAAGTTCAGAACCCTGTTTGAATATATACTTAATAGGACTTACTAATGGAGGCAAAGTTAGGGAAAATGAGAAATCATAGATAAATCCCATTGTTTGGCTGGAGTAAATAGGATGATGACACAACACTGAGTGCCAAAATGGAAAAGATACAGAGCTGGTAGACGACTGAAATTTGCTTTTGGTCATTGTATCCTTATCAACATGGAGATGTTTTCAAAGACAGGAGACTCAATGAAGTCACTAAACAATTTAAGTGAAGTTGAAAGTACAATTTGAAAACCTAAGATGAAAGACATTGGAGAAATACCTTACAAATACTTATTTCATTATTTCATGATACCCTTTTTAAGGCAGGTTACATAATCAGATATTAGGAAATTGAGAAAGTAAAAAAAAAAGGAATAAATATATAACTAAGTACCTAGTTCTAGTGCAGAGAATTTAACATTTTAAAAAGAGTTAAATGACAATATATAAAAATGTCATTTATATGAAAATACATAAGAATTTTTAGGAGAGTGAGCATCAGCAACTGAAATTTAATCTCACTTATGAAAAGAAAATCTCAATTATAATAATTATAAAATCAAAATTGAGAGTATTAGGTATTAACAACACAGAATCTAAATAGCATTTATATTGAAATAAAATTCCAAAATATTTGGAAACAGAATTCCATCTTCCAATATAGATGCAAAAGGAGAGAAGAAAATGACATCCTTTTTATTACTTTTATTTTTAATTTAATGTAATTTAATTTTTTAATGTTTATTTTTGAGAGAGAGAGAGACAGAGCATGAGCAGAGCAAAGGCAGAGAGAGACACACACACACAGAATCAGGAGAAAGCTCCAGGCTCTGAGCGATCAGCACAGAGACTGATAGGGAGCTTGAACCCACAAACAGTGAGATCAGGACCTGAGCTGAAGTCGGATGCTTAACCGAATGAGCTACCCAGGTGTCCCTATTTTTTATTTTAGAGAGAGGTGGGGATAAGGACAAAGGGAAAGAGAGACAGAGCGAGAGAGAGAAAGAGAAGAGAGAGAAAGACAGAGAGAGAGAGAGAGAGAGAGAGAGAGAGAGAGAGAATCTCAAAGAGGCTCAATGTTCCGTTCTCTGATGCAGGGCTCCATCCAATGACTGTGAGATCATGACCTGAGCTGAAACTAAGAGTCGAACACTCAACCAACTGAGCCACCCAGGCACCCCTAGAAAATACCACCTTTAACTGCTAGCCAAGACATTAACTACAGCCCAATAATTTATATATATGTTATAAAGTGGCTAAGACAGCCAAAGTAGACAGCAAAGTATGAGCCTGCAGACTAAACTTATGCTGAATACATTTTTGTTAAGTTGGGACCTTTTGAGAAAATCTGGTAGCCCATGAAGTGGCAAGGGAATAAAGGGAAATATTCACAGAATTTTAAAACCCAGAAATCCCAAGCCCTTCTCTATAGTTTGTTCTTTCCCATTAAAAATGTATTACTCTCCTTATTCATTAAGTTTAAAGTTAATCAGGATCTTAAACTCTTTCACAAATAATAGAAAGGAACTTGAAACACTTTAAATCTACTCAACCTCCATCATACTTACTGTTTTCCATTATTTTATTTCTATCCTAGTATATATAATTGAAGATTATTTCCATCATGATCATTATATTTTTATACAGATAATAATTATTTTACTCACATGATTTTTTTTTCAGATTATTTGCCTATAATTTCTTCTTGCATCTTAAATCTGGGCTCTGGGATCATTTTACTTTTTCCTAAAATATAATCTTTAAAATTTCCTTTAGTGTACATATATTAAACTTCGTGTATCTGAAAATGTCATTACCTTGCCCTGATTCATAAAAGAAATTTTTAGGGAGTACAAATTCTAAAGTTGACATTAATTTTTCTCAGTAATTTAACAAGTTTTAATCCACTATCCTTTTGTATCCATTATACTACTGATATATATGATATATATATACTACTGATATATACTGATGGATATATAATGTATATATACATTATACTACTCTCAGCCCATTTTTTATTCCTTTGTAATTGATGTTTCCCTTCTCTGATTTTCTCTCTGAAATTTTCATTTCATATTGTTTTGAAAATTCACCACAAAGCATCTAAGTAAAAATACCTTCCTAGTATTCATTGTATATTTATGTCTTTATTTCTGTTATGTCTTTATTTCTGGGAAACTGTTAACTATTATGTTTTCAAAAATTACCATTCTTTATTTTCTTTATTTTCTTCTTCTGGGATTCTAGATAGTTGTTAGTGTTCATTTTAGCATCGATATTTCTTAACCATTCTTTCGAGTTATATCCCCTGTACTTTCGCATTGTACATTCTTCTCCATTAAACTCTGT
The DNA here is from genome assembly GCA_017311185.1 of Proteles cristata cristata. Lineage (NCBI taxonomy): Eukaryota > Metazoa > Chordata > Mammalia > Carnivora > Hyaenidae > Proteles > Proteles cristata. The sequence goes on along the minus strand of JAESUZ010001912.1, from coordinate 802,906 downwards.
CTTATTGCTTTCTTTACCTACTGAGCTTTTATTTCTATATATTTATTTTCAATTTCTAAACTATCTATTGTGATTTTTTTTCAAATCTACCAAGAGATTTTTTTATTGTTCCTTGTGCTTGGTTCATTTGTATTCTATTTTTATTCCATTAAATGTTTCAAAGTAATTTATATCTTGAATCTGATCATTTCAATATCTGAAGTTATTGAAGAGATAAATCTGTTGACTGGTGTTTCCCTAAACTTCAGTATCATGACTTGTTTCCTTAAATGCTTGGTGACTTTGTTTTTTTAATGTAAACTCATATTTTCATTTTTATTTATTTTTAATGATTATTTATTTTTGAAAGAAAGAGAGCCATAGTTTGATCAGGTGAGGGGAAGAGAAAGAGGGAGACACAGAATCCAAAGCAGGCTCCAGTCTCTGAGCTGTCAGCACAGAGTCCTACACGGGACTCCAACTCACAGACCACAAGGTCAAGTCAGATGCCAGGTGCCCCCATAAGCTCATATTTTTCAATTTAATCTATGAGATAGATTAGTTTGAATCTAAATTGAAGATGCTTTCTTTTAAAGATGAATTTGCATTCGCTTTTTTGGAGTTCCAGAGAAAATCACCAACCTAGGAACATTTTGGTCTGTTCAAGTTTTCCAAGCTTAAATGTATGAATCTCAAGTTAAACTTCCTTGTATTTCTGGAGTTACAATGATTTTGCTTTCCATTACACCAATGATGTAGTCATTTTTTCTTCTTATTTTTTACATTTTTATTCTAAGTTAATCCCTAGATCTCCTTCCTTTGATGTTGCCTTGTTTATTATTTTATTTTACATTATTTTAAGAGATTTAACTTATTTTAGCAATACTTAAAGTGCATTAAGATTTATATTTGTTATAATTTACCCAGAAACAATGTAATTTTATCAAAAGGGCCCTTTATAGTGATTTTATCAGGAAGATCTATAGTGTCACACTTCAAGAAGTAGAACTAAATTGTTGTCTTAATGTAACGCTTTAAAAACACAAGTAGAAGGAAATTATTTTGTTGGACTGATAAATAAACATGTGCATACTTAATAATAAACAGCAGAGCATATCTGTGAATATTGATTTTTTTTAATGTTTTATTTATTTCTAGGAGAGAGAGAGAGAGAGAGACAGCGTGAGCAGGGGAGGGTCAGAGAGAGAGGAAGTCACAGACTGAAACAGGCTCCAGGCTCTGAGCTGGCTGTCAGCACAGAGCTCAACGTGGGGCTTGAACCCACAAACCGTGAGATCATGACCTAAGCGAAAGTCAGACGCTTAACCGACTAAGCCACCCAGGCACCCCAGTGTGAATATTGATTTTTGAGTGTTTCATTGAATTAAATGCATTGATATGGTTGCCCATAATAGAGAATCTGCAGGCTTAAACAGATCACCACATTCATAACAGTATGCTGTGTTAATTAGCACAAACGTAGAACCAACACTCAACACTCAAAAGAACTGAGATTAAGACACCCACTTGCATATTATGGAGAAAGAAACAACAAAGACCTCAAGTTAGGAACTAAGAATTGGCTATATTTAATGGCTACAAAAGCAGGTGGAAAATGTTGCAACTGAAATGGGTTGCCTAATCCTAATGGGGTTTGAATAACTTTAGAGAAAAAGCCAAGCAACAGCTACTAACTATAACAATGAGGATACCATGGTAACAAAGTGGCTTGAATTGTGAATATCTTAAGCTGTGGTTGATTAATTACAGAGCCCCTAAAATAGAATCAAAACCTAAACTTGAGGAGAAAAAAAAAAAAACAACTCTGTTTTGTTCAGGACTGTATCTTTAATGCCTAGAGCTATGGCTGGTACCTAGCAGGAACTCAATACATATTTGTTAATGAATGAAAACATGACACACTAAAATCTTATAATAACAAACACAACAAAATATTCCAGGTTTGTTAAAAAATAACATTAAAGAGGAAGGATTGTGAAAATGCCTCACCAGATTCTCTTATTTCAGACTGTGAACTTTATTTTTAATCTAAATTTTTTCAAAATTATTGATGTATTAGAAGCAAAAAAAAAGTATCACTATCTGTGCACAAACTGATTAACTCTGTGTAATTAATGTGGAAAAGAGACCAAATGCACAGGTTTGGAAATGTTAATAAATGCCATACTGTATTATGTATGGTTTAGTACCAAGGTAATGTGACTTTTATATGTTTTATATTTAATATATAAACTTTATAACATTGCAGAGAGTGATACATATTTAAACTACTTCCACTACAGTTAAGTGAAATATTATAAAAGTTTAAACAACTCTGGTTTCATGGGATTCCATATGCATCCTGAAGCTCATAATTAAACATTTCAACTAAACTGTCACTAGTTCTACCTTTCATAGACTATCTTAATTCTCTTTGGCAATTATCATTCCTGGCAAAAGCCTGAGGTTCATTTAACCTGCTCTTTCTTGCAGCTCCTGGGAAAATATCAAATTATTATGTTGAAGGACTTCATTACTGATTATTTCCAATCTCACTGTTTTTTCACAAAATCTTTACTCAACCCTAAGTAGCATTCTTTCTTAATTTGCCATAATGGCTCTTCCAAATTTTGACAATTCCCCCAAAAGCAACCACCATACCATTTGCTAAAGGTGACCCACTGGCCTCACTCCTCTATTCATTTTGTTACCCTTTTTCTTCTCTTTGCTCTCTCTTGTCATATCGTTGGATTTTGATAAATGCTTGACAAATATATGAATAAATAGAAACACTCAGGTAAAAGTAAAGATGACTGATGTGATAGCAGAACGTGAATATTCCCATTCATTTATGCAATTAAATCTGTTTCACACTTAAAGTAATGTTTTAAACCTTTGTCACAAGAGGAATCCAATCATTTTTTAAGAATTAATTACATTATAAATGTAATTGATGCAAATGACTGGTATTAAAAACATATGAAAAATTTAGTGTGGGCCCTGAGTACTATAAAATTTAAAAAGAGATTGTTTCCAGTTTTGCAGAATATAAAAAATAATTGGAGAAAAGGTCAGATTAAAACTTTTATGAGTATTCCTATAGAACCTTTACTAATTGAAATTGTCCTTCGTTTTACACATTTGGTTAATAGTACATCTGTTGTTCATTTATCTAATGTCATTATGAATACTTGATATTTTCACCTTTTAGAATTATTATAATTTAAAAATATTAAACACAAAGACCAATAAAATATAAATTACTAAATTAAGCAATATTTATGAGTACTTAGGAAATATCTAAACTTAGAGAATATTAAAAGTGGTTGGAAAAATCATCTGTCCTAAATGGAATAGACATTAACTGGACTGTAATTAGGAGAACTGGCTGTATGCTCTGATTTTCTGACAATTTAGAAGATAGGGCCACTCAGTTATTGAACTAACCTTTTATAATATGATTACCAGAAAGAAAAGATTAAGAACATATATTTTTTTTACACAGTTCCTTCCTCGTCAAGAAACAAAGAATTCAACACCAAGTACAACTCATGTACTTACATTAAGTTAGATACTGACTAATTTCTACATCTCTTATATCACTAGAAAGATAGAAAGACCATTTTGGGCTGCCTGGGTGGCTTAGTAGGTTAAGCCTCCAATTCTTGGTTTCAGCTCAGGTCATGATCTCACAGTTGGCGAGTTCAAGACCCATGTTGGGTTCCACACTGGCATTGCAGACACTGCTTGGGATTCTCTCACTCTCCCTTTCTGTCTGCCCCTCCCCCCATGATTGTGCGTGTGCTCGCTCTCTCTCTCTCACAATAAATAAACTAAAACAATTAAAAAAAAAAACTAAGGCCATTTCCACTCAGTATATTGATTCTGAAAAACTCAATGATGAATACCATGTATGAACTGTAAAACCTGTAGATGTTAAAAATAAAAATAATAATGTTAATATTTTTAATGTTCAGAAAGTAAAGACATGGTCCTTTTATAGTCTTTTAAAAAATTAATACTTGCTAAAATAGAAAAAGATTTAGCAGACTGATAAAGTAACTTTGTATGATTTAAGATGGAACTCAGTTCAGGAATGAGTTGTATCCTGCAGACAAAATGTGGCAATAGCCACCACATATACTGTCATAAGCCATACTTTCTCTGGAGCTTCTTTCCATTTCATCTTGTGATTTTTTTTTTTTTTCAGTTAAAAGCTTCTCGATTCTACATACTATGGTGTTGTGACAATTGACACGTCTGAATCTTAGATTTTTAAGAAAAATTTTAATACTTATTTTTGAGAGAGAGAGAGAGAGAGAGAGAGACAGAATGCAAGTCAGGGAGAGGCAGAGAGAGAGGGAGACACAGAATCCAAAGCAGGATCCAGGCTCTGAGCTGTCAGCACACAGCCCAAAGTGGGGCTCAAATTCACCAACCGTGAGATCATGACCTGAGCAGAAGTCAGACACTTAACCAACTGAGCCACCCAGGCGCCCTAAATTTTTAATAGTTCTAACATGAATCTTGATACATTACTTGATACAATTTTAAAAATTGAATATAAAAATTTTACAAAGAAATGTCTTATTTCTCTAGATTAAAAGTTTGTTATTTCTCATTCTATATCACAACTTCAGTAAATATCAGTATTTCAGTAAATCATTCTGTTTAATATTAACAGACTATATAAACTATTAAGGCTCTTTTACATTTAATATTTTATAGGATAGTCCTTGAAATTTCATAATTATTTATCTTCAAATAGTGAGGAAAAATATAAAGAGCAAGTATCAATTCCTTCATTCCACAGTAATAAGTGAAAAGAGCAAAATCTCTGAAGGGAAATAGTCCTGAATTTATATCCTATCTGTCATTTATCTAACATGTGGATTTGATCAACTTATATAACATCTTCAGTTTATTCATCAGTTAAATTCAAATATCTATATTGTGTAGGGTGAGAGAGGGAGAGAGTGAATGTGTTTATTTATGTGTTTGTATGTTTGTGTTTAAGGAAGAGAGAAAAAGAGAGAAAAATGTAATACAAATTTATGACATGCTGACCTAAGGAGTAGTTACCATGCACATAGCAACAAATGGGGTAAATATGTTTGTCAGCTATGTGCTGTCCTGTGTGTGAATAATGGGGCCCCGACTTGAAGTAATTACAAATTTATCTTCTTTTCTTTTTTAGAGAGCTTGATCTTGGTAGAACAAATACAGCAAGTGAACTACTCACACAAAGAACTCAGGAGTGCAAATGTAACTTCTGATCTCTCTAAAAATTATTCTCTAATTTAAGCCCCCATTCCAGCTAAGGGTAGATAACATAAAGTCTTTCTGAGTAACCAGTCATTTGAGGTATAAACTAAAGCCAAACAATTCCCTTGACATTCTTTTCACAGAAGAGATTTTGGTGTTTGCTCTCTAGAAAGGAGGGGCTGGGATTTTCACAGCATCATCAAATTGTGGAGGAAGCCCTTGACCTCTAGTCTTTGCCGGCATCAGCTTTTCTGTCCATCTGTTCTGGTCCCCAGGCTTGGTTGCGTTGCCATCCGTGGCTGCTGCTTCCATCCCAGCCATGAAAGACCTTCAAGCCTGCCAACTCAGCTAACTTCTCAGATCACTGGAAACTGCAGTTTCTCTCCCACACCACTCCTGGCTGCAGGAATCTTAGCAGCTGTATTTAGGTACCTTATGCAGATATATGCCAATTGGTCAGTGTTTTGGCATATTACCAAACACTGCTCACATGGTACTGGGAAACGTAAACCTCAAGGAATGTGCTGGCTTCCTGGGTTCCCCTCTTGCTTTCAAATTCCTCCCCAAGTCAGAATCTGTTTGAATGGTGGGACAGGAGCAGGTTCCTTCCTGAGACATGATTCGTTTGCAACCTTACCTTCTTACTCTGTTCTCTTCAACAGGTCCTATGAGAGATTTTTGTACCTTTGTAACATGGTAATAATAATAATAATGATTATAATAATAATAATATCTATAACTTCTTCTGTTCCACTTTATATTGATGTTATGACCTCCCTTCTTTACAGCAGTGAAAATCAAGGTCTAGTTGAACTACAAGGATGAAGAAGTAAACAGGGGAATTGCAGGGATTATAAAAACAAAGGTTCTGGGACACCTGGGTGGCTCAGTTGGTTAAGCATCCAACTCATGTATTCAGCTCAGGTCATGACCTCACAGTTTGTAGAATCAAACACAACCTCTGGATTGTGCTGTCAGCTTGGGATCTTCTCCCTCCCTCTCTCTCAGGCCCAACAATACTCATGTGCATATGCTGCACTTGGTCTCTCTCAAAATACATAAACATTAAAAATATATAAATTAATTTTTAAAATAGTTTCTATTCATACACACTATTATTCCTTCATACTAAGTACAGATATTTATAATGAAAAATGATTTTAAAAAAGGGGCACTACCCTCAATTCATGGATGTTAGATTATCTTATTTAGCCTGCTAATTTAAAAATTATTTTTAAAAATGATTCTTTCATAAAAATCTCAATCTCTCTTACTTAATAAATCATTCTAAAATTCATAGTAACTAATTTGTCTTATGTATCTCTAAGTAAGTCATTTATTGACAGTCATTTATTTATTCATTCACCAAGGATTTACTGAAAATCTGTTATTGACCAGGAAGTCTCCTGGATGATGAAAATACAAAAAGGAAGACATGGTCCCTGAGCTCATACAATTCATGGTCCAGCAGAGAAGACAATCCCTAAAATAGATAGTTATAATATCATGTTACTACATTTGCATTTTCATGCAAATGCTACAGAGGAGCACCTACTAGGATGTACAAGATTCCCTATAGGAAGTGCTCTCTAGCTAAATATTAAAGGATTATCAGTTGTTAACCAGGCAAAGATTGAATAAATGCTATTTCCACTAAACAACAAGAACAGATAAAGAGTGCTGTGTAGAAGGATCTAGAGGTGCAACCATAGTACATAGATGGTAAGAAATAATGCTCATAAACTAGGCAGTCACCAGTTAATGATTTTGACTTATTTACTGTAGGTGTCAATGAGAGACCTTGACAGGAATCTAGCAGGAAACTAGAGTGTTCAAAATTTCCCACTGGATAAGCCGTTTGGGGATATGTTTTGTTAACCTCTGGATTGACAGATTTGTGACTTCTTGTGCCTCAGAAGGCTGTTTTCTAGTTGTTCTGTGTAAGTTTTATTGCAATCAGTTTGTAATGTCTTTTATTAATTGTCAGAAGAATGGTTGGAACTCAAGTTGTAAGTAAAAGTTCTTCCTCCATGTTCTTAAACTGGTGAGGTAAAGAAAAGCATAATGGGGAATGGTGTACCCCTCCCCATTCTGTATCAACTAATCTTTCTGATGACAGTAGGGAAAAAGATAAGGGGTTTTCCAAGAAATAATCTTAGCTATTTTTGTTGTTTTTTTCAAAATGAGGTAAATTTATAATATAATAGAAATTAAGGGGCGCCTGGGTGGCTTAGTCGGTTAAGCGTCTGACTTTCGCTTAGGTCATGATCTCGCAGTTCGTGGGTTCGAGCCCCGCGTCGGGCTCTGTGCTGACTGCCAGCTCAGAGCCTGGAGCCTGTTTCAGTCTGTGACTCTCTCTCTGACCCTCCCCTGCTCACGCTGTCTCTCTCTCTCCTAAAAATAAATAAAACATTAAAAAAAAAAAAAGAAATTAAGTTTCTACTCTTTTTTTTCCCCCCAGGGGCTTCAAGAACAAAAACAAGAATCAGTTCATTAATCACACAAACATAATTATGGGAGAAGCTCTGAAATGTTGTTTATTCTACTACCTAATGGAAGAAATACACACTAAATATCCAAAATAATGTCCTTTCTTATTATTTAATATTTTCCTTCTAAAGGAGAAATTCTTTTATACCCCATCATTATATATAGTTCTTTGTCTAATTCATCCCATTAATATGCTTTCTCCATTCTTCCCATAAAATAAGGAAGTGAAAACATCAATAATAAACTTGTGTGCTTCTTGTTCATATACTCTATAACTGATTATTGCTTTCTAAGCATTCAAATTCACATAAGAGACAATAGCATCCTCAACATTAGTTATGATGTTAATAGCAACTACATGCATAATTTAAATAATACCTGTATCTAGCCTAATTAAATTATTTATAAGGCCAAAGATATGCTATATCATATCACATTGCATGCTAGCATTTACCTATGGAATTTTATCATTATTTCTAGAATCCTTAAGTCACTGTGATCTTAGATATGAAAATACTGTCCTACACAGACATATAAGCAGGGAATAAATAACTCAGTAAGAGTCAAGTATATCCCTACAAATGCTTTTAAAGCTTTTGAGTTGTTTCTTCAAATTTTATGTTTGGGTGATAATTGTTTTTTTCTATGCCATTTTATCCTCTCCATGAAAATAACTAGATTATAACTGAGAGATAAAACTTGGATCATCAAGATCTTAAAAGCCAGCAGCACACTTTTGCAAATTTTGAAAAAAAATTGAGAAACTCCCAAGCCTTATACATGCTTTAATTGTTAGCCATCTTCCCCACATAAATTTTCTGATCTTAAAGTGTTAAGGAAGTAAAAGATATCCACTTTGAAAACTATTGTATGGTATTTGTGTGTGTGTGTGTGTGTGTGTGTGTGTGTTTTCCCTGTCTTAATTCACTAACTTAGAGCTATAAAATGTATTAGAAACAAATAGAAGGTATAAAATTATACAACTTTTAACTTAAAATTTGGATTAGATATAGGTATATATAATTTAGGTTACTGGTCATTTTTTAAAATGTACTTTTTAAAGAATATGTACCACATATGCCTTAGATCAAGGATGACGGAGTTTTCCTTCCTTAAATATATAGCTCTATTAGGCAAAGATGAGCACCATCAAAAATGCAAAACAGCAATATGTGTTAAATACTTATTTAATATATCTACCATTAAATGTGTTAAAGGAAGCAAAACAAATCTTCATTTTGTGGGGGTTTTTTTCAAAGATTTTCAGTAAGTCATAGTTTTTCAGAACATCACTGACACGTTTGAATTGTCAAATATATTTTCTCCATCATTTAGTATATTTCCCAAAATATAAAATCAGTATATTATGTACATTTATTACTATCTTCATCAAATTTTCTCAAAGATGGTAAAATATTGAATTACGATTGCCTTATTAAATACATATCTTTTTGCTGTATGTAACTTTCATTTATATGTGGTTTACAGAGTAGTGTTCTTTTTTTTTTAAATGTTTTTTTTTTATTTATTTCTAGGAGAGATAGAGATAGACAGCGTGAGCAAGGGAGGGTCAGAGAGAGAGGGAGTCACAGACCGAAACAGGCTCCAGGCTCTGAGATGGCAGTCAGCACAGAGCCCGACGCGGGGCTCGAACCCACGAACCGCGAGATCATGACCTAAGCGAAAGTCGGACGCCTAACCGACTAAGCCACCCAGGTGCCCCTGTGGTTTACAGAGTAGTGTGAACAACCATAATGATCTAGATATCAAACTCAATTTTCCATTTCTTTTTTATAAATGTAGAATTTATACACTAGAATAAACATCAAAATAAATTATTTAGGAAGATATAAAACAAGAGTTTTTAATGATCTATTTCTTTAAAAAATTGTTTAATGTTTATTTTTGAGAGAGAGACATAGAGCATGAGCGGGGGAGGGGCAGAGAGAGGAAGACACAGGCTCCAGGCTCTGAGTTGTCAACACAGAGTCTGATGCAGGACTCAAAGCCACAAACTGTGGGATCATGACCTGAGCCAAAGTTAGATGCTCAGCCAACTGAGCCAGCCACCCAGGTGCCCCAGTGATCTATTTCTAAGTGTGAACATTAATGAACATTACAGGTCTCAAAATTCCTATTAAGAACATCACAGAAATTTTTAAAGTCTATTTTCAAAATTAAAGGAAGAATCTGATTAACTAAGGTGAATCAAATGTAGAATTTAACAATAAATGTTATATTTGGAAATTAAGCAACCAAAAGTACACTATTTACTTCTTTTTATTGCTAAGAATATCTTTATGACACTGGAAATTTTATTCCTAAAAGATACATCTATTCTGACCTCATTCCCCTTCTTGATTCATAATTCCCTGCTTTTGTCATTAATTTGATATTTGCATTAACTATTGTGGCACTGATAAAGAATATTAATCAGTAATCATTAATTTTATAGTAGATAATTACATTCAAAATAATTTGCCTTTACATTTTAAACAAATTAGTCACACAGGTCACACTGACTTACACTGTTTGCAGCCCTTTTCCAATATATTTTATGGACATAATTAAAAGTAAATATACTTTTTCCAATAATACAAGTTTATACATAATATAAGGGAATCATTAACCCTTTCAATGTTTGGCAAGTACTCTAATGTTTGGTAATTCTTAGTGTATTTTAACATCAACGAATGGAGTATATAGAGAAGGTGAAGCACTTTGTTAAATAGTAATTTTGAAATAGGAACTAAACCAAACAATTCTGTGTGCACTACCATTAGAGCAGTCTGGGAAAACCTAGGTCAAGGTTAAATCATATACAACAAATAGCTACCCCTTTCTCTCAATATAAATGTACAGACATTTTCATAGTACCACAGTTTGGGTTCGATAAATGTTAATTGTCTGAATGAAGAGAATCATAACTCACTAATATTTTTTTAAGTCCAACCCTTCTGTGAAATCTTAATTTTTCTTGTTTTTTTTTTTTAAATGAGTTCTATAATAATCAATAGAAAAAACTAATGCTTCAGGTCATTTGTCAGTCCAAATGACCAAAGATTATATTATACTATATTTTATATTATATTATATTATATTATATTATATTATATACTTATATAAGATGAATAAGTACAGAAAAAAGGAACTAGAAGGGAGTGAAAACTTGAATGAAAAGATTACTGTGAAATGAGTTACCCGTTCTTAGACTTTTCTTTGATTAAGGGAAGGCCCTATTTAGGACCATAGATAGTTAATAAAACTGACATCTGCAATGTTACTGGCATGAAGAACTAGAGGAGAAATTTCAGGGACAATACAGCACCTGGAAAAGATGGCAACAATCAAAAAAAGAAGAGAATCATTAATGAAGAGCCCAAATTCCACATAAAAACCTTATTCCCATATCTAGCTGAGCTCTGAACTACTCAGGCTAAATGTTTCAGGCGTTAAAAGAAAAACTGAACCCAGAATTATAAACAGTAAATATATTCTTCAGGAATGAAGACAAACTAAATGAGTAAATGAGTAAAAACTAAACGTATTCATCTTCAGCACACCAAAACTATAAGAAATGATGAAGGAAGTTCTAGAAGAAAGGAAATCATACCTAAGGAAGAGTCAGATCCTTGAAAGGAAATCAAGAGCATCAGTAATGGAGTTTAATTGATTAAACACAAACACTTTTCTCTTAAGAATAACATTTATGCCTGACTAAAGCAAAATATAACATTGTACTATGAAGTTTATAATGTATGTGTTTATAATGTGTGTTTATCCGTGTTCTAATATTTTAAAACAAAAGCAAACAAATTAGTCTATGGATCAAAGAAAAACTCAAGATAGAAATTTAAAATTATTTTAAAATGAAATATAGAAAAGAATAAATTATGAACAGTTATTCAAGCAACACTTATATCTTTATTTTTTAATGTTTTATTTATTTTTTTGAGGCAGAGATTGACAGATCATGAGCAGGGGAGGGGCAGAAAGAAAAGGGAGATAGAGAACTCGAAGCAGGCTCCAGGCTCTGAGCTGTCAGCACAGAGCCCAACATGGGGCTTGAACCCACGAACTATGAGATCATGACCAGAGCTAAAGTTAGACATTTAACTGACTGAGTCACCCAGGCCCCCTAAGCAACACTTAAATCTTTAAATGTTAACTGAGAAAAGTAAATGAGTATAAGCCAAACATGTATAGTTACAACATATATAGATATAACATATATAACAACTATACTCAAAGTGGAATGAGAGAAAATGGACCTAAAATGATTTTATTTTTTTAATGTTTTATTTATATCTGAGAGAGAGAGACAGCATGAGCAAGTGAGAGTCAGGGAGAGAGGGAGACAAAGAATCTGAAACAGGCTCCAGGCTCAGAGCTAGCTGTCAGCACAGAGCTCAATGTAGGGCTCGAACCCACAAACCGTGAGATCATGACCTGAGCTGAAGTCGGACGCCTAACCAACTGAGCCACCCAGGTGCCCCTAGGTTTTTACATTTTGAATGGAATGATATATTTAACTCTGAGTGTGAAAAGTCAAAAGTGTATATTGCATTCCTTGGACAAACAATTAAAAATAATGCGAAAAAGCAGAATTGTTAAGTCGTTAGCTTTGTTAAATTAAAAATGTTTTAGGTTTATTTATTTATTTATTTTGAGAGAAAAAGAGTGGGGGAGAGGCACAGTAAGAATCCCAAGCAGGCTCTGCACTGTGAGAACAGAGCCCAGTGCAGGGCTTGAACTAACAAACCATGGTATCACCACCTGAGCCAAAACCAAGAGTTGGAAGCTTAACTGACTGAGCCACCTAGAAGCCCCAAATTTAAATTATTTTTAAAAATCATTTAATCTAAAAGAAATCTGGAAACAAAAAAGAGAAACAGTGACAACAAAAAAAGCTGGGGAAAATGGAAAACAAGCAGTGAAATGGCAAAAGCCAAATACACAAATAATTACATTAAACAACAATGAACTAAGGATTCCAATTAAAATATAGACAGCTATTAAGAATGTACCAAAAAAGTAAGATATAATTGCAAACTCTACAAGAGGCATACTTTAAATGTAAAACTACAGATAGGTTGAAATGTAAACCTACAGTTAAGTTAAAAGTAAAAGAATGAATATACCATGTAAACTGTATAATAACTAGACTTGCATAAAATTAGATAAAGTATACTTCAAGGCAAGGAATATTTTCAGAGAAAAAAGGAACATTTCATAATGATAAAAGAATAAATTCAGAAGAAAGGCATAAAAACCATAAATATATATGTGTCTAGACACAGACCTTAAAAATATGTAAAGAAAACATTGACAAAATTAAAAGAGAAAAAAGAATAGACAAATTCACAATCATAGTTGCATAGTTTAATAATCCTTTCTCTGAAATTTATAAAAGAAAACTAGAAAAATACACTACATGGAAGAGATGAACACAATCACCCATTTTGACCCAATTGGCAATTATAAACGCTATACTCAAATGCTACAGAATACACATTCTTTTTATTAGTACATGGAAAATTCACCAAGGTAAATCATACACTGAGCCATAAAAACAGCCTCAAGAAAATTCAAAATATTGAAATACTGTAAAGAACATTCTTTGACTATAACTGAATCAATAGAAATCAATAACAATAATGTATCTAGACTAAAGGACAAATATTTAGCAATAAAAAATCACACTTCTTAAAAAAAATCCCTGGATCAGAGGAAAACTCAAGAAAAATTTTTAAATATTCTGAATTGATTGATAATAAAATAGCATAACAAACCATGAGATATAACTAAAGCAGCTAGGAAAAACATTAATATTAAAGTTGTTAAAGTTATTGGAGTATTTAATAAAAGAAAAATATTAATATAATAATAAAGATAATAAATAGCTGTTATCTTGTGGTGGGTGCCTGGTGGCTCAACAGATAACCATCCGACTCTTGATCTTAGCTCAGGTCATGATCTCATGGTTCATGAGTTGAAGACCTATGTTAGGCTCTGTGCTTGGAATTCTCTCTCCCTCTCTCTCTGTCCCACCCTACTTGTATTCCCTCTCTATAAATAAATAAACTTTAAAAAATGAAACATATATATTATCTTTAGTGTAAAAAACTATATATTTAATGCCAATGTTTTCTTTCCTCTTTGCCTACTTTCATTTTCATTAATTATGAAGATACAAACTTTATGTGTTAAGCATAGTGATACTAGAGGTAAGAGCAAAACGATATTAAAGTCAAATTAGCTCTCCTTACACATTCACAAATATAGCTGTGCACATTTTAAAAATATTCTATGCAATAAGTGGACACATTTATATACTCAATCTTCTTTCAATGAAAAATAGAACTAAATTAGAGAAATCAGATTATTATCATTGATTTGAATAATGGTTTAAACTTCAAATACATATATTAGAAACCATTATAAAGCTATCAAGAGTCATTGAGTTTCTCCATTATTATGTCTTCATGATATGGGAAATATTTTGACAGCATTAGAAAAATTTCTTAACTTGTGAGTAAAAGAACAAATCAGAGACATGTGTGGATTAAATGCAGATTTCCAAAGCAAGTAGTTTTGTTTCTTATAAAAAATTGAAAGATGTATGCATACATAAATAGTTTTATATTTTATATAGATGTAGATAAATATACAGATTACATATATAGATTTTAGAATAACCAGCTCCTTAGGTTTTAACAGGATGCCTGGAGGCCAGTAAAGGGAGAGTCAGGGTCAGCTATCAGGAAAAGTCAGATATCCATCCCAGTAACATTCCTAAAACAGAGCCACCAGAAGCTAGATGGAACCAGACAGGCACAAAACAAAGAAGCCCAGTCCCTGACTAAGGGAGAAAAGACACAAAACCCTACTTCCAAGAAAACCCCTCCCAAAATAATAAACATTCCATCCCCCTAGTTAACAACTGGTAATAAATTTAGAGACCCCAAACTGAAGGTTACAGCTTTCCTTTGAGCTTGTTTGTTCTCCCATCTCTGGAGTGCACTCCCATTTAAAGTAAACTCTTCACTTCCAATGCATAACCACTGTCTGGTCTCTCATTGAATTCTTTTCTTATAATGAGACTAAGACATCTTGGGGATAGGCTGGGTGGAGGCCTTGGGGTTTGGGTGTCTCCCTGGGTTCACTGGCAACATATACAAATATATAAGCTTTTTTTTTTAAAGTTTTACCACCTTTTTTTCTTCTTAAAATTCTTTATGACTTTCCATTATCTTAAACTGGTATGATGGAAATTATATAAATTCTATAAGTTGTATAGTTTATTTCTATGAGAATCACTTAAACCCCAGGAACTACATTTTACAATGTCTCCTATTGTGTAAAATGCCTTGCCAGCCACTGGACTCATTATAACCAAAAGTAGAGAGATTTATGCTTTTAAGGTATTCCACATCCCCACAGAGATACTTAACAGTATTTGGTAAACAGGAAATGCTGAATACATGTTGGTTGAATGAAAAGTGCATAGGAATAACAGAACTTATGGACAATTGTATGAGTGTAGATGTAAAAGCCAAAAATGAAACTAAAAACCTGTACTTGAAACTTTACTTATTTCTCTGAATAAAGTTTCAAAGATATTTTTATGAAAAAGGCAAGTATGAAGAAACAAATTCAGGGCCTTTTGCCAAACAGAAGCTGCAGTCAGGAAATTAGTTAAGGATACAATTATGCCTTTGTCAGGTGTGTTAAATTGCAAAGTTGTAAAAATGAAGGCAAACATGACTATGCATATTTCTAAAATCAGGAAGCCTGATACTGAGCAGAAAAACCACTGAGAGTAGAACATACAATGGATGTTCATTAAATATAAAAATCATCCAATAGCTCTATATTTTATTCAGAATAGAAGCCAAAGTACTTAAATCTTATGCTTATAATCTCATGCCCCACTTATTCCATTCCAGTAACAACTGGTCTCCTCGTTCTTCCTAGAAATGCTAAGCCTGGTCCAGCATTAGAACTTCTATACCTGCTGCATCCAGACTCTGCCTTTTGCCTGCTGGACTAATGAGATATTGGCAGAGCTCCCTCTTTCAAAGCTATTCTCAAATAGTATTTTCTCAGTGAGGCTCATCCAGACCATCCTATTAAAAAGAAGTACCATACCTCTTCAAAATCAATGGTATTTCCAAATCCCCTTGTACTACTCCGATTTTTCCATTTCTACAGCACTTCATACATTCTAACATATTTTACAATTTTTGTTTACATATTATAATTATTGTTTACTGCTTGTCTTTAATCATAGAATATAAATACAAGGGCAGGAATTCTCATCTTGTTCATTAGTAAATAGTTTCTTGTATATTGTAGGTGCTCAATAAATTTTTAAATAAAGTGAATGTACTAATAATCTAAATGTACTTAAAAATTTTTAGCTAAACATCTGGAATATCTTTTGCTTACAATTCACCAGGGCATATCCTCCCAAATATCAATCTAAGGACTAAGTTAATAGTTGGGGTTTTGCTATTTTTCTTAGCTCACTTTCTAACTCTGCCAGTAAGAAATTATTTCTCTTTGTGCTCAGTGAAGTATGTGACAAAAGACTAACAGTATCTACACACTGTGATATATAACATTTTTTTTAATTTAAAAAGGAAATTGAACAGTCATGCTTGGCTGTTAGAAATAAGGTGTTCCTAGGCCAATGCTGCTCACAATTTCCATTAGCTACCCTTTCATAGTCAATATTCTAAAAAGTGTCTCACAGTTGGTCCAACTACCCTAGGTTCATTATCAACACTTAATGTGCTCTCAATTCTTCAACTCATTCTCATAAATTATGTCCAAATAGAACTAGGATAGTTCATTCTGCCATTTATTGAAAGCTGTTTACTTAGCACCTTCTAGGTATCACACAGGTTGCTAGGTAATGAAGTCTCAGGAATTAGTGAATAATTTAAAAATCTGCACATTTGCTTTCATATTTGTTGTCATCAAACATAATGGAAATAATTTCAAAGTGGTTAACATTAACGTTAAATATAGTGAGTACCCTAATCTACACAGCAAACATAGATAAGTTTAGACATATAATATATATGTAAATGCACATTACAGTTTCAAATTTTATAAACTAAACTGATATAAATAATGATACTATGATACCAAATTATGGAAAGAGCCCAAATGTCCATTGACTGATGAATGGATATCATATATATATATATATATATATATATATATATATATATATATATATATCATATCTTCTTTATCCACATATATATGTATCTGTGTATATATGTATATATATTTACATATGTACATATGTATATGTAGTGGAATATTACTCAGCCATCCAAAAGAATGAAATCTTTCCATCTGCAACAACATGGATGGAACTAGAGTGTATTATGTTAAGTGAACTAAGTCAGAGAAAGACAAATACTGCATTTCAGTCATCTGTGGAATTAAAGAAACAAAATGGATGAACATAGGGGAAGGGAAAGAAAAATAAAATAAGATAAAAACCATAGAAGACTCTTAACTATAGAGAACAAACTGAGGGCTGCTGGATGGGAGGTGGGGATGTGCTGAATGGGTGATGAGCATTAAGGAGGGCACCTGTGATGAGCACTGGGTGTTATATGTAAGTGATGAATCACTAAATTCTACTCTTGAAACCAACACTACACTACATGTTAACTAACTTGGAAAAAAACCAAAAAATTAAAGGAAGAAAGGAAAAGAAAAGAGAATGCTGTGATAGGTACTACATATATCTCATAGTTTTTTGTTATTAGTATTATTTAAAGTATTTTTTAAGCAGAAAATAAAGGTTGTATGCCTGAGTGCGATATATTTTTGAAAAGCAAATGTCTAAATATACAGTTCCTAACTACATTTGCTGGTGGGTTTAATATATTATCATTGAATCTCACTTCTGGTAGAACAGGTTAAGTAGATTAAGTTATTAGATTAAGGACTAACAGCTTTCAAAAATAATTATACTGTGACATTATATTAATGTTGGTATATTCAAAAGCTGTTGGGTAACTTGGTGTCATTCACTATTCGCAAATACTCTTATAACCAGATGGAAAAAAATCAAGTAGAGAGAGTACTTGCAAAGGTCCTTCTACCAAAAGAAACTAGCTAAATAAGAATTAGTAGATGAAAAAGCAGTTTTTGAGAGATGAATTGAAATTGAAATAAGGAAAGGGTAAGATAAAAAGTCAAGAAATAATCATTGTATACATCCAATCCTTTGCAATTTAATAAATCGCTTACATTTAGCTTCTGCAAAGCAAAAGAAACCCATCAACAAAGTACAACTACAACTTTAGAATGGGAAAACTATTTGCAAACTATATATATATGATAAGGAGTTGATATCCAAAATATATAAAGAACACCTACAACTCAATTGAAAACCTAAAAAAAAAAAAATTTGAAAAGTGGGCAAAGAAACTAAACGGACATTTGTCCAAAGAATACATACAAAAAAGTCATGAAAAAGGTACATGAAAAGGTGCTCAATATCACTAGTCTTTAGGGAAATGAAAATTAAAACCGCAATTAGATATCACCTCATTTGTTAGAATGGCCATCATCAAAAAGATAATAAACACAGATATAGATGTGGAGAAAAGAGAACTCATGTGCACTGTTCATGGGACTGTACAGACACTATAGGAAATAGTGTGGATGGAGTCTCAAAAAATTAAAAATAGAACTACCATATCATCCAGCAATTCCACTTCTGGGAATAAATTTAAAGAAAACAAAAACACTAACTCAAAAGGATATCTGTGTTGACCTAAAAGGATCGGGGACCCAGGGTGGCAAAGGAACTGAGAAAAAGAGATGACAGTATAGCAGGGCACAGTGGACTCCAAGCCCACAGCCCAAGGCCCAGAACTTTATTACGCATCTTCGTATATACTCTCACAGAGATATGAATCAGCAATGATTAACTACAAGAGCTTAGTGAAGTATGGCAACAATGTACATCTGGTACTGCTATAGCACAAACATACTGTGCAAGAGTGATCTCAGAAGAAAAACAAGACATGATAGGAGTCTTTGGCAGGATGAAATACAAAGAGGGGAGTGAATGCACTGTGCTATTTACTGCTGGCTTTCCTTAAGCAAAGCATCCTTATCTGCATACTGAGGAACAGGCCACATTCCAAGGGCATTTCACTCAAGTCCTCTCGCGTTGTTTTCAATCCTGCAATCTCAAATTTTCTCAGAAATCTCGGACCTTGAGTAGGTATACACCTGTGGTCGTGACTGTTCTGTGTCCCACATATCCGCACTTCTATTTTCTATATACTTTTACAAGTAACAGAGGCCTGGTCTTCAGCTTAATTAGCTTTCCAACTATAGTAGATGACAGTCTCTTTAAATCCTGCCAAGAAGGCCCTCTGACTCCCAGACTTTGCTTTAAATTATTCCTTAACTGATTGGATCCTGTTATATTTCTCCAATGAATCGGTAGCTTTCAGCAATATCCACTCAACTGGGCACTAATTTTAAAGTTACTTTTTGCCCATACCTCCCAAATGCCAAAGATATTAAATAAGCTACTGTGTCTGTAACCTACATTTTTCTTCTAGATCACCACAGGTGAAAATCTCAGAAATTGTCCTGCTTCATCTTGCTAGAGGGACTATCAAATGTCACCTATGATCAGTGACTGGGATACAGGATAGTCCAGAAGAACCTGAATCATCTGGATACTCCACAGAATATTAGATAGGCCATTGTATTGATGATATGATGTGAATTGTACTTGATGAATGGGAAGGGACACGTACTTTGGATGACCTAGTCAGATATATGCTATGGGAGACAGGAGATACCTGCTATTTCAAAAGTTTCAGGAGTTCACTGGTCTGGGGCATGCTGAAACAATTCCTCTGATGTGAAGGAGAAGTTATTACACCTTGTGTCAGAAAGAAGCATTTGGTAGATCTCTTCAGATATTGGAGGCAACACACAACATACTTGGGATAATTGTGTTCATCTATTTTTTTTTAGGTGTTGCAGAAGGTCACTTCTGAGTGGGGCACAAGCTAAGAAAGGGTATAAGATCCAAGCTACCACTTAGGTCATATACTAGCAGATTCCATGTACAGAGGTGGTAGAGAAAAATTCTGTATGGGATCTCCAGAAAGCCTCAGCAGGACACTCACAGGAAAGAACCTAATATTATAAAACAAGCACATGTCTACAACAAGGAACTATAGATAATTTTGAAAATACTGTTACTGCACCATTGTCCCACTCATGGGTGGCCCTGAACGAAGTGGTGAAGGGAAATCCTCCCAATGCACAGAGCTTCAAACAGTGTCCGGTCATCCATTCTGTGTGGAGAGAAAAGTAGTCCAAGATATGAATATAAGTAGATTTATTAACGGTAGCAAATGACTTGACTTTTCAGCCAGATGGCTAGTAGAAGCAAAATGAGAAACATGGACAATGAAGTTTAAAGAAGAGGCAAACTCTAAACAAACTGTAAGACAGTAATATTTTTGTGTCTTTGAGCCTATCTAGCTCAAGGTTCTGTAAAGAACAAACTCTGACTTTTATATTTTCTACCCAACTCCAGAGTACTGACACAGTTTAGATTTATATGAATTTAATTATGATAAATATTTTTATTATATATGAGTGAAAACTAGATAGTTCTTCCATTTCTTTTTTCCCAGTATTCTTGTTTCTTTCTTTTTTTTTTTTAATTTTTAAATGTTTTATTTATTTCTGAGAGACAGAGACAGTGTGAGCAGGGGAGGGTCAGAGAGAGAGAGAGATACAGAATCTGAAGCAGGCTTCAGGCTCTGAGCTAGCTGTCCGCACAGACCCTGATGTGGGGCTTGAACCCACAAACTGTGAGATCATGACCTGAGCCTAAGTCGGACACTTAACCGACGGAGCCACCCAGGTGCCCCCACCCCCCGCCAGTGTTCTTATTTCTTAATAATAGTGTGCTAAAGGTTCCTTATACAAAAATATTATCCCTAAATCTCTGCATAGATGCTGATGTCAAAGGTCAACAAAAGGGACTCTCTGTTACTGGATGCTCATTTGAAGGGTCCCTGAGAAATAGCCCCAGTGATTGAAAGTACCACTCCCTATTGCTAGATGTACTTAGGATTTATTAACAGCTTTTTTTATTTTCCCCTCAAGAAGAAACACTATCAAATAATTTACAAGA
The DNA here is from genome assembly GCA_017311185.1 of Proteles cristata cristata. NCBI lineage: Eukaryota > Metazoa > Chordata > Mammalia > Carnivora > Hyaenidae > Proteles > Proteles cristata. Next base: position 781,959 of record JAESUZ010001912.1, on the reverse strand, counting down.
GGTGAATTGTCATAAATTTCATTTTACCCTCTTTGCCATCTTCATATATTCCAAATTTCTCTGTAATTAAATCTAGTTTTGATTTTGTACTTGATAAGCTGAATACATTAACTTTCTTAGTTGAAAAACAAAATGTAAGCAGAATAAAGTGGAGGGTTAATTAAGGTAACATTTTGCCAGTTGTATAAATACCTTTTATCAAATCCTTTTTTTTTTTTTTACTTATGAAGGCCTACATTCTGTTTCTATAGAGGCCATTAAGAGTGCTTTGTCTATAACACAGACCAAGAGAATAAAGGAACTGAAATCTAAGAACAGGTTTTCATTGTAAACCAAAGTAAGCTACACAATATCCTCATAAAAAAAAGAGGATAAAGAAAAGCCATTACTATCATGAATATAGGACTAGATTAAAGGTAAAAAAAGCAAGTAGTCTTATACGGAAAGACTATCAAAGTTCCAATATATAATGCAGGTTAAGAAAACAGAAATGATCCCAGACACCAAATTAGGACTGCATTAATATGCACACCATCAAGACTCTTAACCTTTTCCTCCCCTACACTCCCCCAAACTCCATTAATTCATGGGCTTTAAATTTTAGGTATTTTACCCAGAGTGTTGCTTTTTAAGAGATGTGTATCAGAACCACCTGTGACACTTTAAAACAAGCCACAACACCAACAGTCATAATCCAAATGTATAATCTCCCAGATTGGACCTCGTCACTTTTGTAATTTAAACGCCCTGCAAGAATCCTTTTACAATGTATATGTGTACCAAATCATCACATTGTACAAAAATATATTACAGTTTTTATCAATTATACCTCAATAAAGCTGGAAAATAAAGCCTTGTGAGTGATTCTGTTATATGCCACCATATAAGAATACTAACTACTTGAACAAATACAGTGTTGCATGCACCAACCTGCCTCAAAGCCTAATTTTTTTTGGAATGAAAAATATTTTAACTAATATCTTGTTTGAAATCATAGCATTAAGATTTTACTTTAGGCAGATAGAATATGTTTAAAGAACTAGCTTGAAGACTAGACACGGAGCTTAACAACCACAAATAAAACTTTTGTGGGAAAGTATGATTGTAGTCAATTTGCCCACAAACTGTTAATAGAGTGCTATGGGGAATTACCTATACTCAAGATTATTATGTCATTAATGGAGAGAAGAGAGTTCTATGTCAATTAATAATCTATTTATTATTATAGTTATACAAATATTATTACATGATTTCAGAATGAAACAAATAATAGAGGGATCAGTCAGTATGCTGTTTGAAGAGATACACATGTAGACAAAAAATGAATTGATAACAGAGTTATTAAGGGTATTCAAATTGATCAGGTACTGTTGGTATGCTGTAGAGTACAGGTTAAAATCAGTTGTTCCTAGGCAAGAGAAGTTTGGGTCTTCCCAAAAGGTCTACTCCAAGTCTAGACTAGTTCTTTGGTAACACACTCCAGTAAGGCCAACACCATAATGTTAAAAGACAATGTAAAGGAAGTGCCCTAACAAAATAAATTCTTAAGATGTAGTTATTCATCAAATATTTATTGTATACTTGCCAAGTACTAAATTAGGTGATAGAGATAATAAGGATATGAAATATCAGTGTGATATCTATCTTTTTAGAGTGTATACTCTTACAGATAAAATAAAATAATTTCAAAATAGACTAACTAGTGCTATTAAGAACAAACAACTGGGATGTCAACATAAAAAATACTGGACATGAGGGGTTCCTGGGTGGCTCGGCCTGTTAAGCATCCCACTTTGGCTCGTGATGTCACTGTTTGTGAGTTCTAGCCTCGCGTTGGGCTCTATGCTGACAGCTCAGAGCCTGGAGCCTCCTTCGGATTCTGTGTCTTCCTCTTTCTCTGCCCATCCCATGCTCATGGTCTGCCTCTCTCTAACTCTCAATAATAAATTTAAAAAAAACATTAAATTTTTTTTTAAAATACGGGACATGGGAAATGATAACTTTAGAGTAATAGTTGGCAGTGGACTTGCTAAAGATGTAACAGTTAAACTGAGATGGAAAAGAAGAGCATGATGAGCAATGAGGCTAGGCTGGATGGCATCTTGCATTGTGAATGTGCTTCCTATATTCAAGAAATGAACAAATATTAATATTGCTAGATGCAACAGAACATGGTAGGAAATGATGGGAGAGGTAGCAGCAGAGAGGTAACATACCTTCTTGTAGGTCATTGGATAGGATATTTACTCTAAGTACAATCAGATATCCAGACATGGGGTATGCAACTAAAAGTTTAGTTTTGTATAAATTACATTTGAGATGTCAGTGAAAAGTAAAATAAGTACATAAAAACAGAAGCATTCCAGAAGGAGAAACTAAAGGACAACTATCTTCAGAGTATGAGGATAGGATAAGATATGATAATGAAAACCAGCAAAACTTCCAGTGATGTTGGAGAAAAAACAGGTAAGGAAGCTTTGCATTCCTTGGAGACTGAAAGACAGGAAGGAAGGAATGGAAAGGGCTCAGCCTCAATGCAGGATCTATAGGACTAAGGCACAGTAGCCATACTTACTATTGTGTCGGTAACCATGTTTTTTCTGGGAGAAACAGGCCATGTCCTTTCAAGGACTGAATAAGATGTAAAGGTCCTGGTGAAAAAGTTTGTCCTCTGGGATATGGAAGGAAGTACAAAAAGCAAAGTTTGGACGAAATTATGAAGTAACCCCATGTCTGTGGCATCTCTGGCTCCTAATAGCATATATCCAAATCAGTTTATGTGTTCTGTATTTTAAACCCAGTAAGATGCAAACCTCAATTCATGATTCTTTTACTAACATTGATATTAATTTTAAGAAGAAATCTAACATGAATATCTGGAATATTCATCTATTGTCAAAAAATATGTGTGCTTTAAAAAAGTTTTCCGATTACTTTAACTATTTTTGAAATTAATAATGTCATTCTAAGCTAATAAATATTTCACAAGTTCGATTTGGGCAAATATGTGTATTTGATTTTAAATCTAAAAACAATCATTTTATTATAAATTAAATAAACTATTACCCCATAAATATTAAATCTCACTAATATTTGTCAAGGAACTTTTGTGAGCATTAATACATAAATAAATTTCTAACCCATGCAAAATTATAATAGTTGATATCTGATGTGACTTTTTAAAAACATACCTGAAAAAGATTGTTTCTAAGACATTCTACTGTATAATGAAAATTATTTCAATCTTTAAAATCCAATAAATCTTAATTCACTGCTGCATGTCAAAGGACAAAATAAAGTCAAGTATAAAAAAATTTCATACAATGGAATAAAAATTATGCATTTGGCTTTTACATTTTTTTAGGACATAAAATTACAGAATTCTTAGTAAAGCATACAGTCCATAATACTTTATATTTCATTAACCAAGCATGTAGTATTAGGTTTTTACATTTTCCCTGTGAAAAAGTTGTGGTTCACTTCTTTTGGCCAGTAGTAGTAGTATTTATATCAATAACAACATAAGTAAGCATACCAATATATACAAAGAACATATTAGACTAGAACAGTAATTCTCCTGAGTTCTTTTTATGGACCAGATATCCCAGTTAGGAAGTGGTCTTGTTTCTTACTCAGTCCACACTGACACTTTTGTATCATTATGATGTAAAAGTACCTTTTCTTTGGAAACTGGAAATAGATCTTTTTTCTATTTCTTTGGTCTCACCAACCAATTCATTATTCCTCCACCTCAGTCTCTGCATTTGACTCTGCATTCACACTTTTCTTCTCTATCCCAAGTCTTGCTAGCATTCTAGACATTTCTAATCCATGGAAGAAAGTCATCCAAAAGTCTATTTGCTCATATCATTGACCTCCTCATTTCCAGTTGCCTTAATCCCCACTAATTCCCATCACCATTCTTGAAATTTGCCATCATTAAGAAGCGTTTGAGTTCTGAAACATTAAACTCATATACTCTGGTTTCAGACACCAACCTCCATTTTGGTTCTTTTATTCACTAACTGTCAAATAAGCTTGCCTTATGATCTTGCTGAGATCTCCAGTCTTTGACAACATTTTTATGTCCTTATTAGCTCTATTCTCTTTTTATCTCTCAACATGGTTGATTACCTTCTTCATTTCTTTGCAAAGTCCATATCCCCCTTGGATCTTTTTTATTTGATTACATGTCTGGGAAAATGACAACCATGGATCAAGTAAAACATCATGATCACCATAATTGACTGAACCAGCAATCTTTTTCATCTTCTATTATACATGGCAATTAGAGTACCTATTAAAAAATCTTCTCCATTTCCCTCAACTCTATTAGGACAGCAATTCCCTCTTACTCTTGGCAGATGACATCATCTCTTTCCTAAAACCTTTACTGACTTCAGGGTCACCATACATTCTTGGTATTCCTTTCACTTTCAGAGCCACTCTATCTAAATCTTCCAGATCATATTCCTTTGATTCAGTTTCCTCATTTGTAAAATAAAATAAGCATGCATATCTTATAGCATTGCTGTAAAGATTAAATGTATTAATACATGTAAAGTACTTATCCCGCAAGAATTATTCAATAAATAAGGTTCTTCAGTGGACCATTGATTTTCTTTTCTTTTCCATTCCCTTCCCTTCTTACTCTCCACAACTTTCCTTGGAGATCTCAACAACCTTGTGGCTGGCTGCAATGAAAATCTGTGTGCTCATGATCGCCAAATCTCTACTGTCAACCCAGACATCTCAGCATAACTATAAATCTACCTATCTAACCATTTCCAAAGCTAAAGTCATCATTTTCCAGCTTTGCTCTTTCTCATGCATTTTATCTCAGTGAATGCAATCACTGTAAAGCCAACTGCCTAAATCAAACTCTTGGATATAGTCCTCAGTTCCTCTGAATCCTTCTGTCTATCATTTGGCAAGTCCTATTGCCTTCATATTCCAAATATTTTTTCAAATGTATCAATGGTTTATATACTAACTCTAGACCATTTCATGCCATCATCATTTATTTGGGTTATAGCCACCTCCTAATGGGTACGGCTACCCATAACCCTGAACACAATAATTCTCTATGCATGCTATGACAAAAAAAATTTGTTCTTAAACACATATATAGTCAGTTTGCTTCTCTGTTAAGACATAAATAAAAATTTATACAAATTGCCACCATTCCATCTACCTATCTTCCAGTATCATTACACATAAACTTCTTTCTCTTGTGTTACTATAAGTAAACCATGTCTGTTCTTATATAAGTTCAGCTAGAACTCATCTATGCAAGAATCTCTAAGTATCTTCTCCTGTACCACAAGTTTGTCCTCATCAATTAATTATAATCTATCAGCATTAAAAGACAATAATCTTTTGATCTCAATGCCCCCTTGTAACAAATTGCCTCCAAAAGTATTGCTCAATGTCTCTTGTACTGTTATTTTGATATTTAATCCCATGTGAATAAAGAAAAGGTTCTATACAATTTTAATAGATGATTTTTTACAAACGAGACTAATAGTCTAGCATATGCTCTACCTTCATGAAATTCTGTATATACTTTAAAAGAATGTTGATTCTGCAATTGTCATGTTAGAAAATGAAGGTGGAAGGTAGAACCATTCATATAATTAGTATTGTTATTGAAATTTTGTCAAGTTCTATAATTTATTGAGATGTGTATAAAGCTACAATTATGATTATGATTATAGTTTTGTCTATTCCTCTCTTTTGTCAGTTTTTTCTTCAAGTATTTTCAAGTTGCATAATTAGGTCCATATATAGTTATAATTTTATCTTCCTGCGATATTGATCTTTTTATATGTATAAACTGTGTTTTTCCCCTAGTAATAATACTTCTTTTTAATTCTAAAATTTTCCTTTGGTTCTTTTTCATACTACATCTGGTGAAATTCCCCACCTGTTAATTCATTGTTATTCATTTTTTCTTTTCATTCCTGAACATATTGATATTAACTGCTTGAAAGTTCTTGTCTATTATTACTAACATCTGTATCATCTTAGACTTTGTATTGACTGCTATTTTTATTGAATAACTTTTTCCTGCTACTTTATGCCTAGTAATATTTTTAGTGTATGCTTGGCATTGTGTTTTATGCCTTATAGATACTCTGGATTTACTTTTCTTTGAAAGGTGCTGAGGTTTTGCTTTAGTAGGCAGTTAGATTGAAACTGAAAAATCTATCTTCTGCAATAGGCAGAAGCTGAAGCATATGTTCATTTCTTTCTTCCAGCTGCTGATTTTGCTAGAAGAACTGGAAACTTCTCTACATCTGTGGCTCAGTGGGAAGACAACAGATTTTGGTAGAGATACAAAACAGGTTTTAGTTACTACATGGATTAGAGAAAGGCTCACTCTCGTACCTAGTTTTTCTCTTAAATATTCTAACTACTCTGCCAACTCTGAACTCTGGCTTCTGACAACATAAGCCTTGAAGACTTCATTTTCTACTGTCCCCATCCCTCATATTGAGACTTTCTATCATGACACAAAAGAATTGCAATTCCAAAAATCTCACCTGATATGATTTTCTTTTTTTCAACGATCCCATTCCCTATAGTTTTTGCCTTTTTGGGTTGCTCTCCAGTTTCTTCAAATAGTTGTTATCTTTTAAAACATCTTAAAATAGTTAGTCTAGATATTATTATTATCTACAGGTTGATTAGTATGACACAGATACTCCAGTATCAGAAATCATAACCCAAATCTACAGAAACTTTGTATCAACTTGCATCATCAATACCCCATCTCATTAGATCTAAAGGTCAATTCTCAGTCTTCAACTTACCCAAACTTTCTGCAGAATTGGCACTCCCTCCTGGGATCACTTTCCTCACTTGCCTTCTAAGCAAACATTCCTGTTTCCCTCCTACTTAACTAGCCTTTTCTTCTTAACTTAGTTTTCTAGTTCTTCATCTTCTCCCAGACCTCTTAACATTAAAAGTATTGCATGAATCCATTTTGCAACTTTATGTTATCTCTACAAGCATTTGTTTAGTGATGTCACCCATCAAGTGACTTTAAAAATTACCAAGTTTATAGCGCTTCTCCCTAAATTCCAGACAGATATATCTAACTCACTGTTTATCATCTCCACTTGAAAATCTATTAGATATCTCAAATAGAATTATGTCAAAATTTAAACTCTTAATATTATGTTACCAAAAGATGTTTAAGCTGAATTTTTCAATACATCATTATTAGTTATTTCAAACTTTCAGTTGGTCAGATAAAAATTCTGGAGTCTTCCTTGAATGTTCTTTTTCTCATACATTCAAACTGTTATGAAATATTAATGCTCAATGTCCCTCAAAAAATATCCAAGATAAGGTCCATAACTTGCCCTTGACGCTGATCAAATCCATCCTGGTGATTATTGCTTATCTTGGCATTTTCAACTGCCCCTAATTGATTTTTCAAATTCTACCACTGTCATTCCACTATTGTTTTCCCAGGTCAATAGCTAAGCTAACAGAAGGGCACTTGATGGCTCGTTGGTTGAGCACCCTACTCTAGATTTTGGCTCATGTCATGATCTTGTGGTTGGTGAGATGGAGCCCAGTTGTGGGGCTCTACACTGACAGCACAGAGCTTGCTTGGGATTCTCTTTTTCCCTCTTCCTTTGCAAACCCCTCTCAAAATAAATAAATATTTAAAAAACAAGTAAGTAAAATAAAATATAATACAGATAATGTTACTTCTCTGCCAAAAAAACTATTCAATGATCCTTACAATGACGTAAAGAATCCTATATGGTCTGGTCACTCTCTGGTCTCTATTTCCTATCTACTCAGTTACGTGGCTGCCATTCTGGACTTGTTTTTCTAAAATTGCAGACTATTATAACTTTGCCCCATATTTTAAATCTTGTTTCCCTCAATATCATTGATTTTATTGCTTCATATATAATCAATTATATTTAGATTGTCTTCCCCCATTAGAATGTAAGCATGAAGATAATAATTTTTGGTTTTATTCTTTGTTTGAACCCAAAAGAGTTGTTGAATTAATAAGTAAATAAATGAATCAAACCTTAAGTGACTTTTCTTTGATCTTTGGATAGAGTCCAAACTTAGGAGTTATAATAATAATATTATAAAATACATAAAATAAATAACAATCCTATTTCCAAAGAACTTCATGTCTTTAGGATTTTTTCTCCACATGGATATTATGTAGGATAGTCATGTTTTAGGTTTTGTCTTTTAAGAAGTCTTTTGTTAACTTTTTCAAACCACCTTATCCCCCATCTGGATTAGTTTTATATTATTTCCAGAATACCTATTACTCATTGTAGAACTTGTTTATTCAACTGAAACATAAAACTTAATTCATAGCAAGACCACCTCTATTTTGTGTACTATTTTATTTCAAATATTTGGCCAAATATGTTTGCCAAAAATTATAATAATTAATATTTGTTAAAAATAAAATCTGAAAAGTATTATTATTGTTAATGAAAAGTTTTTAGATGTGAGTAAACTAAGTCTTACTTGTGGCTATACAGACAATATTTAGAAAAACAAGTACTTGAATCCAAATCTAAAACCACTTTCTTTCCACATAAAATACTGAGCTATATAATTTTCCTATAGGATCTTAAATAACAATTGATAATAGCATATTACACATTTTTTCCAATGTTATTGATCATGCCTAGGAATTTTTCTTTGAAAAAATGACAGGTATTTTTTTTTCTATAGCAATATGCAAAGAGTGACATATAGTGCCATAAACATACATATTTATGTATCATCAATCTTCAAACCTCTTAAAATACTTTACAAGGGTTGCATGTCACAACACAGTCAGAATTATGACAACTCCAGTGGAATTTGATGGATCATGAAGTTAATTTACCTGTTAGGGTGTCAAAAGTGCAAATCTCTTTAGTTGCTGATCAAGGCAGGAAATCCTAAAAAGCTAGCACCTGAGGCAACAAGGAGGAAAGTCTGAAGCAAGCACAATCAAATGCCAGTTAATCTAATCAAATGTGTGGTGGCATGCCTTGTGCTAAACTCTTCAGAAGCAAGCAGGAAGACGAAAAGCTTAACATGATGTAAAAGAATGAAGAACAAAGTCAAAATCATAGTTAAACTGTTGTTCTTCCCTACAAGACATACATCAAAGCAGAAAACTGTTTTCTGTCCCACTGTGAAGACTATAATTATTTCTAATGGTTTATGAAGACAAGGCTTATGTTTGTCAAGTAGAGAAACATAAATGTTTTTCTTGGTACACATTGAAGTGTTTTATATGAAAAGACAACAGTCTTATGACTTAGTCATTCTTGGATATGAACCACAGCTTTAACCATTGGTAGGTATGTGATCTCATGTGTTACATAAACCATGAGCCTTAGTTTCTTCCTTTGCAAATTACAGAAAATTTTTTACTCCTTAATTTTTAGTACAACTAATAATTCAAAATTAGATTTAAACAATAAAAGTACAAAATTAAGAGAAAAGTGGAACATGTGACATCAAAACCAGAGTTGAAATGAAAAAGCAAAATGAACTTTACATATACAAGGTTCATTGCATAAAGAAATACTCAGAAAATCCAACACTTTTTTTTTACCCCAAAAAGTTCAACATATCCTATAAACTTTTTTCTCTCATCAAAAGTTAACTATTGATGCTCAGGGAATGCTCTAGGAAGGAAAATGTCAAATGAGGAAAAAGCCATGTGGTTAAGGGAGCTACTGCTTCCTGGTGTACCTTAAGCTTCCTTTACTTCTTACATTAATTTCCACTTAATCCAATGTTCCAGGCCCAATTTTTTGGCTTTTAAATTTGCCTTCTCTCAAACTTCCTTTTAATCTGCTATAATTACTATACACAACTTTGTAAACTAAATGCTATAAGAGGGGGAAAAGATTCAGAATCAGAAGAAACAAAGCTCCCTCATCCTGGTCAGCTCTATGAACTTTTCTACCACCCTGACTCCATTTTCTGGCTAGTGATCAGGTACTCAGAATCTAATGTAGGGTACTGGGTGAAAGATGCATTGTTTTTCCTAGCCTCTTCTTATCTGAGGGGCAGGAAACTTGTGGAAGAACATACTCTGGCACAAATTTGTGGTTTTGCTGAGTTCTCTCACAGATTCCTCATATTTAGTCACGTTCTTCAGCATTAAAAATAGGTCTTTAATTTAAATTTTTTTCTTAGGCCCCTGCTATGAATTGAATTGTGTCTTCCCAAAATTCATATGTCAAAGCCCTAACTCCAAATGTAAATGTATTTAGAATTAGTCATTAAGATTGTATGAGGTCAGAGGGTGGGGCCCTAATCTGATACCATTAGTGTCTTTACAAGAAGAAACACCCAAGTGCTCTCTCTCATGCTCTGTCTCTCTCTGCCATGTGAGGACACAGCAAGAAGGTAGCCATCTGCATATCCGGAGGAGAACTTTCACTAGAAACTCAATTGGCCAGGTCTTGATCTTGGACCTCCAGAACTATCAGAAAACAAATTTCTGCTATTTAAGATACCCAGTCATATAGTACTTGTTATGGTGGTCTGAGTGACTAATACAGCCCCTGTTTGATTTCCCACAAAATACGTCCATTACTGTGATATTTTAAAATATATGAAAATATATTTTAACTGCTTCAGAGTTTGAATGATTTTAGGAACAGAAAAAAGGCCAATTGCTTAACAACTGTTATTTAACATCCTCTGAAGTCACAGATTCAATATTACAAAGAAAAAAGGGATGTTCCAAAGACAGACAAATACATATTCATTCATTCACTCAGAAGGTAATGACTTAGTGCTTGCCATAGGCCTAGTTACAAGGACAGTAGGATTGTTGCCTTGCCAACAGGCAATTTAGAAGAAGACATAGACACATAATCTAGTAATTATGATGCAAAATCACAAGTTAAAAATAAAAGCTATTTATTGATTGTTGTAATAGCAGAGAGATATCTAATATAGTTAGAGTTAAGGAAAATAAGAAAAAAGACAATATCCAAATAGGAAGCTATTCAAAAAAGCATAAGATTGTCTCCTAATCAATTTCATATGTTCAATATAGGCTGTTAAGTGTATTATCTTAGGGAAGCACTAGGTTTTCCAGTATTTCAAATCCAAACTAAACAATCCCTTAGCCCCCAAAGAAAGTAAAAGGTAATTCTAATGTGTAGCTTCTAGGTTATTTTGCTCTGCATTTGGTACTTTGTGAAAACAAAATACAGTGAGAAACATAATTAACCTTCATTTAATCTGAAGCTTTCACAGTTTAGGTGAAGAGGGTATGCTATTGCGAATGTGATGTTTTAGGAGGTTATAGGCATTTGCTCACAATGCATAAATTATTTTTGCGGATTTAACAGAACTGCCCTGGGCAAAGATCCCTGATATTTTTACTTCTGTATTAAAATCTTCGGGTCCTGCTGCCTCTATGCACACAAGATTTACAATAGCAAAAACTTAATAGGAATAGCAATGTGACCAGGTTATCTGACATCCCAGAGTGGTAGAAGTAATTTGAAAAAAAATTAAATCAGCAACCTCAGGGGCCCCTGGGTGGCTTAGTTGGTTAAGTTGCTGACTTCGGGTCAGGTCATGATCTCACAGTTTGTGGGTTCAAGCCCCATGTTGGGCTCTGTGCTGATACCTCAGAGCCTGGAGCCTGCTTTGAATTCTATGTGTGTGTGTCTCTCTCTGCACCTCCTCTGATTGTGCTTTCTCTCTCTCTCAAAAATAAATGAATAAATTTTAAAAAATAAATTAAAAATTAGCAACCTTATTATGAAATGAATAAATGTGTAAATATGACATTCATTCCTCTTTTTTGATTATTTTTAACCACTATAAGAAAGTAAACCTGACTAGTAAAAACAACAACTGTTTATTTAAAAAACAGTAAAGAAGAAAGAAACATCAAGAAAACAACAGGAAAAGGAAATATTTGCTCCAAGACCTAAGAGGAGTTTTACTTAAGAGTTTACTTAATATTTCCAAAACTTGGGCTCTTCCCTTCTGTTGCATCTGTAGCTCTTCTAACTCTAGCAGCTGCCTTGTGGGGAATAGAGAAAAAAAGTTAAAAGGTGACTCCCAAAGCCACTTTATTCTCTGAAGCCTGAGCCTTTAGTGTCTTTATCTAAATTCCTAGTACAATTACCAATGCACCTAAATGATCCACAAAGCATCTTCTTCCCTTGTAATTAAGGGAGGAGGGAGTGGTAGAGGTGGTTTGTCACTCTCAAAAAAAGTAGAAAGTTTTGACAGACTGTGCAGGTCAAGTGTGTTCTGAAGTGATCCTGCCATGAATTCAAGAGTTATTGCAGGCCTAGTATGTGCCAATATACCAGAGGGAATATCAATTTGAAACAAATGATTAGTATGGGGCATTATGGAAGCATTTAAAATGGAATTAATCTAGTCCTTGGAATTAGCATTGACTTTCCTGATAAAGTGACATTCAAAGTGAAAACTAAGGAAATAGAAGTCATTTCCTGTTGTAAGCATGGGAGAAGACTATTTGGGCTGAGGGGAGAGACAGTGAGAGGTCTCTGGGATATTAAAAAAATAATAATTACTGGAACTGAATAAGGCTAGAATACAAGAAGTCTTGAGTACTTAAGGGACAGACAGGAGAAAATGATATAAGATGAAGCTGGAAATGTAGTCAGAAAGTTTAGTCAGTGCCACATAGTAGAGTCTTCATGCTAAACCATTCAAATCTATGTCTTTGGAAGCCACATAAACTAAAAAAATAATACATGAAGAAAAGATAAAGAAGGATAAAAGAGTGCCTATAGAGAGACCAGATGAGTACCCAGTACAATCCTTCGGGCAAGAAGTAACCCTCCAAATAGAAGTGTGGCAGGAAATGGGGCGAAAAGAGGTGGATGTATTAAATATGCTATTTAAATGAAGTCGACAAAAGCTTTAATATACACTAATAAAAGCTTTGAAAATCTTGGAGATCTTACTACATTCTATAAAGGAATAGTTTGAGAGCTTTGCAAACTACTGCTCATAGAAATATCCTTTAAAAATGCCATGTAGACATGCTCCCTTTTGTGATGTTTAATTTTATGTGCCTCTTTGCTAGGCTACGGTACACATTTGTTTGGTCAAACAGTGGTCTTGATGTTGCTGTGAATGTATGTTTTAGATATGATTAACTTTTAAATTAGTAGACTTTGAATAAAACAGAGTACCCTGCAGAATACAACTAGGCCTCATCCAATCAGTTGACAGCCTTAGGAAAAAGATGGAGGTACTCCTTGTTAGAAGGAATTCTGCCTCCAGACTGCCTTGGGATTGTAACTGCAGTATCAAGTCTCTGGTTCTCTGGTCTTCCCTTCATATTTTGGCCTTGCCAGCCTTATAATCACATGAGTCAATTTCTTAAAATAAACCCCTGTCTCTATATACCCATCTTATTTGTCCTTTTTTTCTCCAGAGAACTAGGAAGAATACACTCTCTTTAAAGTTTCCTATCCAAGGAAATTAGCTTTTCCTCTCAACATGCTGTTCTTTCCCAGCCAGAGAGCTTTTCCATTCAGTCCATCCTGTTAACTCTCCAACCACTGCCCAACAAAATGTAACTTACTTTCTCCCAGAGATCATCAGGTTTTCATTCCCTGCTGCTGCCATTTGGTGTTATCATGTGGCCAGAAAATTAGTCACTCCAGCTATCCCCAACAACAACTGAAGAAGCCTCATTTAATACATTTCCTACAAGAATTCCCCTTTTACCAAATTCTATACAATAAAAGAGTTGCCAAGCATTCACATAAAAGAAAAGAAAGTAAAATAAAATATAAACAGATAAAAGATCCTGTTTATTCATATATTAATAACACTTAGCCCCTGTCATAGATATTGGAGATAACAGCAAGAAAATGTAGTAATAAACTCAAAGTGGCAGACATGAATGAGGGAGGGAGGAGAAATAGAGATTACTCCCAAGCTTGTCTTATGTAACTACATTAATGAAAAACAAATGAGCAAACAAACAAACAAACAAACAAACAAACAAAAAACCTTCAGGTTACTGAGAGAGGAAATCCTGGGGGAAGAACAAGTTTGAATTTATGAAGTTGTAGAGACATGGTAAGTTAACTTTTGAGAATGTGGAATATGAGTGGCCATGAGACATCCAATTTCAGAACTGATAGATCTGGAGGTCAGAAGAGAAGTAACATCTGGGAATATAATCTTAGAGACTCTTACCTAAGTCATTGGCAGACTAGGAAAAATTAATAGAGTAAGAAAGGAACAATAAACTCTGAAAATTACCAAAATTTAGCAGTCAGGTATGATAAGTAGAGACAGCACAAGAGATAAAAGTGAACTGCAAGGTAGGTAGGAGGGAGGAAAATTTTATATAATATATATCAGCCAGTTGAGCTTTTTAATTATAAATTAACCTCAGAAATACTTTAGATTGAAAACAGGGCAAGCAAGAACTTTCCTATTATGGCAAATAAATAAAGCTAAAATTCAAGGACGGAAGGCTTACTGAAATGAGATGGAATCAGCAGATCTAAATCCCTATCCTGAATATTTCTCTTCTTGTCTTTTTTCCTGCATAGTTTAATTTCTCTTGTGTCTTAGTTTTATCTTTGGGAAAATTAAATTAATATATCTACCTATAATTGTTACATGTAAAAATTAAATCAATATAACATATAATAACAATATAGTATATTGAAAAGTGGTAATCATTCCATAGAGTGTATTGTACAATCACACATTGTGCACTATTCCTTAATAAAGTTGAAAAAATAAAAAATGAAAAGAATTAACTTTGAAGATAAGCAAACTAAGAATTCAGTTGTAGATAATTCATACCAATTGTATCCACTATAAATGTGTTATTTGGGAAAAAAAAAACTTGAGTTGTTAATTTAGTAGAATATTAGAAACTCATACATTCTGATGAATGAATGTATTTCCCATAACTTATTTATCTTTGGCAGATACTGGTGAACACTATGTTGTCATCAGTCAACCATCTTGGAAGGTTATTAACTTGCACACAAGGCAATAATTCAAGATAAATTATCATTCTTGAGGACATATTAGAGAATGACAAAAAAGAAATAATCTTATCTGAAGCCATCTTTATAAAATATGCTCTGTTTGCATGCTCTCAAATCATTGCTTGTGTATCTCTTGTGAATTACTTATCCCCCTTACTCACAAACTATAAACTAATGAAACAGTAATTAAATAAAGTTGAAACATTAAATTCTTTGAAAGGGTATTATAGAGCCACTACATAAGTAAATGAAAATGTTATAAAGGTGATTTCATTTTGCATTTGTATTTATAAAAGAATAAAATAAAATAGGGAAATGGGACAAATAAAATGAAAATAAAAAGAAATATGTCCAACCTGGTTTTCCTATTCATATCTGTGACTGTCTGAATATCCATCTGAGGAACTGACTGGCTATATTTAAAATATCCACATGTTACTAATGAAAGACAGCCTGCACTAACATTTTCAATAGTATCAAATTCTAATATAATAAAATTTTTAAATAGAAAGAAAGAAAAAAATTCTTTGGGAAAAAGCGAGAGTAAATTATAATTCCAAACCCATTTTTTTCACCTTTCACTTACCCCTCAAATCTTGGCAACATGATTGCACCACTATGACTCTATAAAACTGATCTTTATAAAAAGGGGTTTCAATTAACAAATTCAATAGCTACTTTCAGTCTTCATGATTTCAACTTTTCATTAAGTATCTGACACTCTTTATTCTCCTAAAATATAGTTCTTAGCACCCAATAATCTAGACATACCTTCATTTAGTCACCATGCCATAACAAGTCAATCTGTAGAATGTTGATTATTCAATCTCTTGTTTCCATTTCCCACTTCCAGACTGAAATTAAGATACTTTGTTTGAAATATGCAATAACCTCATTTGCTTTTCTTAATGCCCCCTGCCTTCCCACCTCTACACTCATATATTTAAGTCCATCTATTCATCTGCAAAATAATAATACTTTGACCATGTGACTCTCAAGATCATACTTTTAATGACTACCACTGGATACAGAATCAAGTCTATAGTTAACCTACTACTACTCTCAGCACTATTAAATGTTTCCACCATATTCAACCATTTTTTATCTGTAATTCCATCTACCTCACTTCACAGATTCATCTTTTCCACTAAATAAGGCTTTCTGAGAATTCTAGGATCCTTCTCACCTTCAAGCCTTGTTGTTTCTTTTTTCCATCTTCTACTAAGCTTTTTTAAAGCCTCCTCAACCACTTTCATCTCTAAGGTGTTTTCCCTTAATTCTCAAATCACTATGTATTATTCATATAGCCCATATTGAGACAGAGCAGGGACTAGACTCAGGTCCCCTCACCCTTAATCACAAAATCCAGCATTCCTTGGCCAGGACTAATGAAGGAAAAGCTGAGCCACATGCCTCCTGAGTAAGATATCTCACAAGAATGCAGAAGTAGGATATTTACCAGAACCTGACCAAACCAGTCCATATCAAGATAGACCCTAGTGCTCAACTTTCACCAACTTTCTTCGTCAGTATAATACTAAACATCATGCTCAAGAGTGGATATTTACCATGCCGTTTAGACATGTAATACATGAAGAAGCATGACTTTTAAGTTCATAAGTGCAAAAACAAAAACAAAAAAAGAAATCCCCCTTCTACATATTTAGATTTCACCCTTTCGCTGCCTAACTCTTTAAAGCTCTCCCCAATCTCTCCACAGAAATTCAGCCTGAAGACTCTTACCCTTGTGCTATCCTCCTTGTGCTGGAGCATATGTCCCAATAAAGCTTTGCCTGGAAGTCTCATTTGGTGTTTTGTCAATTTCTGCTATTTATAGAGCCCAAGGGCCCAGTTCAGTATTGATATCATATTTGACAGTATATAATTACTTATGTTCATGCCATATTTCTTCTCTAAGATTATCAGTTTTGTTAAAGTAGAGATTCCCTTTTGGTTATACTTCTGTGCACCAAAATCACAAGAACAATATATATATGCTAATTATCTCTGTATTATGTTATATTAAACATTTCAATTTATTTTCAAGGAGACTTGGGTTTGGGACCCATTCCTTAAAAAAAAAGGCCCTTTTAGGACAGCCTGGGTGGCTGAGTCAGTTCAGCATCTGACTTAGGGTCAGGTCATGATCTTGTGATTTGTGACTTTGAGCTGCGTTTTGGGCTCTGTGTTGACAGCTCAGAGCCTGGAGCCTGCTTTGAACCCTGTGTCTCCCTCCTTCTCTGCCCCTTCCCCACTCGCATTCTATCAAGAATAAATAAACATTTTTTTAAAAATTGAAAAAAAAAAAAAAAGAAGGGCACCTGGGTGGCTCAGTTGGTTAAGCATCTGACTTCGGCTCAGGTCATGATCTCACAGTTGGTGGGTTCGAGCCCCGCGTCAGGCTCTGTGCTGACAGCTACGTCAGAGCCTGGAGACTGCTTCGGATTCTCTGTCTCCCTCCCTCGAACCCTCCCCTGTTAACACTGTCTCTCCCTCTCTCGCAGAAATAAGTAAAAAACATTAATAAAACATATTTTTAATTAAAAAAAATTTTAAAAACAGAGTTTATTCCTTGGGAAAAAAAATACCCTTTTACCTTTATAAAGAGATATAAGGTTAATGAGAGTTTTTCATAACAAAATGCTAATAAAATCAATGTCAGCATTTGCTCCTCGCTAATAATTTTAATCACAATACTATTACTACTTTTAACATATAAAATATTTCCTCCGGGTGCTAATTAAAATTACCTCAATTAAATATTATTTAAAAAGTTAAATTGTTTAGTACAGTGTTTTATTTATTTATTTTTTTGATAGATCCAATCCAGTTTTTTTTTTTTACAGTTTATTGTCAAATTAGTTTCCACATAACACTCAGTGCTCATCCCCACAAGTGTCCTCCTCCATACCCATCCCCCCCTCCCCCCCACATCCATCAGTCCTCAGTTTTGTCAGCATTCAAGAGTCTCTCATGGTTTGCCTCTCTCTCTTTCCCCCACCATTTCCACCCTTCTTCTCCCCCTTGGTCCTCTGTTAAGTTCCTCCTAATCCTCCTATACGTGCACACATATGATATTTGTCCTTCTCTGCCTGACTTATTTCGCTCAGCATAACACCCTCAAGGTCCATCCATGTTGCTACACATGGCCAGATTTCATTGTTTCTCATTGCCATGTAGTATTCCATGGTATAGATAAACCACATCTTCTTGATCCATTCATCTGTTGATGGACACTTAGGCTCTTTCCATGTTTTAGCTATTGTGGAGAGTGCTGCTATGAACATTGTGGTCCATGGGCTCTTATGCATCAGCATTCCTATATCCCTTGGGTAAATTCCTAGCAGTGCTATTGCTGGGTCATAGGGGAGTTCTATTGTTAGTTTCCTTAGGAACCTCCACACTGTTTTCCAGAGGGGCTGTACCAGTTTACATTCCCACCAACAGTGTAGGAGGGTGCCCGTGTCTCCACATCCTCGCCAGCATCCAGAGTTCTCTGATTAGCTCATTTTAGCCTCTCTGACTGGCATGAGGTGGTATCTCAGTGTGGTTTTGATTTGTATTTCCCTGATGAGGAGGGATGCTGAGCATCGTTTCATGTGTCTGTTGGCCATCTGGATGTCCTCTTTGGAGAAGTGTCTGTTCATATCTTCTGCCCATTTCTTCACTGGGTTGTTTGTTTTTGGGCGTGTAGTTTGGTGAGTTCCTTATAGATTCTGGATATTAACCCTTTATCTGATATGTCATTTGCAACTATCTTTTCCCATTCCGTTGGTTGCCTATTAATTTTCTGGGTTGTTTCCTTTGCTGTGCAGAAGCTTTTAATCTTGATGAGGTTCCAATAATTTATTTTTGCTCTTGATTCCCTTGCTTTTGGGATAATGGATAAAGGACCTGAACGTGAGACAGGAAACTATCAACACCCTAGAGGAGAAAGCAGGAAACAACCTCCTTGACCTCCACCGCAGCAACTTCTTACTTAGCACAGTGTTTTAAAACAAGAACTACTAAAAAGAGTTATAAATGCAGGATATAGGAAAAGTGATAAATTCATCAATTATTTATAAAATGATTTTTAAAAGTCACAAATGCTCTTCTAATATTATGCTGACAGATAGCTATGTCGCGTGACTATACAAAACAACCTACTGTCCTCCATAAGGCACAGCTAAGAATACTTAGTTTTGCTATAAAAAGAGCATTTTATTGGGCATTTCGTGCCAAAAGGGGCCAACTGAGTTACAACAATCTATCATTAGTAGTGCATTAACCTCTAACATTACTTATTATTCATAAGTTTTAGTAGGTGGCAATGTCAAAGTGAAACATTTGATAAATGTCTTTGAAACAAGGGAGAAAAAAAAAACGAATATGCCTTTCAACCTGAAAGTTACATTTATAAGCAGGCATGCATACAACCTAGACTTTGGAAAGGAGGATAGAACCTTCATAATCAAAAAACACTATTACGTAGTGACAAATGACTATGTGCATATAATGTGATAACAATATTTTTCTTTTTCAGAATACACATAGGGTAATGAAAAGAGTTGCAGATTCAAAGTCTAAGAAATTGTGTTTTCTCCCAGGCTTCAACACCTGCCTCTCACATGACCTCTGTCAAGTCATTTAGTATCTTTGGTCTTTGTTACCTCATCTGCAAAATAAAAAAAGGTAAACTCAATGATCTCTCAGGTAATTTCAAGCTCTGAAATCCTAAAATACTCAGGAATATATTTCAATAGAAGAATTTCCAAGATTTTTCTTTTATAATTTGCTTCAACAACGTGCTTACTACTGTTTTGCCATATAATGCCAGAGTTTGCTCTATTTTTGAATGTAGATTGTGAATTTTTTCCATGCACTTTAAATCTCCAAAGTATCTAGTTTGGTACTTTATACCCACTGGGCACTAAAAATATATATAGAATGAATACTAAGAAGTGTGTCACTAACATCCATTTTTCTGCCTCCCAGGTATTCCTGATATTCATTTGCATTTTATTTTATTCTAAGGTAGATGAATTCATTGCCACTTCCAGGAAAGAATCCTGTGATTTAAGCCAATCCAGGAAGAATGTCACATCCCCTTGTAGACAGTGATTGGTTTCTAAGTAGGCATGTGACCAAGCCTGATTTAAACAGAGTGGATTTTGAGTTTCTGTTTGAATGCTAGGTCCTTTTCCATCCTTTGACAGTATTATGTTTAAATGTGAGGTATGGAATAGCTCACCTAGACAAAGGATTAAGCTGATACCTGAAGGAAGGCCAAGGGGAGGAATTGAATAGAAATGTCACTGGAACCCTGTTAAATGTCACGAACCTGTCTTTCAACCTGTGTATAAAGTTCTTACTGCCTTTGCATTTTTAGTTTTATAAGAAAGTGCATTTTCTTTTCAGTTTAAGGCAATTTAAGTTGGAGTTTCTTTTACATGCAACTGAAGTATTCAAATGCAGGTAATTAATGAACTTGCAAAAGATCTGATTAGCAACACCTCAGGGATCTCTCAAAAACTAAATATTGACTATAAGAAATATATTATTAGAATATTTTATTTTGTTTTATGGCTTCACATCAATTCTATAATTTGTATTTTTAGTAAATGTAATGCCATATTTATAGTTATTTCATTTTTTATTAAACCATCATTTTGAAAATAAACAATATTCTAGCTTTAAATGGAGGTTTATAATATTTATATTAGTCAAGGGACAACATTTCAAAAACAGTAACATTTGAAAATCTAAACACAGTAATAACTGTTTCAGAAATATCTCCATAAACTTTTTATAAAATATTCTACTCCCTGCCCATATACCTTCCTTTCCTACTTTAAAAAATCCTATTTGCATTCTGCTTAGCAAGTGGAAAGCTAGAAAGAATGTCTCTCCCATGCTCTAACAACCAGAAAAAGCCAAATAATCAACAAAAGTATAACTCTCTTTTTAAAAAATAAATCAGAGAGCTGAGGTTGCAAGGCAAAAAAAAAAAAAAAAAGAAAAGAAAAAAAAACCTCAGCTGAAACCTAAGGAAAGTCAGCTGCCTCCAAGGGAACAAAAAAGGCATAAGCTGAGACAAAACATGGGAGGAAGAGGCACTGGGTACTACATGGTAAGAATCCATCTAAATATCACCTTAAAATTTCTTTAAAAAATGTAAATGTGAGCTATAATGTGATTATAAAGTCCTTTGGAGCCTTAGACTCAATGAGAGTTCACATCCATTCACAAACCTCATCAGTGACCTCATCAGGACCCTAGTAGAGATTCTAGCAGCAGCAAAGAAAGAAGAAAGGAGAGGAACAGCTATTGAAGGAAAAGCATGAAGCTCTGCCTCCATCACTCTGCCCCATCTCTACTATGAAAACAAAAGCTTCAGGCATTTGGGAAAAGATAGCAAATCCCATTATCCTCCACTAGTATCCAGTATCCAGGATACTAGTGGGGGAAGAGGGGGGAGCCACTGCAACTGGGAACTAAAATAAGGGAGCAAATAAAACTTCCATCCCTGGGCATGAGGAGGAAAATGCCCTGTGTCCTGAGAACTAGAGATACCTTACCACTGAGGCAAAGTCAAAATCACTAAGAAAGCCCAAGAGGTCCTGAGACCCAGTCACAAAGTGCCTGCGAAAGACTGTTGAATCAGGACAGCAGAGAATGGCCCTGCAACTTCCAACTCCAGGCTAACAGGCATAAGAGAACAGCTAACAGCAGTCTTCTGCTGAAGAAAAGTACAAGAACATGGAAAAATAACCTCCCCAAGGGACAGACTCACAGGAAAAGCTTAATGCTGAGGGTATAATAGGAATAACTGAAGAAAACTTGCAACCTAGCTCTCACTCTAAGCACAAGATAATCACAGAGGAATCTGAAGTCAATGATAGACTGAGGGTAACCACAGGAAAAAAACAAACAAACAAAAAAAAACAAAAACAAAGAAACAAAGAAAAAAAAAAGAAAAACAAATTCACTTCAATCTACCATGCCAAAAGTTGAAGAAGTGAACCTCATTTCCAGACATAAATACTATTTACTGTATTGTTTTACTACATATTTGCTAGGTACAAATTTTGAGAAACACAAAGAAGCAAGTGAAAACAACACACTGGTAAGAAGACAAAGCAATCAAATGAACTCCAAACCTGTGACCCATACGATTAAAATAATGACAACAGAAATAAACAGCACACTACAAATAATAATACCTTTGATGGGGTCATCACAGACTCAAAATAGCTTAGAAAAAAATAATGAACTTGATGATAGGTATTTGCAATTACTCAAACTAAAACCTAGAGCAAAAGAGATTTAAAAAATTTAGAGCAGAGTAGTTAAGAGCTGTGGAAGAATGGGAAACCATCAAAAATGCCTGTAATTAGAATTCCAAAAGGAGAAGGGAATGAGAATGGCACAGAAGAAATACTTGTTCTTCAAAATCACAAAAGACATCAAAATACAAATATAAGATACTCAGAAAACACTAAGCAGGATAAGTTTTGTTTTCTTTTGTTTTGTTTTTTAAGATACCTAACACATTGTGGTCAAATTGAAGAAAAAATTGAAAATCTTGAAAGTGGTCACAGGAAAATGGCATATTCCATACAAGAATTATAGTTATCTTATATGAAATTATGCATAGCAGAAGACAATAGGGTAACATATATAAAGTACAAAAATATTTAAAACCCTGTTAACTCAAGATTCTATATCAGTGAGAACATCTCTCAAACAAATGAGAAACAAAGGTGAAGGAAACATGTTTGGGGAAACAAAGGCTGAGATAATTCATTGTCAGCAGGCCTGTGCTAAAAGATATGTTAACTCAATTTCTTCCTGTAGAAGAATTATAATATCAGATGGGAATTAGGGTCTAAATTCCAAAATAACAAGCTCTGAAAATGGCAAAAATTAAAAAACATATTAAAAACCTTTTATTAATTACTTTAAAAGACACTTTGTTATCTAAAACAAAAACAGAATCAATGTATTGTAGGTTTTACAACATATATAAAATAAAATATATGCAGAGTAGCATAAAGTATTACAGAAAAGTGGAAATACCTTTAACACTACATGTGAAGTGGTATAAATGTTTGAAGGCTAATTATGATAAATTAAAGTTGTGTACTGTTATTTCTAGGTAAATACTAAAAACATTTTTAAACAATTATGATTAATAAGCCAGTAAGGGAGATAAAAAATGGAATCTAAAACAACAACAACAAAAACAAACAAAAAAAACCCCCTCAATCCAAAAGAAAATGCAAAATATAAAAAAAAGAACAAATGGAACAAAACAGAAAACTAGAAAAGTAGAAGATTTAAATCCCACCACAGTAATATTAGGTGGAACTTAAGTGGTCCAAACACCAGAATTAAAATATAGAGATTGTGAGACTGGATTAAACACACACACACACACACACACACACACACACACACACACACACACACTTCTGGTATATACAATGTACAACAAACCAACTTTAAACTTAAAGATATAAATAACTTGAAAGCAAAATGATGGGGAAGTTATACCATACAAACATTACTCAAAAGTAAGCTACGGAGGCTATTTCCAAACAAAGGAGCCAACAAAAGAAAGAAAAATTATCAGGATTAAGAGGGATATTACATAATATTAAAGAGATGAAGCAGACATTAATATACCAAATATGTATTCTTCTAATATCAAGTTTTAATATGCATGAAGCAAAAAATAATACAAA
Organism: Proteles cristata cristata; assembly: GCA_017311185.1. Taxonomy (NCBI): domain Eukaryota; kingdom Metazoa; phylum Chordata; class Mammalia; order Carnivora; family Hyaenidae; genus Proteles; species Proteles cristata. Next base: position 758,198 of record JAESUZ010001912.1, on the reverse strand, counting down.
CAAGAGGAGGAATAATCAAATAATCATATCCACAATTATTTTTAGAAATTTTAACAATCCTCTATGAGTACTCTACGAAAGGCATAGATAGAAAAATTGGAGAAAAGATCAAACACCTGAATATTATCAATTTACATTATAGAATAATCTGCCCAATTTAGAAAAACGTGCAATGCATGCTCACTAAGATAAACTCCATTTGGATAATAAAACAGGCTTATTTTTTTTAAACTGGGAATATACAAGGGAATTAGACTAGAAACAACAAAAAGATATTTGGAAATTAAGCAATATACTTCTAAATAACCCATGGGTCAAGAAGAATCAATAAGAAAAATTAGAAAATATTTTTAATCAAATGAAAATGATAATACATAATTATCAAAAATTATAAGATTGCTGCTAAAGCAGAGATTAGAGAAAACTCCAGAACACTAAATCTTATTTTATCAAACAATATAGTTTTGAATCAATGATTTAAATCTCTATCTTAAGAAACAAGATAAGGGGCGCCTGGGTGGCTTAGTCGGTTGAGCGTCCGACTTTCGCTTACGTCATGATCTCGCGGTTCGTGGGGTCGGGCCCCGCATCGGGCTCTGTGCTGACTGCCAGCTCAGAGCCTGGAGCCTGTTTCAGTCTGTGACTCCCTCTCTCTCTGACCCTCCCCTGCTCACGCTCTCTCTCTCTCTGTCTTCTAGAAATAAATAAAACATAAAAAAAAATTAAAAAAAAAAGAAACAAGATAAAAAAGGGCAAAATAATCACAAACCAAGGAAAATGAGAAGAGCAAAAATATTAGAAAAAAATAGAAAATAAATGAAAGCAAAAGATGGTTGTTTGAAAGAAAAAGAAAATTGACAAACTTTTAACAACAGTGACAGAGAAAAATGAAAGGAGATACAAATTACTGATATTGAGAATGGGAGAAGAAGCATTAGTCACTATAGATATTACAGATATCACAAGAATATTAATTAATATTATGAAAAATATTGTGGCAAAAAATGAATACTTCATTAAAGTGGATAAATTCATTGAAATATTCAAACTATCCCAGCTCACTGAAATAGAAATGGAAAACCTGGATTATCCTAATAATCTATTAAGGAAAATAATCTAGGGGCATCTGAGTGGCTCTATTGGTTAAGCATCTGACTCTTGATCTTGGCCCAAGTCATGATCTCAAGGTTCATGAATTCAAGCCCTGCATCAGGATGTGGACTGACAACTCCATTTTGCTTTGGATTCTCTCTCTTTCTCACTTCTCCCACACTCATGCTCACTCTCTTGAAAGAAAGAAAGAAAGAAAGAAAGAAAGAAAGAAAGAAAGAAAGAAAGAAAGAAAGAAAGAAAACAAGCAAGAAGACACGAAAGAAAAAGAAAGGAAGGAAGGAAGGAAGTTCAAAAATTGACCCACATATATGTTTAATTGATTTTCAAACTAGGGTGCCAAGAGATACCAACAGGGAAAAGAAAGTTTTTTCAATAAATATTGTCTGAACAATTGGATATCCATGTGGACAAAATGAACATTGACTCTTACCTGACATCACACACAAAAATTAACCGAAATGGATAAAAAATCTAAATATAAAAATTAAAACTGGAAAAAAATTTGAAACTTTTGCATGCTTGAGTTGGCCAAATATTTCTTAGATAGGATGTGAATATCATGAAGTATAACAGAAAAACCTAGTAGGTAGGACTACAATGAACTCAAAATATTCTGCTTTTGAAAGATTTTTTTTTCAAGCCACAGAATGAAAAAAGATATTTGCAATATATATCCATTTAAGGAATCCTTGTAACTCGGTAAGAATATAAACAATTCTATTTTAAAAAAATGGGCTAAGGATTTGAACAGATGTATAAACAAAGACCTACAAATGGTCAATATGCCCATGAAAAGATGCTCAATTAGGAGTCCTGAGGGAAATGCAAATTAAATCCCTAGTCAGATGTCACTACCTATCCATTAGAATAGCTAAAATTAAAAAGACTGACAATATTAAGTTTTGACAAGGATGTAAAGTCAACTGAAACTCTTATATATTAACAATGGAAATGCAAAATGGCACAGCTATATTAAAAAACTAGTGATTTCTAAAAATGTTAAAATCACCCCTCACATAATCTAGCAATTCTAGTCTTAAATATTTATCGAGGACTTGTATACAAACTATCACAGCACCTATATTCATACTCCAAAACTGGAGTGAACCCAAATACTAAATGAATGAATAAACAAAATGCAATATATTCTGACGATGAAAAGTAATTCAGTAATAAAAAGGAACAGATTACTATAAAACATGGATGATCTCAAAATCAGTATACTGAGTAAAAGAAATGTTACTGAATCCATATTGTCTTGTTAACTTTATGTAAAAATCTAAAAAATGGAAACTAATTATGCCCAAATAAATAAATAAGTAAGCAGCTGGTTGTTTCCTGTGGCCAAGAAAAGAGACAAGGATGGACTTCATAAGGGAACAATGAAATTTTTAGAAGTGACAGGATTCTTGTGTTTGTGGTTTCACAGTTACATTTGTCACAACTCATCAAATTATACACTTTAAATGCATGCAATTTATTGTAAATCAATTATGCCTATATAAAGCTGATATTAAAGTAATTCTCAATAAACTTCTAAGAACAGATCTATACAGATCTATAGACTACATCATTGGAGACCATTTTACTTATACTCTGGAGTAACCTTAATGATGCCTGAAAAGCCTTTGAAAATTTACATCTCTCTCACATTCTAGGATCTCTAATATTTTTTTTTTCTGTGTAATGATGTCTTAGATACAAACAAAGTGTTAAAGCCATCAAGATCAAGCTTATATTAGTCTCTTTTACCTTCCTAGTCCCAACTACAACAGACTTCTCATAAATGGGGAAATCCAAATATGAGTATTTTTGATAAAGAAATAGTGGATCCAATAAGACTGATGAGGGAGTATGAGGCAAGCTGAGGGCAAAGTGCAGGGCAGCAGCACTTCCTCTCTCCTCTTCCCCCAGGTGGGACATATATGATACTCCTTGGACACTCCTAGCAACTCAAAAATGGGAAACGACAAAAAACAAATGGTCAAACTGATAAGAATCTCCATTAGTTTACCAGAACAAGGCAATCTCACCAATAGGCCAAAGTCCAGGAACTCCCTACTGTCTTTATGTTACTTCTTTGCTAGAGGGGAAAAACAATCTTAGCTTGACAGTATTAGGCCTCCAGTAAGTCTTTAGCATGTGAAAGTCTCTTTGGAAACTCCTTCCTGATTTTATCTCCCCCAACCTTCCACTCCATAGAATGGTCACCCCCCACAAGCCCAGTGCAGCTCTTCCTACCCATGGGGTCCTATCCCCATGATTTAATATAATCACCTTTTTTAAAATTATAGCTTATTGTCAAGTTGCTTTCCATATAACACCCAGAGCTCATCCCAACAAGTGCCCTCCTCCATCCCCATCACCCATTTTCCCCCTACCCCACCCCACATCAACCCTCAGTTTGTTCTCAGTATTTAAGAGTCTCTTATGGTTTGCCTCCCTCCCTCTCCCCCACTATTTTTTTTTCCACTTCCCCTCCCCTATGGTCTTCTGTTAAGTTTCTTCTGTTCCACATATAAGTGAAAAGATATAGTATCTGTCTTTCTCTGCCTGACTTATTTCACTTAGCATAATACCCTCGAGTTCCATCCATGTTGCTACAAATGGCCAGATTTCATTCTTTCTCATTGCCATGTAGTATTCCATTGTACAGATAAGCCATATCTTCTTGATCCATTCGTCAGTTGATGGACACTTAGAACACATGGAAATCTTTCCATGATTTGGCTATTGCTGAAAGTGCTATAAACATTGGAGTACATGTGCCCCTATGCATCAGCACTCCTGTATCCCTTGGGTAAATTCCTAGCAGTGTTATTGCTGAGTCATAAGGAAGTTCCATGTTAATTTTTTGAGGAACCTCAACATTGTTTTCCAGAGTGGCTGCACCAGTTTACATTCCCAACAACAGTGTAGAAGGGTGCCTGTTTATCCACGTCCTCACCAGCATCTGTAGTCTCCTGATTTGTTATTTTAGCCACTCTGACTGATGTGAGGGGTAACTCAGTGTGGTTTTGATTTGTATTTCCCTGATGAGGAGGGACTCTGAGCATCATTTCATGTGTCTGTTGGCCATCTGGATGCCCTCTTTGGAGAAGTGTCTGTTCATGTCTTCTGTCCATCTCTTCACTGGATTATTTGCTTTTCAGGTGTGGAGTTTGATGAGTTCCTTATAGATTTTAGATACTAGCTCTTTATCTGATGTGTCATTTGTAACTATCTTTTCCTGTTCCATCAGTTGCCTATTAGTTTTGTTGATTATTCCTTTTGCAGTGCAGAAGCTTTTTATCTTGATGACATCTCAATAGTTCACTTTTGCTTTTGATTCCCTTGTCTTTGGAGATGTGTCAAGTAAGAAACTGCTGTGGTTGAGGTCAAGAAGGTTGTTTCCTGCTCTCTCCTCTAGGGTTTTGATAGTTTCCTGTCTCATATTCAGGTCCTTCATTCATTTTGAGTTTATTTTTGTGTTAAAATCACCTTTGTGCACCAAAGATATCTTAAAGAATTCTTTCTTGGCCATCAGTTCTGGACCCTACAAGTCCCACATCACCACAAAACTTCATCCAAATTATTCTTCTTAAACTAATCGCGTTTATCTTCCCAAAGGAGACATAAAAACTAAAATCTTGTCTCTACAAGTTATTTTCCCATGGCACTTGTTCCTTATTACATTGCTTGGAATATATATTTTATCTACAAATGCACTGCTTTTGAGAAGGAAAACCAGCAAGAGCATATAAAAAAAGGCCAGCCAGATGTCCAAGGCTGAATAACTCCCTTGCATGCTTTTGGCTTCTGTAATCTTGTTTGCCTCTTGCATCAGCCAACTGCCTGCACAGCACAACTGATAGCGCCCCCTCTCACCCCACCCCTACCCCCCATAATCCCCCATGTACCCAAGAGAAAGTTTCCAAGTACCCAGAAACTAACCAGGCATAAAGAAGGCCAGAGGATGGGCTCAAGGCTCCGCCTTTGGAGGTGACTCTGCTGGGTGGGCACCAGTGTGAAATAAACAGTCTTTTCTAATTCCCCAAGTGTGTGTCACTTGTCTCCTCCTGAGTGCCCAGTATTTGCTGTAATACTTTAAAAAATGAAACCAGCTACATTCATATAGCTTTCTGTCCACATTAACAGTTCTGTTCCAGCAACCTCTTCCTAAGAGTACAATTGCATATGTATTTAGTGGTGTTTTAGGAACTTTCTAAAAGTACTCATTTGAACATAATAGATAGCTCACTCAACAGTCTCATGGATTGTCAGAGACTTATTTGGAAACTCTTCCCTCAAGATACTGGCCTCTTTGGGTCTGTCACTCAAAATATTATATCCTGAAATGTGTCCAACCCTAATCAAGCTCAAACATTGAAAAGAATCCCTTTAAGTCATGTCTCCAAAACCTCATAAATATCTTGCCTCTTCCCTCCCCTTTCTGAGAACTACTAAAACACTATCAAGATAGATATCTCTCTTTCTACAATAAGAAATAAAGTCATTTGTTTCAACGGGTTATTTTGGTAGTGTTTTCAAGGAGCAAGCATTTAACTGCTTATGAAATCAACATTGCCTAGAGATTTCTGGATGCTCCATTCCTCATTCAAATCATGGAAAATGATTCAAGATGGTCTCAAAGAAGCTGATTCATCCAATCTCTGTATTTTCACCATACAGAGGTTATGGTGAATTATCTGTTTAAGGACTGTTTGTTCCTCAATTTCTCAACTAAGTCTTTCAGTTACATTTCCCTGACATAATATAATGTCTGAATCTCTGAATGCTCAGAGCTTCATTATATTTAATTATATGAGTAATTATATTTACAATCACAATTGTAATTAATATTTCTATAACATTCTAACATTTTATTATAATTAGGGTACCTAATAATTTAAATTTTAAAAATGTAAACCACCAATAATATAAGTCACAAGTCCTATGTGGACAGTAACTGTATCTTAGGGCCAAATTGTAGCAGGCCCTAATAACATACCATCCAGATATAGGCTATAATAACACTATGAGTAATCACTCTGTAGACTCCAGAAACCAGGGCATTTCTCAGAGGTTTAATAAGAGCTACTCCTTGTCTTGTCACTCAGCTTTCTCTGTAGTTCTTACTCACTTCATGGTGGGAATGTTACAGATTTTCGTACATAAGTGGTAAACCTCTGCCTTCTTCTCTGTCATCCATCTGTACTGTCTTTCAGAAATGTCTTAAAGTTGCTGCACGTGCTATTATTCTGATTTATATCACTGATTTGTGTATTGTTCTTTAGAATTGTTCGTGGAAATTTGAAAGACAGAAGCTAGATTAATAGGCTAAAGAAGTCTCTCTCAGAGAGCTTTTAAAGCCAAAAGTAACAAAATAAGCAGAAAAATATTCTAAAATCCTCATGTTCAAAAGGAAGAAATACAAAGGCATATGACTATATTACATATTTTTACCTCACTAATAATTGAAGAAGTACAAATAAATGCAATTTTTTTTATCACTGGATAAGTATTTTAAATGACTATTTTTATGACATTTTAAATAACTTTATAAATGCCTACTAGGCGCCAGGGAGTGTTCTAAACAAATATTAACTTGTTTAATTCTCATAAAGTCCCTAAGAGATAGATACCACTATTATTCCCATATACAGATGAACAAACTGAGACATACAGAAGTTATGTAATTTTCCCAAACACCTAAAGTAATTGGAAGAGCCAAGATGCATGCTCTTAGTCACTAAATTATATTGATATTCAATCCCTTGTGCTGAAAGAAACCAAACTTCCACAGATAACTCCCAGAAAATGGAAATTGGGGAAACATTTCATAGTTCATTTTATGAGACCAGTATAACCTTGAATATAAAGCTTAACAAGGACATTACAAAGAAAAGAAAAGTAAGGGTGCTTGGTGGCTCAGTTGGTTAAGTGTCTGACTTTCACTCAGATTATGAGTTTACTGTTTGTGGCTCTGAGCCCCACATATGGCCCTGTGCTGACAGCTCACCTTGAGCCTGTTTGAATTCTGTGTCTCCAACTCTCCCTATCCCTGCCCTGCTGGTGCTCAGTCTCTCTCTCTCTCTCTCTCTCTCTCTCAAAAATAAAATAAACATACAAAAAAATTTTTTTAAAGAAAAGAAAAGAAAAACACCAAATATACTCATGAAAATGAATTATAATTTTTTAAAATAAAATATTAGTAAATTTCACCCAGCAATAATAAGGATAACACATAAGACCAACCTGGGTTTATAACAAGAATCAATGATGTATAACCTTCAAAAGCCTAAAAATGCAATTCACTATCAATAGGATAAAAGACAAAGAAATTCATATGATAATCTTAATAGATGTAAGAAAAAGACTTCAATAAAATTCAACGATCTTAACAAAAGACATTAGGAAATCAGGTATCTGAGAGAACACCTTTATTATAAGGGAAACATATCAATTTTAAAATAAAACATCCATCATACATAAAGCATTGCCTCTGATACTCTCATCACAATAAAGTATGATGACAGTTGTCATCATTCCTTGTGATAGTTACTATAGGTCCAGAGTAATATGACAAGGCAAAGAAATAAAGACCATATAAATAGGAAATAGAGAAAAATGTTACTTGCAAATGGTATAATTATGCATGTAAAAAATCTTAAAGAATCCAAAGAAAATTTAATAGAAATACTGTGTTAACATTGCCAGATACAGGTCAATATAAAAATCAATTGCATTTCTAGATCTCAAATTAAAAAATGTAAAGACTCTATGCACAACAATATTAAAAATAACAAATAGATTTAAACAAAATAAATCTAATAAATTCAATATAGAAAAAATAAAGCATTATCGAGAGAAATTAGAAGAAGCCTACCTAATGGAGAGACCAATTATGTTCATAAAGGGAGGCTAAATACAATGAAGTTGCAATTTCATCCCCAAATAAATCTAGATTGGATGAAATGACAAACGTTTTCAGATGGATTTTAGGTGTAAATGTGAAAGACAAATCATAAACTTTAAAGAGTAACAACAAGAGGCACCTGGGTAACTCAGTCAGTTAAGCATCTGACTTTGGCTCAGGCCATGATCTCACGGTTGGCGGGTTCCAGCCTCATTGGGCTCTGTGCTGATAACTCGGAGCCTAGAGCCTGCCTAATATCCTGTGTCTCCCCCTCTCACTGCTCCTCCCCTGTTCATGCTCTCTCTCTCTCTCTCTTTCTCAAAAATGAATAAACATTAAAAGAAAAAAAATTAATAAAATAAATAAAAGGTAACAATGAATGTTTTCCCTAGCCTCTGGTAAAGTAAGATTTCTTAAACAGGGCACAAAAATTTCTAACCAGGAAAAGGTTGATACATTAGACTATATTAAAATTAAAAAGGTTGCTCATTAAGTGATAACATTAAGAGACTGAAAAGTAAAGCTGCACACTGGGAGAAGATATTTGCAATACATATAACCAAGAATGGGGTTATAGCCTCAATAATAAAAGGACAATTTAATCTTTTAAATGGGCAAAATATTTGAACAGAGATTTCATTAAATATCCTATTTGAATAGTCAATAAACAAATGAAAAGGTGCTCAAACTCGCAGATTATCAGAGAAAGCCATACTAAACAAACAATGAGCTACATCTACATCCACCAGAATGGTTAAATCTAAAGACTGAGCAATATCAAGTTTTCATGAGGGTGTGGTTTACTGGAAACATGCACATGCACACTGGAACACACACACCCATACACACACACACACACACACACACAGAGCAGTTAGGAGCCAAACTGGTTATAAAATTTTGGAAAATTGGATGGCAATATCTACCAAAGTTAAAATGTCACTTGCATTATGATCTAAGTATTTTGCTCTTGAACATATATCCAAAAGAACTACCTGCCCTAAAAGACATCTCAAGAGTCTTCATAGCTGCATTATTCCTAATAGCTCTAAATCACACACACAAGACACAGACACAAAAAGGAGTTTCTTGCATCACACAGAAGCTTCTGTTGCCCTACTTTTTCCACTGTGCCTTTTGTTTTTCAGTTTAAATTTCTCTTCCAAAGAATAATATGTTCATCAATAATTGAAAAAAAATTACAGTAAAACAGTAACAGCAAAATTTCTCATCTCTCATTTCATATTTTAGAATCTATTATTTTATGATATTTTAAAATCATTATTTAGTTTAAATTAATTTAATTTAATTTTTTATTTTAGTGCATTTACTTATTTTGTGTGTGAGAGAGTGTGAGCAGTGCAGGAGGGGCAAAGAGAGAGGGAGAGATAGAGAATCCCAGTCAGGCTCTGCACTGTCAGCACGCAGCCATATGTAGGGCTGGAACTCATGAACCACGAGATCATGATCTGGGCTGAAATCAAGAGTCAAGCGCTTAACCAACTGAGCCACCCAAGTGCCCCTATTTTATTTTATTTTATATTGTTTTACTTTATTTTTTAAAGTTTATGATTTATTTTGATAGAAAGAGAGAGAAAAAACCTGAGCAAGGGAGGGGCAGAGAGGGAGGGGGAGAGAGAGAGAGAGAGCATTCCAAGCAGGCTCCACACTGTCAGCACTGAGTCCCACTCAGAGTTTGATCTCAGAAACCATGAGATAATGACCTGAGCTGAGATCAAGAGATGGATACTTAACTGACTGAGCCACACAAGTGCCCCAGAATCACAATTTTAAAACAGATATTGTTGTGCTCTTTATTATTAATATGGTGAAAACATCAAAGCTCTGGGTAATTGGCATCAATACAAAAATATTTATTTACAATGGTGCCTAGTACTGTGCCCAGTACATAATAGATGCTTAACAAATACTTACTGTTTGAATTTATTAAAAGAAGGTCCACGTAATCATTCCTGAGTCTAATTCCCTTACTTCCCCTCCCAATTTAATGCAGTTACGTGCTCCTCAGAGCATAAACCAATCTTCCAAAAACATGCCAAAATTACATAATTCCACTGCTTAAAAAACATCCAAAGTCTTCCCATTACAACTCAAAAAAGGAAAATCAACAATTCTATTTCTAATTATTTCCCTCAAAGCCCTACACAGTATCTCCAAGGGAGCAGAGATCTTTTCTATTTTTTAAGTGTGTTTTTCTCATCACTTAAAAGGATCTCTGATAAGTAACAAGGACTTGATAAATATTTGATGAACAAAAATACGATAGAGGCTTATCTGCAATTATTAATCAATGTATTTTAGGTTTATGCTCTTCCCTCTCACATCTTCCTCCAGCAATATCAAAGGTTTTTCCCCCCTCCCCCATCCCATACAGAAACAAGATTCAAAAAAAACCAAAAACCTTCTAACACTATTCAAGAAAGAATCATGTGATATATGGTGGTTTGTACTAGAGCTATGGAGAAAGAGGGACGGTACCATAACGAAGGCAAAGCCAACAAGGAAGGAGTGAGCAGAGAAGGATACTCAGCGTGGCAGCAGCAGAAGGAACTTTCCTCCCAAAGAATAGCCAGCGGAAGGAGACACCACGCCCAAATGTCCAAAAGTGTGGACACATTCCGCATCAATTGCCTATGAGCATTCAGCTGATATCCCCTGAACAGAGGGGAAAAGATTATTATTATTTTGTTCAGAGACTGAGATATCAAATAAATGCCTCACTCTCCTACTAAAATGAAACTAAACAGAACCAAATGAGAGTGCTCCTAGGAGTTGGGCAGCTGTGTACACATCACCACTATTATAAATGAGTGAATTAATGAACAAAAGGAAGTTGAGACATTTGAGACAGAGTGCAAACCCAAATATATGTCAAAATGAGATTTACCTACACCTCAAAAGCTAAATTACAAAAGCACTAAAGATTTATAAAACAAAGTCAAAGTGGAGTAAGAATGGCAACTCCAGTGGATTCCTACAGTGTTTGTTCCAAGTTTTCATTGTTTACGATATTTGCTACTGCTTGACACACAGATCAACAAAATTTCCTCTCCTAAGGTTTAGCTATTCAAAACTATTTTTCAAAACAATCAGCAGAAGCAGCCATGGTAGCAACAACAGATAAATGATAAAATAACACCAAAAACATTTAGATAATACAAAAGATATAAACAAAGAAGATTATAAAAGCAGAGATTTGTTTATTCATACTAAAAGTAGCTTCATTATAGCACCAAATTAACAGGTGTAGCTTATAGGAACAAAGACCTGTCCCCTTTTTACACTTACACCTTGTCTTTTCTTAGTTTACAGTTAATATAATATGCATTTTTGTTGAAAATAGTTTCTGAAACTGCAATATTTATAGGGAATCCAAAAAGGTGCTTATTATTTTCCCTTCTGCAGGAGAAAGTCTTAGATTGGCCTTAGAGATATGGATTTCCTACTTCTAGGGTTCAATATTTAGATCTTTTGAGAGCACTGCCTTCCTGGCTAAGAGAGATTTGGGAAGAGGGAGAGATTAAGTGAGGGGAAGTAGGTTGTCTGAGAAAGGAAAGAGAAAATAGCCTCATTTGCAGATTCTCGAAATATATTTTAATGATGCTTTACATATGTTGACTATCAGACCCAAAACAAGTTCTGACAAATTTTTTCCTTTGATTTGTTAAATTTATAAATTAACTAATTTATTGATACACCCCCTTGGTTTTAGGAAAGATTTGAAATTAGTTTACCAAAACACAAACAAGATCAACTAGACAAGCTCAGGCTCAAATCGTGGCCTAAATACATAAAAACTGAACAACAGAGATATTGGCATATTGGTAGATTATTTAATCACTTGGAATCTCGGGTTTTTTTATGTTTTGTGTATTGGCCCTCAAATGTTTGGGCTAACGATTAAATTATGTTAAAATAGAAAACTGCTTGATCTTTGCTTCTCAGACCCCTTAATCCATTCAATTTTTTGTAAAAAAAGGATTTTTCTCTTATCATTTTAAGAACGTATTATTTAAAACATTATTATACTCATTCATTGAAAACACATTTTAAGTTCCCTCCTATGTGCAAGTCATTTGCAAATTAACTAAAAACTTTGTCAGAATGTGATGAGTAAGATAACATCTACACGTGCTTCTGCTGCTTTATTGAGTAACCCAATAAATCATGCTTGCTTTGTGTTGGAGGTCAAAATCACAGATGCAATTAAAAAAGCAATTAAATACTGGAAGAGCAGATGATTACTTATCCACACCTCCGAATGCTTAACATATTTTCAAAGTCTAATTTGCTAAAGCTATAGAGGAGATTATTTGTACATCTTTTTAAGGATATAACTCAGTAGGTTTTGGAATAGTTATTTCAAAAAATAAGCTCAGTGGATAACTATTCGTAGGTCAAAATATTCTCTCCTATTTGTGAGTGATTATTTAAATTCCTTATTGGAGTGGAACATGAAAATGAAAGGACATTCTTAGATCTCTTTGGGTGACAACACAGTATATTATGAAGCATGAAAAAATTACATAGAGAAATAATATGTTAGTGCAGATCAATCACATTTTAAAGAGGCAAATTAAAAAAATACAAGGTTATGAATTAAATATCTAATGAAAACAAATAGCCTTTGCTCAATAATTTTAATTTGTGAAGACTGAAAAGTGAAAAGAATATTCTGAAATGTCTGAAGGAAATGCCTACATTTACCTTAGATAAAAGTGGAAAAAAGATTTAACTATTTAAGACCAAATGCAACTTGCCTTACTTTAAAGGCTTCCCAACTGTTCTTACTAACATTTTTTCAAATATTAAAATCTGTCCAGGAACACTGCATGTCATAAAACTTCTATAAATAACATCTTCAAAAATCAAAAGACAAATGTAATACTTTCTGGTAGCACTGGGGTGTTTAAGATCTCAAGAGCAAAGTTAAAAGACCACCATGAGAATTAGTAATGGCCTAATAACTACACAATTATTAGAGTGGACTTTACTTTTAAGGCATGCCATACATACATGTGGAGAAAAGTTTGTGTTTTCTTGTTTTCTTTATCCATTTCCTCCACCAAGCTTATTCACTGGGATTAATATATTCAAATTATCAACGTCTAAAGATTTTGTTCACATATGAATACCAAATATGACATAACTAATATTCCATTTCTAAACAAATGAGCTCAACTCTCAAGCACATCATCATGTAGGAGAGATATTGCTTCAATACATACCCCTGATCAATGATCACAACACACAAGTGAATTGTAGCTAAATTAAAAACATAGCCAGTAGAATGTTTTGTTTTATTTCATTTTGTTTTCATAATCTACATGAATCACAGAGTCATGAAATTTTAGATCTTGAAGAAACTATCAATACCATCTAGCCCCAAACTATTCTTTTACAAACAAAATCCAGAGAGGCAAATTCTCTAGTTTCAAGACATGAACAAGTAATTGTATTATTGCTTGTAACACAATTAGGAGATTATAGGAAGTAAAAATAAAATATATTTTAATTATTATGTGAACACATACAAACATATATATGATTTTAATCACTTTTTAAAATAATTACTAGTTTTCAAAAAATTACAATTTAATAACACGGGAGTTTCTGGAAATTGTAAAATATAAATACATAGATTTATCACTATATTAGGCAATAATGACGTAAATAACACCTATCTGGAGTTATGATAAATAAGGTTACACACTGAATTAAGTAAAAACAACAACAACAACAAAAACCCTACCATACAATCAATGCAATTGACCACTGTAGAAGTAAAACAAGAGTGTCTGTAAGTATTCAACTGAAATGTCTTGGAATACCTAAACTTCCAATCAGTGTATCCTGGATTTTTTTTAGGGGGATATAACTGAAATAAGAAAGGGCTAAACACCATATTCCATAGAAAATGAAACCCTCAAAACTTATGAGGCAGCAACACTCCTTAATCCAGGGAGGAGAATGTTCTGGTCCATGGGGCTAAAGACTCTTGATCCTGAGAATGGGGTAGCCTATATAACATCCAAATAATTCTTGCTCTGATTACATCTAACCTTCTGATTATAGTTCATCTTTTTTTTTCCTTAGTCACTTACCAACCAATAGAGATCCCTAATTGGCTGATATAGTCTTCATGATAGTTTGTTTGCTAACTATAGGTAAATAAATTGTTTTGATTTTTTAATCACCACTTCTGAGCATGGTATTGTGATTCAATTTCTGAGGATTTAAATTATTACCATGCTGGCAACACTGAGTCATTAAACCTAAAAGGACAAAACCTACTCCTGGCTATGGTGAATTCTCAAAGGTTTCTGTAGGACCCTACTAAATTTCATAGACTCCAATAATCTGTACTTTTTTGGTGACTTCTAGGAAACATTGTGCATGCATTGTTCTTTGAAATTTAAACATAGGCATTAATAACAAAGAGCTATATATTGCTTAAGAGCTATAGAGCTACAGAGAACTGGGTTTAAGTTCCAACACACACATTTATAGGCATGTGTCTTTGGGCAAGCTCCCATTTACTCCTAAGGTTGGTGGCAACTTCACAAGACAGCTTTAATGCCTGGATAAAATAAAAAAAATATTTACATGAAGGCATCAGAGGGCTAATAATGCCATGAATAAAAGTGAACCCAGTATTTGGAGTTGCTTTTCCCTTAGAAATCTATTTCTAAAGTTTAGATATAAAAATGGGAAGGAAAAATCAGAATCCAGGCCTGCTAAGGGTGTGCCTAATAAATACCCTACAAACTGGTTAGTAGTCCACAAAGCTATATTTTGAGAGTAAGGATGAATTAGAAATAGGACTACAGAGGACTACAGCTCAATGTTAAATCATCTCAGTTCCTTAAAATGGATTAGAAGTCCATATTGCTAGTGTTCCTCAAACCCCATCAGAAGCAACGTAAATCCTGCTGGAGAAAGATAACATCACTAGGGCTTATCATGTTCCTATAATTTTTTGAATCCAGTAAAAAATTAATCATGCTCAAGATGAGAAAGATATCATAAACAAAATGGCAAAAGAAAAAAAAAAACCCCACACAACAGACAATAAAAATAAACCCACAACTTCACATATTAGAGTTATCAGACATAGGCTGTAAAATACACTGACTATTTAGAATTTCTGTAGAGAACTGGTAAATCTATAAACAGCAAATGGAAGAATTGAAATAACAAAGCTGAAAAACACAGCAATCAAATTAAGAACTGAATAGATCAGAGTTACAGAAAGATAAATATATAGAATTTACTAACTAAAACTGATCAGGAGAAAATAGCCATACTAAAGCATGCAGAGACAAAAAAAAAAAAAAAGGAAAATGTAGGTAAGACACATAAAGAATATGTTAAGAAGGCCTAACATATATGTAATTGTTGTTGCAGAAAAAGAATGACTGAAAAAAAATTTTTGGAATAGAAAATACTGTACCTATTTTACTGAAGCAATAGAAAACAAAAAGCTACATATTTAAAAAGCCCAAAACAGGATAAGTAATAAGAAACTTCCTACACCATATCACAGTGAAATCTAGAAATCTAATCCCAGAGAAAATGTCCTTTAAATGTGAAGAAACACACACACACACACACACAGAGTACTTTTTAGATGCACAAAATTGGATTGAATATATCAGTTGAAATAAAGAGCAACAAATATATTAATGATTTTATAAAGTAATAACATCTTTTAAAATTTAAAACAGAAAAAAATAACAATTGGGACCTCATCAAGATTAAAAGCTTCTGCACAGCCAAGGAAACAACCCACAAAACTAATAGGCAACTAACGGAATGGGAAAAGATAGTTGCAAATGACATATCAGATAAAGGGTTAATATCCAGAATCTATAAGGAACTCACCAAACTACACGCCCAAAAAGCAAACAACCCAGTGAAGAAATGGGCAGAAGATAGGAACAGACACTTCTCCAAAGAGGACATCCAGATGGCCAACAGACACATGAAACGATGCTCAGCATCCCTCCTCATCAGGGAAATATAAATCAAAACCACACTGAGATACCACCTCATGCCAGTCAGAGTGGCTAAAATGAGCAAATCAGAGAACTCTAGATGCTGGCGAGGCTGTGGAGAAACGGGCACCTCCTACACTGTTGGTGGGAATGCAAACTGGTACAGCCCCTCTGGAAAACAGTGTGGAGGTTCCTCAGGAAACTAACAATAGAACGCCCCTATGACCCAGCAATAGCACTGCTAGGAATTGACCCAAGGGATATAGGAATGCTGATGCATAGGAGCACATGTACCCCAATGTTCATAGCAGCACTCTCAACAATAGCCAAAACATGGAAAGAGCCTAAGTGTCCATCAATGGATGAATGGATCAAGAAGATGTGGTTTATCTATACCATGGAATACTACATGGCAATGAGAAACAATGAAATCTGGCCATGTGTAGCAACATGGATGGACCTTGAGGGTGTTATGCTGAGTGAAATAAGTCAGGCAGAGAAGGGCAAATATCATATGTTTGCACGTATAGGAGGATTAGGAGGAACTTGACGGAGGAACAAGGGGGAGAAGAAGGGGGGAAATGGTGGGGGAAAGGGAGAGAGGCAAACCATGAGAGACTCTTGAATGCTGACAAAACTGAGGACTGATGGATGTGGGGGGGAGGGGGGATGGGCATGGAGGAGGACATTTGTGGGGATGAGCACTGGGTGTTATGTGGAAATTAATTTGACAATAAACTATTTGTAAAAAAAAAAAAAAAGGAGCGCACCTGTTGTGATGAGCACCTGGTGTTAAATGGAATGTTGAATCACTATATTGTACACCTAAAACTAATATTATACTCCATGCTAACTAACTGGAATTTAAACAAAAACTTAAAAATGTATACCTTAAATTTATACAATGTTGTATGTAAAATATATCTCAATAAAAAAATAAAAAATAAAATAGAAAAAAATTAAGAGACATGAAAAAATAACATAATTCAGGATGGAGGATAGTGGATATACAATATTCTAAGACCCTTTCCTTACACAGGAAAAGAGAAAAAGTGTCAACTAACGTTATACTTTGGCAAGGATGCATGTGGTAATTTCTAGAGAAACAAACAAAAAAGATAAAATAATCTACCAATTTTCAAGCTAACATATTGGAAAATAAGATAATAAGAAATATGCAATAGGAAACAAGATAGGAGAAAAAGAGATTATAGAAAATTCAAAACAGAAAGCAAGCAATAAAGTTGATTTCAAATCAGATATGTTAATAATTTTAGTAAATAGCAATTGACAAATACCTGTAATAAAGGTTGCATGGGGAATCCTCAATTTTGTTTGAGGAAAGGGTAAAAAGATTGGAAAGAAGGAAAAAAATTCTCAACATTCACAAATGATAAGGTTGTGTATAGGAAAAACATAGAGAGTTACAAATGAATTATTTGAATTAATAAATAAGTTTAATACAATGCTAGATACATTGCTATTTGGTCAATATACCAAAATCAATTATATTTCCATATACTAGCATTAGGCAAATCAAATATGAAAATTTTAAAATAGATACCATTTATAATAGTATCAAAATATGAAACTTGTATAAATAATTCTAATGAAAGATATCTAGTCCTATTTTAAGAAAACTATAAACATTATTGAGAGAAATTTGGAATATTTAAATACATGGAAGGAAAAACTATATTTATGAATTGGAACACTCAGCATTAAAAAAAGTCAATTTTGCCCCAAATTATAACATATTAATAACGGAATTTTAATTGAAATCCCAAATCTTTTCTGAAAATTAGTGATCTGATTCTAGACTTTACATGGAGATCCAAGGAATAAGAATAGTTATGACTCTCAAAGTCACAGAAAAAGATTTGAGTACCTTATGAGATACAAAGTTTAGTTATAAACTTAAGTAATTAAGGAATACAATATCAGCATAAAGCTACACCAATAGACTGTAAGAGAACAGACTCCAGAACCAGCCACTTGAATACATGGGTACTTCACATAGAGCAAAGATGGTACTGCAGAGGACTAGAAAACTCATGGTCTATAAGTGGTGCTGGGACAGGGTCTGACCATTGTATCACAACCTTTATAATACTGATTTAGTTAATACTTCTCTTTTCCAAGAACACAGTCTTATGTTAAGGAGGTCTGGGTGAACTTAAAGGCAGCTATCAACTATTTAATAACTCCTATGTATTCTTGTCTCTAGCTAAGTTCCAAAGTTCCATCATATGCTATGTCATCTAAGCCCTCAGTATTATGGTTACCTTCATCTTGATGGGCTACTGTTTCACAATCTCTCTTTCAAAACATAACCCAAAGTGAAACCTACGCTTCAAATTCTGATCTGCTCTATAATTTGTGTTTCAGTTGTTATGCTATTAATTTTCTTCAACACTATATCAGTAGATGGCTTGTGCTAAGATAATAACCAGCTAAAGTCTTTTTTCTCCCACATGAATGAAGACCCCTGGTCTCCATTTTGAACTGTAGAGTTGTGTAATACCTTTAACGTAAGAATCAAGGTTTACATTAAATTCCATTAAATTTAAGGAGAAAATGAGATATAATGTATAAAGCACTTTAATTTGAAACCTGGCTTATAGTAAACAATCAAAATACTAGCTATTTAAAAAAGTCAAATTTTCCTTAATAATTTAGGCACCTTCTAGCTAAATGACAAACGCTTACATGGAAACACACAACACAGATAACACACACAGGCACTGATATGTCTGTTTCTCTCAAGCCTTCAATTACAGTATTGAAAAGCTGTCATTGTCAAGAATTATTTGTTGAAATTAACTTTACTTTGAATAACTAAGAAAATATAAACCTTTGTAGAAATTAGGAGTAACTCTATTTGTCCTTGCAGACTTCTGTAATTTGTTCATATTTTTAAATGAGCACTACCACTTACCTGGTTGTTGACTTGCTGGCTAGCCACAATCCCAGTTTACCTTTCATCCGACTAGTGTCATAGCCTTGATCTCATTAATGACCTACTCTCACCAATAGACAGACAATTGACTATCTGTACTCAACTGAAAATAAATCCTGAATAGATCCTGATTATTTCATTTTCTCCATCAAACTTAGCTGTGCTGACAGGACATACCACAGAGTAGAATAATTATGGAGATGTCTGCAGAGAAGCCATTAGGAGAGTCATGTGGCCCTGTCAGACCTCCTGCTTCTTCTATTTCTTTTTAAATAAGTATTTGGGGAAAATGTGCTTGCAGATTTTACTTTGAAAATGTATTTTCTTACACAATTCCTATAGTCTCTGAAATATACTTGCTTGGAACACACAAAACAAAGACAAATTAAGCCATTAGAAATGTCATCAGCTTAGCCCACACTCCTAAACGAATCTCAGAATGGTGCACAGGTAACACACTCAAGCCTGGTGAATTCTCACCAAATAGTCATTTCAAATTACAAAGCAGCTCCATTAAAAATATAGTAAATTGAACATGACTCTAAATGATTATAAATGCCACTCTTGGAGTTCAGTGAGGATGGAGATTAATAGGATTACATCTTAGTGATTAGAAAGGAAAAAAAATAGAAGGGAAGAAAATAAATTAGCCATTTATGGGGATCATAGAGCAAATGGATATTTTTCCACTAGCACAAGAGAAGCAAGTCCACAACGGACTTCTTGCAAACAGCCACAGAAAGTTTTATTCCCAGTTTGACAATTGTGAACCTGGCTTTTTAGAAAAAAGTTTTGTATTAAAATAAGAATTTGAGTTTCACTACTATTAAAATCTGGTCTCTCCAAATAATTCTTGTGTGGATTCAGGGCTATAGATGGAGAAAGTAAAACTTTTTCAGAGTCAGTATCATATTTACCCATTGCTCATACTCTTCAGTCTTTCATTAAAAGTAAGGAGTATCTATTGCTGGCCTGCTTTTTCCTTCATGGGTAATTTTTTTCATTTAAGGTTTACAAATGGTGTTTACCTTTTGTGAACTATATTACTGACTCATTTTCTCTTTTAGATTCTATTAGCTCATGCTATAATAAATTATGCTTTTTAATAATTGATAGAAACATTTTTAATTATTTAAATGATTATGACGATCAGAACTTTAAAAATTCCCTGTAGACTATTTTTTTTTCTGTGACATTTTGTTACTCCCATGCTTACAATGGACTAAGATTTGAAAAGTACTTTATTTTAGGGGCACCTGGGTGGCTTAGTTAGTTAAGCATCCAACTCTTGATTTTGGTTCAGGTCAGGATCTCATTGTTCATGTGTTTGACCCCCTCCTTAAACTCTGAACTGACAGTGCAGAGTCTGCTTAAGATTCTCTGTCTTTTCTCCTCTCTTGGCCCCTCCCCTACTCATGCTGTGCCCCTCTCTCTCTCAAAATAAATACTTAAAAAAAAGAAAAAATACTTTTATTTTAGTTTCATTGTGATTTGATTTTTCTCAATATAATACACCCAACCTATATGTTACTTACTTCACTGATGTGGCCATGATTCTCAAATGGAGACAAAGGGGCAGGCATCAGTAAATGTGTGAGTAACTATTTAAATAAAATTTGTCATGTTCCTTTTATATTATATTAGGTTCGTACATTTAATAATACCAAAGTCAAAATTATCATTTCTTTTCCAGTGATCTGTCTACTCATGCATAATACTCTATTTTTAGTAAAAGATGTTTAATATGGGTTTTACTATTACTGCCTATATTTTGTATTCATTTACTATTGTTACATAAAGAATTAGCACAGACTCAGCAGCCTAAAACACACACACACACACACACACACACACACACACACACACACACATTTATTACATCAGTATTGCTGTGAGTCAAGATTCTGGGCACAGCCTAACTGGATCCCTTGCTCAAAGTCTCACAAGGTTGCAATCACTTTGGCAGCTGGACTACATTTTAATATAGAGGTTTGACTAAGGCAAAGCATACCTCCACTCATCCAAGTGCTTTTCAGATTTCTTTTCTTGTATTTGTAGGACTTAGGGCTGCAATTTCTTAGTGACCATCAGGTGGAGGCTGTCCTCCGGTCCAAATGGCTGCCTACAACTTCCAGCTATGTGCCTTCTGCTTAAGAAGTTATAATATGACAAGTTGCTCTTTAAGATGGAGAGTCTTTTCAGTCTGCTAAGATGAAGTCTTATTGAACGCAACAAAATCAAGAGAGTCACAGCCCTCAACTTCACCTTACTCTATTGATTAGGAGTTAAGTCACAAGTTTTATTCACATACAAATACAGATACAAGTGTAACTCCAGGGACAAAAATCATGAGGGATCTTTTAGAACTCTGCCTATCACAAATTGAAATAAGTTTTAATATTTTTCAAATATGTATTTAGTATTTTTATGAATTTAGTTTTCTGGTTGTAATGTATATCTGCTTGAAGTATCATTTATTTTGGGATAAAATACCTCTAAAATGTAATTCTCCCTACCAAAAGCATTAAATGCTAATGAATATATTAAAATGATCATGGTATCCCTTTAAAGTATTATCATTATCTCCACGTAGTTCATACAGTTTTGGTGAAGCAATATTTTTGGTTAAGAATATTCCTGGATGTTAATGGCTCATAAGAATAAGATTTTTTATTCAATTTTTAAATTACTTATTATTCATGTAATAAATTACTTTTGGCTTATAATCCATTTTTATATTGTATATGAACACTTTTCTGAAATTTCCTTCTAATATATATTTTTTGTAAATGTGTGGATTTCTAGGGTAATATATATATATATACATATATATATATATATATATATATTTAAATATAGGTTTCACACCCTATGCAGAGACCAATGCGGAGGATCTCACAACCTTGAGATCAAGAGGTGCTTAACTGACTGAGCCATCCAGGTGCCCCTCTAGAGTAATATTTTTATTTATTTCTTTTAAATGTTTTATTTATTTCTGAGGGAGGGAGAGAGACAGAGAGACAGCATGAGCAGGGGAGGGTCACAGAGAGAGGGAGACACAGAATCTGAAACAGGCTCCAGGCTCTGAGCTCGCTGTCAGCACAGAGCCCAACACAGGGTTCAAACCCTGAACCATGAGATCATGACCTAAGCCGAAGTTGGACGCTTAACCTACAGAGCCACCCAGGTACCTCATAGAGTAATATTTTTAAAATAAGAGTGTTAATGTGCATTTTTCTTTACATTTTCCTGTACTTAAAGTTAAAGCCAATGTACATGGCTGTGGAGTTTGTGTACTGCCCAGAGGAGCCAGAGCAAAGATGTAGGAGGAGCCTGATACCCGTTTCTGCCCCATTGGCCTAACAGCATCCCCAATATAGAGAAGCGTATGCCTATAGAAAGATGTGTGTCTGTTAAAATAAAGTGTTCTATATACCCACCGAGGTACTTTTGCAATCTCTTCACTTGAAGTTTGAGGTGCTTTTCATAAACTTCCTAAGGGCTCAGTGTAGGCTAACAACTCTTCTGTTATCTCTGCCCATTCTATGAAATAGTAGGGAAGTTGTTTAACCTCTCTGTGCCTAGATTTCTTTATCTGTAAAGAGGGTAAAGTAATAGCATTCACTACATAGATTATTAATTTGTATAAACTAAAGTTCCTGGCTCTTAGCAAATGCTTAGTAAGTTTTAGCCATAGCTATTCTCATTGTTATTATTGTCTTATTCCCCTAGAATTTTCCATTTTTCTCAGGGGCATTTAGAATTGTTGTCACAGGAGTTTAAGAAGTAGAAGAAGAGAGGGAGGACAAAAAGAAAAAAAAGAAGAAGGAACACAGCAATGAGAAAAAGAGGAAAAGAGAAAAGGAAAAAAGAAGGAGGAAGGGAAGGAAAAAAGAAAAAAATCCTTGATTTAAAATATCTGAGGGCATATCCAGATTTTATGGAGCCAAAACCATGCAATATTGGGTCCCTCTTTGACAAAAATAATACAAAAATAATGTACTTTGCAGAATCACAAAAACATATAATTATGTGAACACATTGCTGGGGTTAATCCCAGGGTCTTGGAAAGACCACTCAAGTGAGTGACCTTAAAACTCAATTTTCATTAGCTTCCAGTCATATACACTTCCTAAGACAACAAAAATAAAATTTCAAAGGGGGAAAACAATCTTGAAAATAACACTAACATCCTTTCTAAAATCATTTACCTTGCATATAAAGAACGAGAAAGATGAGATCTTCCACATTGTGTGGCTCTTTCTATAAAGACATCAAAACAATCAGTTTGCTGTCCAACAGTAAGGAAAAGGCTTGAAACCAACTTCTTTCTCTCAGAGGATGACAGGTGGCATATCAATGAAGGCAAATACCAAGTGTCTCACAGTTAAGCCAGGAAGGGAGAAGGAGTATTTAAAACATCAGAAAAGATATAAGGGAGTCTGGGAACTTTAGGGATAGTGGCACACTTCCTTGTCAGCAGGGCAGGAGGCGAGGCTGCAAGCCCGTAGGATATCTAGGTTACTCCAGAAGAGTTGCACAGGGTGTTGGTTGAGTTTTCTGAGGCAATACCTCTGGCTAATTATAGCCCATATGTGATGAACATGTGCAAATGACACACTGATGCTTTGAGGCTCATAAGAAATTCTGGAGCATCAAAGTACACTGACAAATTTTACTTCAAATATTTTTAAATAATTAAGATGTATTTAGTCAGGGAGTCCCTGCATGGCTCAGTCCTTTAAGTGCCCAGCCTCAGCTCAGGTCATGACCTCGGAGCTGGAGAATTAAAGCCCTGCTTCAGGCTGTGTGCTGACAGCTCAGAGCCTGAAGCCTGCTTCAGATTCTGTATCTCCCTTTCTTTCTTTCTCTGCCTCTCTCTCTCTTTCTATTTTCTCTCTCTCAAAAATAAATAAACATTAAAAAATTTGAATGTATTTAGTCAGGTGGATTAGGAAGAGAGTAAAAGGGAAGAATGAGCAAAAGAAATGGGATATGTGGAGATAAGAGAACAAAAAGGAACAGGTGATTTGCATATCCTGCACATGATGTAAGGAATTTCACAATTTTCCTAATCCTTCACTCTCTCCTAAAAAGTAGGCCTATCTCTAAAGATAAACCCAAATGCTGGAGAACTTCATGAGAATTCCAATAATATCTAGAGCTGCTTCTGTTTTAGTGCTTATGTCTCCCATTTTCCAAGCAGTGCAATCAAATTAAAATTTGAGGAAATGTAAATATTCTTACAGCTGTCAAAGTGTTTATATTTTAAAATGGGTATTTTAAATCCATTCAACCACAAAGCATTGTGAGACAGTTTCCATGGTTACTTCTATTAACTCCAGCAGGCATAAAACATTTAGCAAGCTGCTTTAAAAAATTAGTGCCATCAAGCATTTTTAAAAAATTTTTTAGAAATGTTTATCTTGACAACTAATCATGTCTGTTTTATGATGATAATAATGCTGAAAACTCAGCAGATGTGTTAAATTCAATGAACAATGTACCGTATTCACTAAGAAAAAGCATATCTAAATTTATTTTACTTTGATTCTCCATTGATTATATTTGTGCCTCCAATTTCTATATAGAATGCTGAACACACATATATGTGCCTGTCATAATATATTAAAAACTAACTCAACATGAATTAGTCAAGGTCTTCACTTTTATGGTAACTTTTAATTATTTTATACTTTTAAAAAGACTCATACTTTGTATGTCAGGAAATTAATCCTCAAAATGAAAACACAGCTCAACAACAAAATCTCATAACCTTACAGTTTAAATACAATAATCATACCGATAAACTAACAAATAAAGACATGAAATAATGGTATACAAATTATTTTCTCTAAATCTTTTTTCCAAATGATACTTTTTATTGGAAATAGTACTAAAAGACTTATTTTTTTTTTTAATATTTTTATTTATTTCTAGGAGAGAGAGAGACAGTGTGAGCAGGGCAGGGTCAGAGAGAGAGTGAGTCACAGACTGAAACAGGCTCCAGGCTCCGAGCTGGCAGTCAGCACAGAGCCCGACGCGGGGCTCGAACCCACGAACCGCGAGATCATGACCTAAGCGAAAGTCGGACGCTTAACCGACTAAGCCACCCAGGCGCCCCTAAAAGACTTACTTTTAAAAACTTTTAATGTTTATTTGTGAGAGAGAGACATAGCATGAGCGGGGGAAGGAGAGAGAGAAAGGGAGACACAGACTCTGAAGCAGGCTCCAGGCCCTGAGCCATCGGCACAGAGTCTGACACAGGGCTCAAACTCCTGAACGAGGAGATCATGATGTGAGCTGAAGTCGGACGCTCAACCGACTAAGCCACCCAGATGCCCCATGACTTCTAACAAAACACTGTGACAACCTCTCTCACTAATATCCTGATCTCTCTCACACAGGCAACCACTTTAACTATAGTACTTGGGATTTTTTGTTATATTTTTTAATTACACATCACCAGACTTCTATGTAACATCTGTATTGTATTATCTTTTTATTCATCAATTTTAGATTTTGTTTATTGCCTTCCTATAATAGGGTACGTTAGGATTTGTTATCTTATTACTTAAACTGCTTTACCTCCTCGACTTACCTATAGACTTATATAACTATACAAAAATTGTATTAACTTTGGTTGACTTTTATATTTAGTTTTAATATGCCTTTGAAGAATACCATGAGTATGATTCTTTTGTTTATTTGTTTGGCTTCTCCTGCATAATGGTGCACTATTCCTTGGTCTTTATATAAATAAATTTGAAAAAAATAATTAAAACATACTCAAGTTTCAAAATGAAGGGGAAAACAGGAGATTGGGAAATAGAAATAAGAATCAAGAAACATTTTCAGAACAGATGCTTTTTTACTCCACAAATCACCTCTATTTAAAACCAGCTATTGAGGTCTTCTATTTGAATAAATAGATATTACAAAAGAATTCTTTGTCATAGTGTCATCTCATTCATACATAGAAAGTCATTAAGATGAGACTTACAATATTCTACTTTTATGCTTTTGCTTCCTGATTTTGTTTCTAAGTCAGGAGTGACTTCTGGGCCCCCAAAAAACTCTCAAATTATGAAATAGTCCCATAGATCCCTTATTTTCATTTTGAAATATAGATCCATAATCTGAAGATTATGTAAATTTTCAAATAGATTTTAAGTACACACATGCTTAAAAATTATAAATATCACACATTTCCTTCAAATTAGAGTAATTATTTAACAAGTAGAGGTACTTCATACTCTGAAAGAAAGAAGGAAAGAAAGAAAGAAACAAACAAACAAACAAACAAACAAAGAAACAAAGAGAAAGAAAGAAAGAGAGAGAGAAAGAAAGAAAGAAAGAAAGAAAGAAAGAAAGAAAGAAAAGGAAAGAAAAAATGAGGGAGGAAGGAAGGGAAGGAAAGGAAAGGAAAGGAAAGAAAGAGAGAGAGAGAGAGAAAGAAAGAAAGAAAGAAAGAAAAGAAAGGAGGGAAGAGAGGAGGAAGGAAAGAAGGAAGGAAGAAGGCAGGGAGGTAAGGAAAGAAGAGAAATGGAAAAGAAAAGAAAAAGAAAAAAAAGGTAAGGAAAGAAAAGAAAACTCTCTTAGTCATGGCTACTCCAACACTATTAATTGTACAGAAGTCATCATTATAAAGATAGGATTTGGTCCTCCCAGCATTGTGAGCTCCTCATCAGCAACATTTGGATCTTTCATTTTGTGTATTTTTGTGTTATTTTCAGCAAAATCACTCATACAAAATAGACTCAAATGATTCAAGGATATAGGTACAATATTCTGTCAAATAGAGGAAGCATGGTTTGAAGAAAGACCACTCACTGTCCCAGTTAGCTCAGGTTGCTAATAAAATACCCCAAATTGGGTGACTTAAACAACAGAAATTTATTTCTCACAGTCTGAATGCTGAAGAGTCAAGATCAAGGCACCAGCAGGCTCTTTGTTTGGTAAGAGTCTGCTTTCTGGTTCACAGACAGCTGTCGTACTGTGTCCAAACATAACAGAAGGGGTGAGGGAGCTCTCTGGGGTTTCTTCTTTAAGAACACTAATCTCTTTCATGAGGGCTCCACCTTCATGATCTAATCATCTCTCGAAGGCACCTCCCCCAAATAATACCACTTTGGGCATTAGGCTTCAATATATGAATTTGGGGGGGAACACAAACATTCAACCCATAACAATCACTAACCTTTGCTTCAAAGAACCTGAATTCAAGTTTCATCTCTCTAACTGGGAGCTGATTGATACTACTCACACCAATTTCAGTTTCCTTTGATGTAACGGTGATAATATCCACTTAGAAGGGTTACTGTAAACACTATAACATTTAAAGTTGCCTGGGCTCACAGAATAATTCTCTTTTAAAAACTGCCTTATTTCTTTCCTCCTTTTTTTCAAATTTGTAATCCAAATTTTGTGGCTTCAACCAAGCAAATTTACATTGTCTAAATTTCAAATTGTCTCCATCTAACAAAGTATTAAAATGTCTCCAGCAATTATTATCAGTTGATATTGATATTGACTAAGAATCAACGTGGCATCATACTCACTTTTTTGGAGGTTGGGCAGTAGATTTGACAATTCACAGAATCAAAACAGGCCATATGATTTCATAACTATTATCTCAGTAACAGCAGTTACAAAAGGCATATAAATGTATGCTCGACTAGAAATTTGTAGATTTACTAAATTCAAAGACCACAATAAGTAGAGTATAACCAAAGTCATCTGAAACTTCATGCACAAACTTTAAAACTCAAAGTTCCAGTACTTTTTGTTTCCTTATGGTAGGCTACCACACTTAGAATCACCTGAGATAAAATTTTTCATTAAATTTCCTTCATTGAGCCTTATTTGATGCATTTTCTTATTTCTCTTTTCACCAAGACAAAGATAATTTTCCTATTTCATTACCCTCTACAATAATTTATATTACTGATACAATAATTTTGTTGCTGAATATTTCATAAGATGCATTTTACCATCAATCTGTTAAGTTAAAATAAAGGCATGCCTTGACATGCACATATTCTTGCTATTATCATTTTGTCATTTTTAATATAAACAGATCATTTCTCATGAAAAAGTACTAATTTATTAAAATGTATATTGGTGTATAATTTTTTCTCACATAGCATCCACATCAGATTACTTTTATAAGTACATATATGATATTAGACACCCTTATTGATTTGAATAATAATGCAATTATGTATATTTTCTCTAAAATTTTGGGGCACCTGGGTGGCTCAGTCAGTTAAGCGCCCTACTTCGGCTCAGGTCATGATCTCACGGTTGGTGGGTTCGAGTCCCGCATCAGGCTCTGTGCTGACAGCTAGCTCAGAGCCTGGAGCCTGCTTCAGATGCTGTGTCTCCCTCTCTCTCTGATCCTCCCCTGCTCATGTTGTGTCTCTCTCTCAGAAATAAATAAATTTTTTTAAAAAGTTTAAAAAATAAAATTTTATTTTATTATTCTCATCTTTACATCAGAGTTTCTTAAACATGAAGCTACTAACATGTGGGCCAGATTATGCTTTGTGGTGTGTTACTTTTTTTTTTTTTTAATGTTGATGTATTTATGAGAAAGAGAAAGACAGAGTGTGAGCAGGGGAGGAGCAGAAAGATGGAGACAGAATCTGAAGCAGGCTCCAGGCTCTGAACTGTCAGCACAGAACCCAACACGGGGCTGGAATCCACAAACTGTGAGATCATACCTGAGCTGAAGTCGGATGCTTAACTGACTGAGCCACCCAGGCATGGTGAGACCACTGGTTTAATAAATTAATCTAAGTTGCAACTTTTGAAAACAAACAAAGCTAAGTTGCAACCTTTGATAAGAACATGTAGCCATCAGGATGCTAAAAACTAGAATGTCTAATTCAAAGTAGCTTAAACATGTAAGAAATATAGTTACCAAATCACATTTAATTATCCACAAACATTATTTGTATCTATATAATATGATTAATACAATGTAATAGGTATAATAGCATACTTACTACAAAGGCATTTATAGACTCTGGGAAAACTTACCAAACTAACATTTATAAAAGTACTTTGAAAAAATAAGATGTCTGACAAGCTATACATATTGTGCACAACATGGCCCACAAGATTCGACAAGAATGACCAACAAAATTAATATTTCTGCAACCAATGAACTCTGCTGTAAAGTTGGACAACAAATTTCCTGCTAATCCATCTGCTGTTAAAGATGGCATTTTTCAGTCTCACTTAGTAACTTTCTAATTCTTTTTTAGCTTGTAAAATCAAACCACAGTGAACTTGTCCTACAACAGATCTAGATACCCTCTACATAATTTAATATATAGTACATGATTTTATTTATACTAGAATTTCCTTTGCTTCATAGAAAATAAAAGTACAAAAATAAAGTTCATGGATGTTCCTTGGCTTTTTTTTTAAATACTCCAATTAATTATATTCTCATCCTTCAAGCACAAATTATTCCATGTACAATTATTCTTAGTGTCAATTATCTGAGATATTCTTTTAATATTGTTTATCTTCTTGAGAGTTTCTATTAGTCTACTGAGAAAACAGTATGAGCCTCATGTTTATTCTTTAAATTATTGTCCTGGAACAAGCCAGCAATATCTAGTATTATAAGTCTAAACACAGAAAATAAGAAAACATATCCTTTCACCAAAATGTTTTTCTTAAATCAAATGGTTACTTAGTTATTATTCATACATCAAAATAGAGATGTAACTTACTTAATGAAGTTCTTTAATCTGAAAGATGTTAGATGAATATTTAAACAAGTACATCTGTTCTGGCTATAATAAAGTAGCTCTTCTCAGATAACTACCCTCCACCAAGAAAAAAAGAAAATAAAGAAGAAAAATCTTAAATGTTGAGTAAATTTGGCAAAAGCAAACAAATAAACAAAAAGAGAATTTTGAATGTTATCAAAGAAAACCAAAGTAGTCAAGGAGTCAAAATGCCTCAGAGAAAGGAAACTCATAGAGGGGAGTCCAATAGTTTTCGCTATTTTCCTCCTGAGGCATTTGATGATTCATATGCTGCATAAGCGAGAGGCCAAGAAGCCTAACAGAACAGAAAATTTAACAGGATAAAATCTAAGTAAAGATTTCTACAGCCTCACTGTGCTGGGGAGATTAAACAATGGAATCCAGGGACTGCCAAGAAGAAAAAGAAAAGAAAAAGAAAAAAAGAAAAAGAGAGGGGCAGTATTTAAGGGGAGTATTATAAAACTTTTTCAAAATTAATGAAAGACAATAAGCTACAGATTCATTGTATTTTATTAACCCAAAATCTGTTCCAAGGAACAGCATATTAGGCACATTACAAAAACAAAAGAATCAAAAAATCGAAGATAAAGAAGAAAACTTAAAAAGTAGCCCAAGTGATGAGAGGATAATCCCTTCAAAAAGGAAATAAAACCATCAGTCAACGAATTTGATATCTAAGAAAAAGAAGAGAAGGAAAACAAGGAGTGGGGATAAGAAGGAGAGGGAGGAGGGAGAGGACCATAGGCTAAGGACAGGAAACAAAGTATCAGCAGCAGTAACTGAAAACACTAAAGTGGTATCCTTAATGTATTTAAAGAAAATAATTTCAACTTAATTTACTACAGGATAGTAAAAATATCCTGTAAAAACAAAGGTAAAATACAGACATTTCAAATAAACAAAAACCAAGGACACTTAATACCAGCAGACCTGAGCTAGAAAGAAATACTGGAAGGAATTCCTCCTGAAGAAGAAAAGTGGTCTCAGATTAAGGTATAGAAATGAGGAAGAAATAAAGAGTACAGAAAAAGGATTTTAAAAAATACACAGGTGAAATTGGAATGAATATTGACTATATAAAATAATAGTACTAATGTTTGATGGGTGGGAGAGTAAATGTGGAATTAAATTAAGTGACAGTAAAAGAACAAGTAGCAAACAGTTAAGTGGTGTTAAATTGTTTTAAGATGATTTCAATTTTCTCAACGTGGAAAAACACTAATTTATCATAAATTCCTGTAAATCAAGAACATATGTGTAATTACTAGAGAAGTAAAGAATATATGGTTAACCAGACAATGTGCAGGAAGGAAAGCATGAAAGAGGAAAACAACAGTAAAATGAATGGATAGTTCAAACAGAAAACTAAAGAGTCATGACAAATTTCAATCCAAACACACTGATAAACAGAATAGATGTAATAATTAAGATAACAATTACAAACTGAGTAAGAAAATATCTATATAAATTTACTGAAAACATGAAAACAAAACTTAGCATTGAAAGAAAACATTTTTGCAATGTGAATGAGACATTTTGTTTATAAAAAAGATGAATAAAAGTTGTTTGGTAAAGCAAAGAAATACAGGTTCCCCAAATAAGCTTACAAGAACATTTTGGCACAAACCCATTTTTTCTTAATTGCTACTATTGGCCCACACCAATTCAATTTTGTTTCCTGTGGGTTTTTCATACATCAAGCTAACTCCCTGATGATTTCTGCTTTTCTCTCAGACTTTTAGCTGTGACAAAATATTTCACTCAGCAGGGACTTAGATGCAGGGATACGTTTGACTTGTCAACACTAAGCATTCAGATATACATTAAAAATAAACTCCAGCATATCTAAAACCTAGCTTACTGGATAAATTCTGCAGGAAGCACTTCTAAAACTAAAGAATAAAAAAACAAGAGTATAGTTAAGGAAAGCAATTACTATATAAAGCATCTAAGAAACACAAGTATGCATTCACCTCCATGTTTCCATATTCAGTTTCTAAAACAAATTAAGCATGTAATAAAAAAACATAAAACTAAGAGGACATCAACCAATATGCTTAGAAACACATAAAAACAGATTCAAATAAAGATGACATTTAAAACAAACAAACTTACACCTGGGACAATCTGAAGTCTCATATTGGACTTTATGCCAGTTCCAGCCTATTATATATTAGCCCTGAATTAACACTGTAAAAAACAAAAGGACTAATGATGTGCATTTCAAACTAGTAGGAGATATGAGAAGTTTCTCCATCTCATAAAAACAGTCTGTGTAGAACAATTCTGAAACCTTAATGTAACATGTCAAACTCAAATGATTTTTAATTTTATATGAAAATGAAAAACATAAATACATAGACCAAAATGCTGATTTATTAGTACTAGTTATTTCATTATACGTCTCACCTCAAATATCATTTAAGAGTATTCATGCACAAATTTTGTTTTTAGAGTCATTTAATGATAATATAAATATCATCCCATAAAGGAAAATGATTAGGAAAAATAGAAAAGCATTAGGTGAAACTGTGAGAAAAGCTGAAAATATAAAAATAAGAGTTTATTAACTTTTTAGGTAAATATTTTCCAGTTTGCTGAGAATCAAGACCCCAATGGGATTAATATTTCTGCATTCTCTATAATATAAAGAGATGGAAATAAATGATGGAATTTATTTAGGAAAATCAGTAATAATATGATTTTTTATTATACAATGTTTTATTAGGTACTAAGATAAAATCATAATGGTTTTATATTTTAGCTTTCCTTAGCTAAATATTAGCATATATTAGAGAGTGAAACACTTAAGGCAAGAAGAGAAGGATGTTAAAGTTGTCTTTTGTTTGGCTCATTCACTTCATACTTGTTATAATTATAGGAAATGGGACTAGTGGTGCCTCCTGTTTGGGAAGTACTATTTCCTTCCAGAAAGATCACTTAGAACTAAGGTAAGGGCTGAAGAAATGGAGAACAGGAGACCGACAGCAGGATACTCTTCTTCCCAGATTCAGAGTGATGGAGAGAAAATGGTCAATCAGAATCCAGACAGAATTAAGGGAAAAGAGTTGCCTAGAGATGGTTGCTCACCCTTGCCTGTAACTTAGATCTCAACTCCAAAGGGTGCCTGTAGGATCTCTTGACCAAGAGGGCCTCACCTTTACCCTCAGCTTGATAAACTTTCAGTGGGATTTTTGCTGAATACAGGCTTCTGATCTCCCAGTTCTTAAGAATATTTACTCTAGAGCACTTGCAGTTATAAATTCTTTCTGTCCTTTTGAGATGTAAATCTTCTATAACCCAGGAAGGTCTTTCTCAAACCCATGGAAGCCAACCTTTTGAAATATAATCATCAAAAAGATAAGACCCTGGGGGAGGGGTGCATCTGGGTGACTCAGTCCCTAAATCTTCAGATCTCAACTCAGGTCATGATTTGAGGGTTCCTTCCTGAGATATATCTGCAAGCTGACAGCAAGGAGTCTGCTTGGGATTCTTTCTCTCCCTTCTCTGCCCTTCCCTCTCTCTCTCAAAATAAATAAACTTAAAAAAAAAAACAAACAAACAAAAAACCCAGAAAACAAAAATAAGACCCCTATCTCCTGGACTCTGTGGGAGGGTAGAAGCCTTTTTTAAATAAGCATAACATAAATAGCCCAATAACATTGATCTATTCCATTATCAATCATCTGCTACTTTTCCACTAGCTTACCTTAGTGCTTAAAACCTCTCCCATCTTTTGTTTCAAAAGATTTGAGTTATATTCTCTCTCCCTTACTGCAATAGTCTTAAATAAAGTTTTCCTTACCTGTTTAACATATCTGGTGCAATTTTTCCTTCATACCATGGTCCTACTCCATTATAAGAATAAGAGAAATACATGTATATCCCTCAATAAATAAGCACAATAAAGTGTCAAAATGTGAATAGAAAATATGGAATTAACATTTTTGGTCTGACATGAGTCAGATCAAATATCAACATATTTGATCTGCAACCAATATATCAACCAGGGGTCCTACCATGATCCAATTACTATTTTTTAAGTAGATTTATTTATTTTGAGAGAGACAGAGACAGCATGAGTGGGGGAGGTACAGAGAAAGAAGAAGAGAGAGACAATATCAGCAGGGCTTGAACCCATGAAGTCATGAGATCATGACCTGAGCCAAAACCAAGAGTCAGACATTTAACCAACTGAGCTACCCAGGTGCCTCAATTACTATTTTTGAAGGACAATTCTGGCAACAGTAGTTAAGAGTAAACTGTAGAAGATGAAGAACAGAAGCCAAGATCAGTTAGGAGGCTATGACAATGAACTTGGAGAGAGATGATGGTGTCTCTGACCAGTTCTGTGTCAGTGGCATTAGAAGAAAGTGGCTGGATTCTAGACATATTGTATTCTGAAGCTCATTTCAGCAGATTTTCCTATTGGATTAGATGTTAGACATGAGAGGTAAAAAGAGTACTAAACAATTTATATGTGGATTTCCATCAAATTAAATGAAGTCCCTACAGCAGAATGAAGTGCAATGACACACAGTGGAGGCTCCTATGTCTGACTCTACTCTCCATAACCCACATCAGCAAATAACAAAATTTGGAGAGTTCTATTATTACCCCAAATACTGGGATAAACAAGCTAAGAGGATGTCTTCTTCTTTTACTTCTTACAAAGGACATTTATAAATGGTCACTTAGAATAACAGTTAATATAGACAAAATGAAATGTGGAGGTGTGACTTCTTAGAGAATTGAAGGTTTCATTAATAGTCACTAAAGTAAAACCTGGGATGGTAGGTTAGAGGGGGAACCTTGTTATACTCCACAATGGGAATGGGAAATATCTCCCCAACTAAATACACTGAACTGTAGTTAAAGGACATTCAAAAAACCCCAGAATGTAAAACAGATTCTAAGTTAAAAAAGTATTCTAACAAAAACAAAGACTGAACATTCCCTCAGCTGAGCTTACCACATTTCCATATACTCCTGGGCTATAGAAAAAGTATCCATGAATAAATAAAATAACCAGGTCTTAAACTTTAGTTCAATGGAAAGAACAACTGGCCTCTGGTACAATATAAAAAGACCCAAAAAAATTATATAGGCTCTATCAGAGCACAGATATACCACTTTATCTGATCTACTCACACAAGGTCAAGAGGAAAAGAAACCATGTGGCACATATACAGATAGTATGGAGTTACAAATTCTCCTTCCCCAGAAAGGAAAAGGTCAAAACTGAAGAAATATGAATAATTCAACCAGAAAAATAACATAACACAAGGAACAAATAAAATGCAAAAATTTTTTTTTCTTAAAATGAAGAATTAATTATGAAGACTAAAAGAATCCCAGTGTGATAACTCATTGTATGTGTTACCTTGGTGAACCACAGAGTACCTAGATTAAATATTCTTTCTGGCTATATCTGAGTTTCTAGATCAAATTAACACCTGAATCCATGGACTCAGTTGATTGCCTTCCTCATTCAAGGCCTGAATGTGGCAGAGGGATGAGGAATTACCCCCTTCCTGCCTGACTGCTTGAGCTGGGAGACTAATCTTCTCCTGCCCTAGATGCTTCTGTTTTTCTAGCCATCAGACCCAAACTAAATTATACCATTGGCTTTCTTGGTTCTCCAGCTTGTAGACACAGATCATGGGACTTCCCAGCCTCCATAATTGCATAAGCCAATTCCTTATAGTAAATGTCTTTTTACAGATCCTGTTAGTTGTGTTTCTGTAGAGAACACTAATACATGCAGATTATAGAACCATCCTAGTTCAAATATAAAGAATTATTCTAGAATATAGGCAAGAAGAACAAATTACCCACAAAAGAGAAAAATGAACAGGATGATGTTAAATTTCTACAAAGAAACAATAGATGCCATCAGATAATGAAACAATGTTAATCAGTTCTAAAAAATAGAAGTGAGATCCAAGATTATTATAGCAGCCAAGAGGTTATTCAAATATGAAAGCAATTGGAAAATATACTTGAGTATATTTCTTGGGTGACTACCATGTGATAAGCCTGTTCTAAATGTTTTCAAGTTAACACTTTACCTTTACAACATTATGAGGAGGGTCTTATTATTCACCCAAATGTGGACACGAGAAAACTAATGTATAGTAAGATTATAAAATTTGCCCAAAGTTCCACTTGAATCTAGAGACCTGTTTTGCTTCAGAGACCATACATTAACTATAGTATCTCCCTTATGAAATAGAAAAATAAAGAACCTAAAAGAATATTTGATGACTACAGCACCCATAAGTTTTTCCTGGTAAACAAAAATGAAAGAAAATGATAAAATTTAGGCTAAAGCTAACAAAATAATATGTGCCACATTGCCAAGTAAGATTGTATAATTCACAGAGAGAACATATTAAATAATTGTGCTGTGGTTCTCACACTGAGGGCTAATGTCCATTTATAATCATTAACAGAATGAAACAGATGGTGTCAACAGGGTCACTAGAATATTTGAGGCTTTCTCCCCACAATAGGTAAGGGGAGAAAATACCCACTTTCACCTCAAGCCAAGTGAAAAGGACTTCAAATGATCTAGACCTTTATACGAGTCTTCTGAAGTTTGAGGAAATAAGACATTGGTCTCTAATATGTGCTTAAGAAACCTAAAAGCAAGTGGCGATGCTCTCAACCCGGGGCTAGTGCAAAGACAAAGGAACCAAATTACTTCGGAGAGTAATCTGTGCTTTGTAATAAAGAATACATGATTTTTGGGTATTGCCACTCTGGAAAACAGTATGGAAGTTCCTCAAAAAGTTAAAATTAGAACTACTCTACTATCCAGGAATCACATTACTGGGTATTTACCAAAAGAAAACAAAAACACTCATTCAAAGGGATACATTCACCCCTATGTTTACAAAAGCATTATTTACAATAGCCAAGATATGGAAGCAGCCCAAGTATCCATCAACTGATGAATGGATAAAAAAGATGTGATATATTGGGGCACCTACGTGGTTCATTCAGTTATAAAATATCTGACTTCAGTTCAGGTCATGATCTCATGATTTGTGAGTTTGAATCCCCATCAAGCTCACTGGTATCAGCATGGAGTTCACTTTAGATCCTCTGTCCCCCTCTCTTTCTGTCCCTCCCCTGTTCACTCTATCTCAAAAATGAATAAACATTAAAAAAAGGAGAAGAGGAAGATATGGAATATATATACAAAGGAATATTCATCCATCAAAAAGAATGAAATCTTGCCATTTTCAGCAACATGGATGGAGCTAGAGAGTATTATCCTAAGTGAAATAAGTCAGTCAGAGAGAAAGACAAATACCATATGATCTCACTCATATGTGGAATTTAAGAAACAAAATAAATGAATAGATGTGGAGGGGGTGCAGGGAGAGAGAGAGAACAAACCAATAAACAGACTCTTTGCTATAGAGAACAAACTGATGGTTAGAAGGGAGGTGGTGTGAGGATGGGTTAAGTAGTTTTAAAAAGTTCACTTGTAATGAGCACCAGGTGACGTACGGAATTGTTGAATCACTATATTGTATATCTGAAACTAATATAACACTGTATGTTAACCATACTATAATTAAAATTAAAACTTAGGGGTGCCTGAGTGGCTCATTTGGCTAAGAGTCTGACTATTGGTTTCGGCTCCGGTCATGATCTCATGGCATGTGAGATTGAGACCTGTGTTTTTCAATGGAGAGCCTGCTTGGGAATTTTTCTTTCCCTCTCTCTTTGCTCCTCCCTGACTCATGCTCGCTCTCTCTCTCTCTCTCTCTCTCTCTCTCTCTCTCTTTCTCCCTCTTTCTAAATAAATAAATATTTCTTAAATGTTTCATTTGTTTAAAAAACTTAAAGAATTAAAACTTTAAAAAAACATGACTTTTTTTTTCATATAGTTAGAAAACCCTTAGAAGGTTATCAGCCAGGAGTCAAGAGCTCTGCCCCAGGTAGATGGGCAAGAAGCCTGACTAAAGTCTGGAAGCAACAACAGATAGTTAATAGAAGCATTGCTCACATTATTGTAACCGCACATGGAACTTCTCAGTAGGAAAATATCTGAAAAAACCACAAGAGCTCCAAAAGGAAATTATTACCATAGAGAAGTTGCCAAACCAGAGGACAAGTCCAGTAAGTAGAATCCTAGTCACCCAAAACTGCACTTCCTCCTTTTTCCCCTGGACCCTGAGACTCATAGAACTTTAACTTTGGGATGAAAGAGAAAAGGCAAAGGAGGTTATCAATATTGGCTGCCTCAGTTGGTGGAGCACGTGGTTCTTGATCTCAGGATCATGAATCTGAGCCCCACATTGGATTTACAGATTACTTAAAAATAAAATCTTTAAAAGAAGCAAAAAGGAGCCTAAAATGTGCCACCCTCCTCACCCCTCAGTAACTCGTCCAAAAGCAGAGTTCAATTGGGAATGAAGTTCAGAGAGTTGATTATTTCAATGACAGGGACATTTTATTATTGAAAAAAAGATAGCTCTCGTGATTAACAATGACTGAGGCCCCCACAGATAGTGGACATGAAGGGCAGGAATGGGAAAGTTGTTTTCCATTTTATAGATTCATCAAATCATACTCCAATCAAAAACAGTTACACAGGGATAGATTGTGGGAAGCTTTGAAGACCCAGGAGAAAGCAAGACTCATCTGCAAATAGAAATCTGCCTAGGTATAAGTGAAAGAGCATAAAAACTGGTTGGAAAAGTCCCACACTGGTTTATATGTTTCAGATTTGAGCCTGCTCTAAAAATGTGCACTTGTAATCCATTTAGAGGGTTCCAAGTACAGTAAATACAAAATTAAGCATGGGACCAGTAGTATACTGTTGATCCTCATCATTCATGGGTTCTGCATTTTTTAATTCACATACTCAAAAAATTTATTTGTAACCCAAAAGCAATACTCATGGTAGTTTCACAGTTATTCATAGAAATGCACAAAGGCAAAAAATTGAGTCTCCCAACATACATGACCCCAGTTGAACTTGAACAAGGCAACATTCTGCCTTCTTCAC
The DNA here is from genome assembly GCA_017311185.1 of Proteles cristata cristata. NCBI lineage: Eukaryota > Metazoa > Chordata > Mammalia > Carnivora > Hyaenidae > Proteles > Proteles cristata. The sequence goes on along the minus strand of JAESUZ010001912.1, from coordinate 719,395 downwards.
TTTCATGATTACAAGAATGTACCCTTCTCAGGGTTTACTTAGTGCTGTGTTTTCCACATTTTTGTGCCTTTTTTCGGTGTTTTCACAGTGTTAAGTCACCAAGATATAGTGCTTAAGTGCTATCTGGTGTACCTAAGCATAAGAGAGCTGGGATATGCCTTACAGAGAAAATACATGTGTTAGATAAGCTTCATTCAGGCATGAGTTATAGTGCTGATGGCCATGAATTCGGTGTTAATGAATCAACAATATATTTTAAATAAAATGTCTCTACAAGGATCTGACTTAAAAAAAGGATATGTAATGATCAGTTGAGGAAAATGTTGTGACTACAGGCTCACAAGTACAGGGGCCTAACCATGTATTCCCCTATGAGCAGTGGTCAGTATTGACAATGACTAACAGACCATAATTATTGCAGATAACAAGGACTGACTGTGTCTATTAAGTATTTATGGAATATATTTGACTTTGTGTTGTAATGTAAATGTGTAGGAAAGGAATCTTGAATGCACACTGGGCTCACTCTCAGCACTTGAGGAAAAGGAATCTGCTTAACAAGGAACATTAAATTCTATTAACTGATCTTGTTCCTGAGCTGCTCTTAATTACAGGAGCTGCTTGTGGTAGAGAAGCCATATTAGAAAGCAATCACAACTTCCCCACCAAGAAAGATTAGGACCTACTCAGAGAATAGCTATCCCTGGGTATGAAGGGAAACTTCTGTGTCAGGAGGTTAAATAAGCTGGGAGATTAACTATAAACCCTCCTAGCTGTGACTACTTGGGGGAATTTGAAGGTATTACAGTAAATGCCGTATTAGAACATACCTGCTGTCTCCATTTGCTCAAGCCCCATGGCCCCAGGCCTGCAGAGAGGCAATGAGGAGTCAGTGACTCTCCCCTACCTCTACAGGCCTCGTTTCATGTCACGAGGGATGGGAATATGGGAAATAGCACCAGAGCTAACATTTCTCTAACCACCCCTTCACAGAACAATGAAGCCTCTTTGGTGACTAATGGCTTAATCCTGTTCAAGGAGAACTAAGTTTGAAATAACCAAAAGTGTTGTAAATATTGACAAATGAGTATAACCTAATCACATGCCCAAGGCAATGACATAAGATAATTTCCTCTTAATGTATAGTTCTAGAGGACTGAAGAATAAAATGAAATAGCAACAATGCCTAAGAGATTGGACTTTCACTATCTGGATTTTTCTGAAGTGTGAAGTGTGTCTTAGGTGTTTTCTGAAAAAAAAATTCATAACTTTTAGTCTAATGCAAATAGTCTCCTAAATATGTCACTTTAATACTCTAAAAGGAAAAAAAAAGATTGTGGCTCTTATTTATATTATGTTCTCCATATTAAAGGTAGCAAGTATGAAAATTAGCTAGGATGAAAATTTCAACTGTGACTCTATTAATTGTGAAACACGGAGTATCCCAAGAGAGACAATACAAAAATGACTAAGCTCTAACATCATAATGTTTTCCTCATGTCAATTTTGTGACATGCAACTGTTCTGCTTAATATACACCCCCCAGTCCAATTTCATAACTAATTACTTAAAATAAATCACATCTTTCTGTTTAAAAGGAGAAAATATATTTGATTTAAAACTTGAAAATAGAACTTTATAAATACTTAGTCTATTTATAAAATGTTTTAAGGTACAAATAACTCATGTATAAGTATTAAAAAGCAATATGAAATCCTATTGACATCTAATTGAAAGCATTTTTGTGGTTTATAAACTGTTTTTTGCACTAGCTTGTGCTCAGGTAGAATCGGCCATGCTATTGATATTTGTATCAATTAATCAATATGTTTCTTATGCTTCTGAGCATTGTTAACACTAAAACAAACACTTGGTAGGAAGCCATGATTTTTCTGCTCAAGAAGCTTATAATCCTGGTGAAACATAAGAAACATGGAACAGAAGCACATATAATTTTTTTTAATGTTTTATTTATTTCTGAGAGAGAGAGAGAGAGAGACAGCGTGAGCAGGGGAGGATCAGAGAGAGAGGGAGACACGGAATCTGAAACAGGCTCCAGGCTCTGAGCTGGCTGTCAGCACAGAACCCAACACAGGGCTCGAACCCACAAACTGCGAGATCATGACCTGAGCTGAAGTTGGATGCTTAACCGACTGAACCACCTAGGTACCCCCAGAAGCACATATAAGACCTTGTGTAAATAGATACCCAAATTATGAGCTCCAGTCAAGAAAGGAGAGGCAGAGTGAGACAAAATGGGCTTAAGAAATCTTTAGAAAAGCTTTACATACAAAAATATGGACTCAAAGAGATACATGCAACCCAATATTTATACCAACATTATCAACAATATCCAAATTCTGGAAGCAGCCCAAATGTCAGTCAATGATGCATGGATAAAGAAGTTGTGGGGAGCACCTGAGCGTTGCATAAGTTAAGAATCTGATTGCAGTTCAGATCATAATCTTGCAGTCCATGAATTCGAGCCTGGTGTCAAGGCTTTCTGCTGCTGAAAACTTGGAGCCTGGAGCCTGCTTCAGATTCTTTGTCTTCCTCCCTCTCCACCCCTCCCATGCTCACACTCTGTCTCTCTCTCCAACATAAAAAATAAACATTAAAAAAATTTTTTAAAGTTGTTTTTCAGTCAGAAAAAGACATATACCATGATTTCACTCAGATGTGAAATTTAAGAAACAAAACAGATAAACCTAGTGAAAGGGGGAGTAGGGGAAAGTCAAACCATAAAACAGACTCTTGAGAGAGCAAACTGAGGGTTGATAGAGGGGAAATCAGTGGGGGTTACGGGTTAAATTGGTGATAGGGATTAAAATGGAAACTTGTGATGAGCACTGGGTGTTATACGTAAGTGACAAATCACTAAATTCTATACCTGAAAGTAGTATTACACTGTCTATTAACTAATTAAATAAATTTAAATAAAAACCTGAAACTACAAAAAAAGCTTCCCGAATAAGCTAAAAGTTTGTTTAATTTAAAAGTTAAAAAATAGAGATGATGCTTTAGGTAACAGAAGCCAATTTACCAACTAGGAATTGGTAGGAGAGATGGGCTTTCTCCTTGAGGGAATAAGGAAAAATAAATTAAACTGGGATTATGAGTGGAGATCATAGAGGACCTAAATAGCAATAGCAGTATAGACTTATTTGTCAAGAAATAGAAAGCCATCAGGGATTCTGATAAGAAAAATATTTCTACTTTTGTTCATCTCCAATTCATCTTTCACATGAATATGATCTAAGCATAAGCATGGTTATGAAATTAAGAATCCATATTTTGGCTATTACAAATATTGCTGTAATAAATGACAGATCAAGGTACAAAATAGGTTGTATATATACACAATGGAATATTACTCAGTTATAAAAAAGAATAAAGTCTTGCCATTTGCAACAACGGGAATGAACCTAGAAGGTTTACTGCCAATTGAAAGAAGTCAAACACGGGAAGTCAAATACCATGATTTCATTCATATGTGAAACCAAAAAGCACAAAACCATTCTGAAAAACAAATAAACCAAAAAGTAGACACAAATTCATAAATACAGAGAACAAATTCATGATTTCCAGAAGGAATGTAGGGGTAGGTGAAATGGGTAAAGAAGATTAAGACAAACTTTCAGTTATAAAATAAGTCAGTCATAGAAATGAAAAACATAGCACAAGGAATACAGTTAATAATATTGTAAAAATTTATGGTGATAGATGGTGCTTATCGTGGGGAGCATTTAGTAATAAATAGAACTGTCAAATCATTATGTGATACACCTGAAACTAAATAATATTGTATGTCAATATACTTTAATTAAAAAAATAGAAGCTCACCTTAGTAAACTCCCAACACCTTAGCATGTTTTTCAAATCCACCACCCCACCAGTCTCATTTTCATCATTCCACTCTATCTTTGCATCACACACACATACACACACACACACACACACACACACACACACACAAAAGCACAACTCTACCCATACACACTGCTGTGGAAATATGCCACATTTTGTGCCGCTCCAATAATAGCAAGATTACCAGATTCCCTTTACATGTCTGTGAAGTCTTTTGACCTGGCATAGTAACCAGTACTTTATGAAAAAAAAAATACTTTCTCATCTTTCAAAATTCCACTTAAACTCCCAAGTCTGGTTTTTATTCTAAATGAAAAAGCAAAAACTTTTTTATGTCAGGAGTCAGAAAATTTTGGCCAGTGGGTTAATCTAGCTCACTGCCTGTTTGGAAGTGAAGGATTGGGGATTTGAACAGTGTTGCTCATCTGTTTATTTACTGTATTTACTGTGGCTGTATCTGCTCTATAATGAGTAGTTGTGACAGATTATATGGTTCAAAATGCCTAAAATATTTACTATCTGGACATTTAAAGTAAAAGAGTACCAACCCTGGTTTATGCCTGCCATAATGTTTCTGAAATATTTGTTTATGTATGTTTATCATATATATGTACACACACACACACACACACACACGATAAGTCAGGAACTGTTTCCTACAATTGTCCATAAATCCTTGCTTGAGCTAAACCCTTTCTCAATATCCAATCTTATTGTGCCACTTGCATCCTCACCGATCTTTACTGACTTCTCTTCAGTTACTTTAACATTCTAAAAGTATTCTTAACTGGAGACTCTCACACAAGTTGTTCTCTCGTCTATAACAACTTTCATTTTGCCATTCACAAAGCAAGCTCTTTATACCCACCCTTCAGATTTCAGTTTAAGGATTACAACCTCTATGAGGATGTTTTCCTCACTACCATATATAGTCCCTAAACCCCTTCCTTCACTTCTGTTATTATTCACTATCAAAACACCCTTCTTACTGAATTCATAGAATTTAACAAAAGCAGTACTATCTGCTTACATTTTTATTTGCTTACTGTCTAACTGCTTTGTGGCACTGCAATTTCCATGGAAGTAGACACTATATCTGCTTTCTCACCACTCAAGTAACCCAGTAATTATATTTCAGACACTAGCACAGTTTCTGGTTCTGAAGTTGATAAACTTCTAGCTAGATTGATCAGAGGGAAAAAAAGACAGAAATTACCAATTCAGAAATGAAAGAAAGGTTATCAATTTAGATCCAATAGCCTTAAAAGAATAATAGGTGAATATTACAATATTATGTCTACAAATTTGATAACTTAGAGTTCAGGAACAGATTTATAGTAAATCAGAAATTAATAAACCTGACAAATAAGAAATACAAATTTTGAATAGTCTTTAATCAATTACAGATTTAAATTATATTTAAAAATCACCGTTAACGAAAACTCCATGCACAGACAGGTATCTTCAACAGTGAAATCTATCAAACATTTAAGAAATAAATACCAATCCTTTCAGAAAAAACTGAGTTTATGTGTATGAAATTTTGCAGGTCACTAATACTCAAATACATATACTGCTGTAGTTGAGAACAGGGCCTTTGCTCTCAGACTATCTGAATTTAAGTCCTAGATCTAAGTCCCAGTACCAAGTCCCAGATACAAACAGCAGCTTCCTCATCTTTTAAAACATCTAATTAGATTGTTGTGAATATGAAAAGCAACAAGGGTAAAGCTCAATAAATGTCAATTGTTATTAGCATGTATCCCGACATCTTTTCAAATCCCTTAACAACACTGCAGCAAATAATATGCCCCAGAAAGCACAGTAAAGTGTAACCCCACTTTATTGTGTAACCCCCCCCCAAATTTAAGCAATCCTTTTAGGCTCTTAATAATTCTATAATACATATGACAGAAGTCATTTACAAAGTTATTAAAATTAATTTTATCTTGAAAATAAACTCTACCATACATTATTTTAACTTACTGTAATATGTTAACTGTGTATTTGCCTAGTGAACTTTTTAGAGACTTTATTTTTTTAGAGAAGTCTTATATTCACAGCAAAATTAACAGGGAAGTACAGGTATTTTCCATATTACTTCTCCCCCTGTGCATTATCAATATCTCCCACCACAGTGGTACATTTATTAAAATTAATGAACCTTGGGGCACCTGGGTGGCTTAGTCGGTTGAGCTTCTGACTTTCGCTTAGGTCATGGTCTCACGGTTTGTGGGTTCGAGCCCCGCGTCGGGCTCTGTGCTGACTGCCAGCTCAGAACCTGGAGCCTGTTTCAGTCTGTGACTCCCTCTCTCTCTGACCCTCCCCTGCTCACGCTGTCTCTCTCTCTCTCTCCTAGAAATAAAATAAAACATTTAAAAAAAAAATTAATGAACCTATACTGACCCATCATAATCACCCAAATTTCATACTTTATATTTATTTTTACATTACCTAATATTTATATTAGAGCTTAATCCTGGTATACATTCTATGTTTGGAAAAATGTATCATGATATGTATTCATCATTATAGTATCATACAGAATATTGTCACTGCCCTAAAAATCCACTATGTTCCACTTGTTAACCCCTCCCTGACCAACCCTTGGCAATGACTGATCTTTTTATGTTCTCCTTAGTTTTTTTTATTTTCCAGAATCCTGTAGAGTTGGAATCATACAGTATGTAGCCTTTCAGATTGGCTTCTTTTCACTCAGTAATGAGCATGTAAGTTTTCTCCATGTCTTTTCATGGCTTGATAGCTCATTTCTTTTTAGCACTGAATAACATTCTGTTGTGTGGATGTACTATAATTTATTCATTCAGAGTAAGAGACATCTTTGTTGCTTCCAAGTTTTGACAAGGATCAATAAAGCTATATAATCATCCCTGTATGGGGTTTTGTGTGGACATAAATCTTCAACTCCTTGCGTAAACGCTGCGGAGCACAATTGCTGGATGGTATGGTTAAAAGACTGTTGAGTTTTACAAGAAATGGCTTTACCATTTTGCATTCCCAGTAGCAATGAATGAGAATTCCTATTATTCCACATCCTCATCAATATTTCCTGTTGTCATTGTTCTGGATTTTGGCCATCCTAATAGGTGTGTAGTGATATCTCACTGTCATTTTAATTTGCATTTCTCTGACCACATAGGATGTGGAGCCATCTTTTCATACACTTATGAAAGATATGTCCTCTTTAGTGAGATGTCAAGGTCTTTGGCCTCTTTTTAAAATCTATTTGTTTTCTTATTGTTGAATTTTAGAGGTTTTTATTGTATATTTTGGATTATAGTCCTTTATCAGATGTGTCTTTCGCAAATATTTTCTCCCAGTCCATGACTTGTCTTCTCATTCTCTTGATACTTGCTTTCTCAGAGAAGTCTCTTTCTTAATTGAAGCATAATTAACATACAATGTTATATTAGTTTCAGGTGTCAATATATTGATTCAACATTACCCAGTGCTTATAACAATAAGTGTAGTCACCATCTGTTACCATGCAATGTTATTAAAAATATTATTGACAATATTCCCAATGTTGTACTTTTCATCTCCATAACTTACTTACTTCATAACTGGAAGTTTGTACCTCTAATCTCCACTTATTTCATCCAAGCCCCCCACTTTCCTCTTTGAAAGCAACCACCAGTTTGTTCTCTATATTTAAGAGTTTGGTTTCTTTGGATTTTTTTGGTTTTGTTTTCAAGAGTCCACACATAAGAAATCATATCGTATTTGTCTTCCTCTAACTTATTTCACTTAGTATAATACCTCTGAGTCTATCCATGATATGGCAAATGACAAGATTTCATTAGTATTTATGCATGCATAATATTCTATTGTGTATATATATCACATCTTCTTTATCCATTCATCTGTTAATAAGCACTTGGGGCGACTATTGTAGATAATGCTACAATAAACACAGGGATGCATATATCTTTGTAAATTAGTGGTTTTGTTTTCTTTGGGTATAAATACCCAGTAGTGAGTTTACTAGATTGTGGGGAATAAGCTTGGGAATTTTCTGAACTTGTGCCATGGGTTAACAAGGCATAAACAATTAGAGAGTCACAGGATGAACACACCCAAGTTTAGGTAAACAAGATTAGGTAAACAGGGCACAGTCCCCCAGTATAGGACGAAGGTATAGGAATAGAAAAGCCTCAGGATGAAAGCATCCAAAATGAGGTAAACAAGATTAGGTATTCAGGGTGGAAACGCCCCCCACCTTAGTACAATAGTAGAAAACTGCTTCACAGGAAGGAAGGACAAAAAAAGGAAAACAGGACTTTAGACCACAGCAGGGTGAAGCTGCCCAGAGAGGAGCTAATTAGCAAAAGAAAGGTGCCTTGTTGACCCTGAAATAGCATGCATTGTCTGTCTTGTCCCCCAGGCCAGTTTAGGTAAACAGAAGTGGCACGTCATGCCTGCTGTAAACAACCTTCCTCCCAGTGCCAGGACTTTGTTGTGTATTGACCTAAACTGCTAACACCACTTATCTTCAAAACACCCTTTCCCTCATGCCCATGAGTTAATGTTCATGGTTTCATTGTCTCTTTGCGCACATCCATTACGTTTGTAAGCCTTCTGATCTTAATAAAAACGGAGCAAAGACTCATCTTCAGGACTCTTGTCTCCTCCCAGGAATTAGGCTCTCTCGCATTTTAATCCTGCATCCGCTCCCTTGCTGGACAAGAGAGAGCTTCAGAACTAGAGTCTACAACACTGGATCATATGGTATTTCTATTTTCAATTTTTTAAGAAACTTTCATACTGTTTTCCACAGTGGTTGCACCAATTTGCATTCCTACCAACAGTGCACAAGGATTCCTTTTTCTCCACATCCTCCTCAACATTTGCTATTTCTTGTCTTTTTTATCCTAGACATTCTGACAAGCATAAGGTGATATCTCATTATGGTTTTGATTTGCATTTCCCTGATGATTAGTGATACTGAACATCTTTTCATGTGTCTATTGGCTAACTGTATGTCTTTCTTGCAAAAACGTCTATTCAAATCCTTGGCCCATTTTTTGGTGTTGAATTATGTAAGTTCTCTATATATTTTACATACTAACAAACCCTTATCAAATATATAATTTGCAAATATCTTCTCCCATTCAGTATACTTTCTTCTCATTTTCCTGATTGTTTCTGTTACTGTGCAAAAGCTTTTTATTTTGATGTAGTCCTAATAGTTTAGTTTTGCTTTTATTTCTCTTGTCTCAGAACACAGATCTAGAAAAATTTGTCACAGTCAGTTTTTTTTCTAGGAGTTTTATTGTTTCAGGTCTCACATTTAGGTCTTCAATACATTTTGAGTTTATTTTTGTGTATGATGTAAGAAAGTGCTCTAGTTTCATTCTTTTGCATGTAGCTATCCAGTTCAGTTTTATTGTCTTTATCAAGTAAGTATTTTCTTTCTTGGATCATGTCTTTGGTGTTATATCTAAATTAATAAGCTTCTTTTTTTGAGAGAGAGAGAGGGAGGGAGGCAGGAAAGGGGGAGGGAGAGATAGAGACAAAGAGACAGAGAGAGAAGAGAAGGGAGAGAGAGAGAATGCATAGAGAGAATGTACAAAGGCCAGGGAAGGGCAGAGAGAGAGAGAGAGAAAGAGAATCCCAAGCAGGCTCCGCACAGTCAGTGTAGAGCCTGATATGGGGCTCGATCTCATGAACCATGAGATCATGATCTGAGCTGAAATCAAGATGCTTAACCAACTAAGCACCCAGGAACCGCAAAATTAATTAACTTTTTATACTTTTTCAAAATGTGCTTAAAATCTGAAAATAAATCCACATTGAGATACAAATGTTGGGCAGAGAGCTAGTCATTCACTAAGGAAGTAGAGAAATGTATAAAGTCAATATGACTTAAAATACTCCCCAATACTGCCCTAATCATTGAATACTAAAGGCAAGGCATAAGCCTGGGCTGGATAGTTCACTTCCTAAGAACTGGCAGCTGAGAGCCAGCAGCAAGAAACATTGCTCACAGCCAGGGGAATAATCACCTTGGGGGTAAGGGAACTACTACTCACCATACCACCCCCAAAGAAATTTTTCCTGATACATTGCTTAATTTGCCTCATTTTTTAAAAGTGATATATTCCAACTGTTATAAATTTTATTCTTAAGGATGAAGAGAATACAAAAAAGGTAATCATAGGAGAAAAGAAAGGCAAATACTTGAAAGCTGTTGATAAATCTACCCTTTACAGCTTATAAGTATCAAAATCACTTAAAACAGCAAAAATTGAGTAATATATGTTTATGGAAGCACAACTGTTTATTATAAGTAAAGCAATTCAATCAAAAAGATTTTTCTGTCAAGCACCATAAGTTGTTACATTTTTCAAAAACATTGGAGGAATCTAGCATGTCACTGCATTGCTCTTATATTATCTTCGTGTTCTGTAAAAAATGGCAGTTAACCTGAGAAGCAGATTGTAGTTGGTCCAAACTGAGGCTTTGAGACCATACCTAGCCTTTAGCATAGATAATGACATTAAAAGCACATACCCCATGGGACCTCCTGTATGGAGATAGGCTATTGCCAATAAAAAGTATATTTTGTATACTGAAGAACTAGTTTGTCTGAAATATCTATTAAGCAATATTTCTAGGAATCATTTAAAATTATATACTGATATTTATTATACTTTCTATTCTGACAGTTTCTTATTTAAACTAAGGAAAAATATATCTCCCATATAAAAAATACACAAGAAAACAAATACTCGTGGTCTTCAGTGATTAATAATAAAGACAATAGAGAACACAAAGGGAGAACATGACCTGATTTTTAATCTGATTTTGTGAATTAATAATTTACTGATAGAGTCAAATTTTGAATTGACTTTATGATACAATCTTAACATTTCTCTAAATAAAAAAGATGAAGTTGCATTGTGTGATTCATTACTGGAATGTTCACTGTATATGCTCAACTTCTAAATATACTTAGGCTGTAGTATAGATTGCACTTTTTCTACGAAAGAATATTTATTTGCTACATATAAAGCAATAATTGTTATAGGTTGCTAAAATAAAAAGCATGCCATTCACAAACATAAAAGGAAAACTAAGTTATAGGGATTATTGTGTCTATACTGTGAAATGTAAACAAAGAGACATGCTTACTTATTAGAAATACTAAATCCATATGTTATATAAACCAAATTTCAAATATAAACCACTGGCCAATTTCAACTTTAAAGTAAAGACACTGTTTCAAATATACTGTCTAGATTATATCTCATTTATGTTTTAGAAAATAAAAGACTTTCTTGTTATTCATATTATTGTTGTTTCTTCAAAAGAAAGCTCATCCACCCACACTGACACATAAAGGTCATTGATACATGAAGGTCAATATGGAGGTTGGCTTTCTGTAAATTAGATTAACAGTAATGAATGTCCATTAAGTCACTACAATATTGTATTCCATTATGTGATGATACTATCATTTATATCCAGTGTTACTGGACACTGAGAAGGTTTATAGCATTTCCATCAAGAAAAATGCTACTGCGAAGAATCTTATAAATGCCTTTTGGTACATATATGTGCAATAGCTGTGTTCTCCAAATCAGTACATAAGAATGCCACATCATTGCAAAATATTATATTTTACCACTTTTTAATTTTTTTGATCTGGTAGGCATGTACTGGCATTTCATTACATAAATATAATTTATATTTCCCTATTAGCTGATGGGATTGAGTATTGCTTCATATGTGTTTTGGTCACTATATTTCCTCTTCTATAAAATAAAACAGTTCAATTATACTTTTGAATGTTTAAAATTAGAGTTACAAGACAAAATGTTTCCCTCCTTCCTAATAATTATTTGGAGTATACTTTCCATTGTAAAAACAAAACAAACAACCAAACAAAAACAGAATATTGAAAACTTATTTGTGCAATAGTCCATACAAATGTATTAATGCCCTACTGTATTCTATTTTTTCTGGAGAAAAAATATCTCACAGTATCAGATAACTACCAGAAATTAGCAGATTACCACTTTTTTACAAAAATGAATAATTAAAGTTTCCTCAAACCTCCCACCATATGCCTCAGTTCTATCAGGAAAACAGTAAATCCCTGTCTAGTTAAGCCAGTGGAAGTTCACCTAGTATTATAAAATAAAATGTCAACTCAGAAAGAAAAACATGTCAGGGCAGTGAAAACACTTAAGATCTATTTTCACTCCTTTCCTAATGAATTGGAGAAATGTATAAAATGAGTGTGGCATAAAATATTCTCCACCCTCAACCCAATCACTGGATGCCAGAGAGGCCAACAACTTGGGCTGGACAGCTCACTCACTTAGTGAGTAAACACAACTTCTGAATCACTGTAGCTTATAACTTTCTCCACAACATTTCAAGTCTCACATAGACTATCTGAATTAACTCCTAATAATAATAACTAGATTCATTTATCCTATAAAAATTTCCTCAGTATCTATTGTATACTAGAAATTATATGCTAGATATGGAATGAACAATGATGAGGAGACAAGTCCCCACCCTTTAGGAAGATTATAGTTTAGTAATTTAAGTATAATATTTGGCCATACAAATGAACCATTTAAAACAACATATAAGACAACCATATAAGACAATAATTTATATAGATGTCTACCCATAGATGCTCAAATAGATACTTGCAGACTTTTACTCGGTGTATCAGAAAAGGCTTCACAGAGAAAGGTGAAAAGTCAACGGGTAGAGACAGGTACAAAGAAGAGGGAAGAACACTGGCACAAGCACATGAAATAGCAGCCCAGTAAGAGAACTACAGAGGATTTGACATAGGTGGAGTTTGCAGCACAATATAGTAGAGAGGGGGGTCAAATAGTAAGGTTCTGGTATAGCACTCCGGGTAATTTGGACATGTTATATGTATTTACATAGAATAACATATACGCATAATAATTTTGCATAAGCATCAAACAGGAAGGTGATTACACAGAAGAAATCATTAAGAGGATTTTAATGAAGGGATTATTTACAGAAATACATTCAGGGTTGAGGGTAGTCTACAGGGAAGAGAAGGATCAGTAGCTAGAACCGGGGACTGGTACAGCAGGAATTTGTTACCACTATAGGCCTATTGGCAAGAGAGAAAGGAGGAATCCTTGTTATCCTAAAAGGGCTGTAGTTGTAGAAGGGCAGTACTACTATTTTCCGTACAAGGAAACAGCCAATCTAGTCTATTTGGAAAGAAACCTCAGTCTGTTTCCATCCATTGTTATCTTCTAGTGTCTTCCACTGTGCTAAATACAACCAGAAAAGATTCAGAAAGAGTGGCTGACACAGTTTATAATGATCATCTTGTTGGCATGTAGAGCAGAGTGGAGAAGAAAGATGTGTGTGTGCATGTGTGTGCATTTGCATGTGTGTATCTCACCTACTATATGCAATACATTATACATTCATGCACTTCATATGCACTAGGTCTTTAAACTTCATAAAGCTAAATATGTATATTTACCACCTTCTTAAAAATAAACAAACATAGGTTAGAAAAATTATTTATGATCATATATCTAGCAAGTTGCAAGTTGGTTTTCAACTCAATACTTTTTGACAAGAATGATTCTACTCTAAAATATGCTTTTTCCCTTCAACCAAGAGCCAATATTACATAGTATTATGGTAAATCACTTGAGGTATACCATTAAAACAAAATACATTAAAAAGGTGATAACTATTCCCACAATTATTTATTTAATACTATTGTAATGCTATTTTTAATGCATTAAGATAAATGAAAACAAAATGTATCTCTTTAAAAGAAGATAAATGATCATTATTCCTGGATAGCATCATGACACAAATAATTAAAAGCAAATCAATTTGAAATGTATTGGAATTAGTAAGAGTTCAGTAAGGCAACCAGTCATAAACATATATAAACCTAGTTAAACAGCTTTCACATATACTTATAATACTTGATTAGAAAATACAATGATATGAAAGGTGGTAAGACAGCATATCCTAAAACTTCTCAAAACAAAGAAAACGTCATTTTAAATCTATTTGAGATAATGGATGTTAGCTAAATTTATTGTGGCAGTCCTTACACAACACATGTAAGTCAAGTTATTGTGCTACACATCTTAAATTTATACAGAAACCATTCTTTAACATTTTAGCTATTCTAATAGGTGTATAGTGATATATAATGATTTTAATTTGCACTTCTCTAATGAATAATGATGTTGGTATTTTCAAGTACTTACTTGTGGTTAATATATATTCTTTGGTGAAATATTTGCGCAAATATTTTGCACACTTTAAAAGAAATTGGGAAAACAATTGCACAAATATTGATGTTTCTTTATATGTTGTGTAAAGTCCTTTATTAGATACATGCTTTGGAAATACACTCCCAGTCTCTGGCTGTATTTTCATTCTCTTAACAGAGTGTCTCAAAAAGCAGAAATACTTAATTTTGATGAAATTTAACTTATTTTCTTTTATGAATCATGCTTTTGATGCTGTACCTAGGAGAGGTTTGCTAAGATTTAGCAAGAATGTGAAGGAACTAGGACTCTCATAAACTAATGGTGAGAATGTCTAGTGGTGCAAGAAATTTGGAAAACAGTTTGGCAATTTCTTAACAAGTTCAACATGTGCTAACCATATTATCCAGATGTTCTACTTCCAGGTGTTTTCTTAAGAGAAGTAAGTGAAGGCAAACACCTGCACCAAGACTTGGACATGAATGTTTATAACAGCTTTGTGTAATAGCCTAAAACCAGAAACAACCCAAGTGTTCATAAATTGATGGACAGATTAACTGTGGTGTATTCATATAGTGCATTACTATACATGGGAAAACAAGAATGAATTATTGATAATTCATGAAACTCCAAAAACACTGTGCTAAGTGGAAAAGCCAGACTTAAAAATAGTATATACTGTATGATTCCATTTATATACAATTCTAGAAAATATAAACATAATCGATAGTGACAAAAAGCTGTTTAAGTGTTTGCTTGGGGGGGTGGGATATAAGGTTGGGGAAGAAGAAAGGAATACGAAAGTGCACAAGGAAATTCTTGGGAATGATGGATGTGTTCATTATCTTGAGGTGGTGATGGTTTCATAGATATATTCATGTGTCAAGACACATCAAAAAGCTTACTTTAAAATATGCATTTCATTGTATGTAAATTATGCTCAGTAAAGCTGTTAATAAAATATGATGTATATGTTATGTATACATATTTATACAAAAATATATACATAATTTTTCCTTCTTCATTTGATACTGGTCAAAATCTAGCATGACCTGCAAATATATTGGGAAACTATATATGTTGGGCAAAATCCTTTTGTGAAGAT
The DNA here is from genome assembly GCA_017311185.1 of Proteles cristata cristata. Classification (NCBI taxonomy): domain Eukaryota; kingdom Metazoa; phylum Chordata; class Mammalia; order Carnivora; family Hyaenidae; genus Proteles; species Proteles cristata. The sequence goes on along the minus strand of JAESUZ010001912.1, from coordinate 704,152 downwards.
TTATTCTCCATTCCATAAGTGGTATTATCTCCATATTACAACTATAATACATGTAAAGCTCTTTAGGTCAATAATACATAATTAAAGCACAACAGAAAACATGGATAAAGGGTATGATCAGATAGCTCATATCAACAAATATGTCAACAACTGAATGAAGAAAAATTCAGCTCAAGAAGGAAGCATAGAAATGCAAATTAAAATAATTATAATTGTGATATCTTTTGTTGTTCTATGAAATTGAATTTTTTAAAGTTAATGTTTACTGCTAAGGACCATATCAATTAGTTTACCCTTTCCAAAAATAAATGTGGCTAAAAACATCAAGTGTACTTATATCTGTCCTCTTTTACCTACTAGTGATTCTATTTCAAGGAAATTATCCTAAATAACCAGGACCTTGAGGGTGTTATGCTGAGCAAAATAAGTCAGGCAGAGAAGGACAAATATCATATGTGTGCACGTATAGGAGGATTAGGAGGAACTTAACAGAAGACCAAGGGGAAGAAGAAGGGCGGAAATGGTGGGGGAAAGGGAGAGAGGCAAACCATGAGAGACTCTTGAATGTTGACAAAACTGAGGACTGATGGATGTGGGGGGGGAGGGAGGATGGGCATGGAGGAGTACACTTGCGGGGATGAGCACTGGGTGTTATGTGGAAACTAATTTGACAATAAACTATTTGTAAAAAATAAATAAATAAATAAAAATAAAAATAAAAAAGAAATTAAATAATTTCTCGTAGCTGAAAAAAACAGTCTCTATTACTTTCAAATAAGAATTATAAATGCAAAACATGGGACTAAGTATAAAATTATTAAATTTGTTTGTAATATCAAATACCAAACAGTTGAAAAGTAATATTTGAAAATTTTAGCCATAATAATTGTCATTAAACAAATAGAGAATAAATGCTTCAAAGAAGAATTCTAGCCAATATAATTCTCAGGTCTGGCTTGACGACAAGGATCTAATGCAGAAGAAAGAGCATTGAACCATATGCTGATGGAATAACTTGCTGTATAGCAAGCCCAACATAGTGCCTCATTTTGAAACTAAACTGCACGCAGATCATGAGACAGAAAGTAGAGTCACAAACCCACCGAGAAGCATAAAAGAATGTTACAAACATTACAGATTACTTGCCACATTCTCTTTAGCCAAATCAAGGCATGCACAAGCCACAAGCAGATCATGTCAACTTTTAATATTAAGAAACCAATTAAACCACTGTCGGAGGCTGCACCGGCTCTGACAGGTCCAGGGGTCCCTGAAGGATGGACGGTGTCGGCGAAAGAAAATGAGAGAGTCCCGAGATCCTTTCTGATCACTAGGCAGGCATCTCCATCCTGTCGGTTTTGGTGTCTTTATTTATAGGTCAAATGTTAACATGGCATCAGGAAATGGAATGTTTACAATGGATAGCTCTTTGTGATAAGGTGTTTTTGGAAAATGTACAGAAACAGGTTTTACAGAAGTCTTCTTGCAGAACTGCCCCAATCATAGTGAGGTTGAGTAACTAAGAAAATAACAAGGTGTTCACATTTTAATAACGCTAAGATTAAGTCATAGGTTTGTAGATACTCTTATCCATCCTCATCACAGCTGCTAGGGTAAGGGAAGGTGTTTGTGGAAAGTAGACCTTAGGGAAGGGGCGGCTATACACCATCAGTTAGCTAAGGTGTATGTACTAACTTATCTTCTGCCCTTATCTGTTCCTTTTCTCTAAGTTAGGCTCTTTGTCTCCGGGCAAGACTTGGTTTTCCAGTTATATTCTTTATTGCACCAGAGAGCCAACCATACCTTTAAAGAGTTTAGCTTATTTCCAATACATAGAATAGCCTCTTCGAGTGCATTTACCTTTGTGTCTACTTTTATGATTTCTTGAATAGCTAGGGCATGAGAGACATTTTTGGTTAGTTGATTTACATGTTGCGCTGTATGAACATCCTGGACTAATGCAACGGTAGAAACAGAATTGTACATGTAAAGGTAGAAACAGAATTGTACATGTAAAAGTCAATCTTTTATGACTAGGGGTCATTAGCCTGTTCATAGCTCATGGGAAAGTATGGAGGAAAACAGGACCTTCTGGAGACACGATGTCTGTTCCCATAATCAAAAGAAGAAGTTCCCGGGGCGCCTGGGTGGCTTAGTCGGTTAAGCATCCGACTTTCGCTTAGGTCATGATCTTGTGGTTCGTGGGTTCGAGCCTCGCGTCGGGCTCTGTGTTGACTGCCAGCTCAGAGCCTGGAGCCTGTTTCAGTCTGTGACTCCCTCTCTCTCTGACCCTCCCCTGCTCATGCTGTCTCTCTCTCTCTCCTAGAAATAAATAAAACATTAAAAAAAAAAAACCAAAAGAAGAAGTTCCCACAATAAGTTCCTTCACAAGGTGCAATCATCATACCAGGGCCAGAATAAGGGGACAAGTCACTCCCGATATTGATCGGTACCCTAGGGGTCAGGGCTCAAGCAGAAATAATTGAGTGGGAGTAGATATCGGTCGTCATCTGATTGGCAAGAGACCGTGCAAACTTGCTTTAACCTCACCAGGAGTTTTCTCGACTAGTGGGCTCAGAATGGCTCCCAACAAACCACTTTCTGCAAGAATAAATGTTTAGTGGATGAAACAGAAAGAGAAACAAATAAGGAATTATGTTCCAAGCTTTTAAAGAGCACCAAATAGTTTACTATGTCTCTGCAATTAGACCCAGGATTTGACAGTTAAAAAACAGTGACCATGCAGTCCTACCCTCTACTACAACAGACAAATCTTTCCAAAAGTTTCTAGATATCACACTACTTGGGTCTGGTCTTGATTTCCTAAGTCCCTCCAAAATAGTTTTTCATGCCATTAGGTAACAACTCCCAGAGTACAAAAGCATCCTGCCCATATGTAATGCACAATTTTGTACATAAGAAATTAAGATATCTTGCTTGATAAAGTTAGAAGTAACTTTCAAGATTACTTTGTCTGTGAGAATAATTATATTAGGAAGGCAACGAATGTCCCTTGTAAAGGCATACATAAAATTTTTAACAAAAACTTACATTTTTGTGGTAATTTCACTAAACAATTGTTAGAAGAATTATTTTTAATATTCTGTTGTCTTATTATATCTATAATATAGCACATGATAAAAAGAAAAACCCATTAGAGTCATTCCATTCTGATCTCTCAGTGCACAATGCCTGCTTTCTATGGCACTTATAAATGTAATAATAAAGTACCTATAATAAATATTTGAAAAAATATTTTAACTTGAAATCACAAATCAAATAGTCACCCAAGACAAGTATTCTCAGCTTTAACATTTACATCCATGTTGAAATAATATACATCTTATTATATATCTTATTATGGACTTAATAAGTTTGTGTCCTTCCAAAATTTGCATGCTAAAATCCTAAACCTCAATATTATAGTGTAAGGATGTGGGGCCTTTGGGAAATGATTAGGTAATGAGAGTGGAGTCCTCATAAATAGGATTAGTGTCTGTGATTTATAAGAAATATATATTTGGTCACTCATTTGATCATTCATGACCAAATATATATTTCTCACATATATCTGGTCTTTGTCCACAGTTCCTAGCTCACAGTTCCCAAAATCCTTGGAATTTCCTTAGTGTTAAGATTGACAAAGGTGTCTCTTGTTAATGAGGTGACTTTTGCACCCCACCTGAGGATGTGGCTGGTTACCAACAGAACCAACTATGTGATTAAAGGGTTAGAATTTTCAATTCTCCTTCACTCCCAACCCTTCCCACCTCCTGGGAGGGGAGAGGGCCTGAAGATAGAATCAATTACCACCGGCCAATGATTTGTAATGAAGCCTCCATAAAAACCAAAAAGGACAGGGTTTAGAGAGCTTCCAAGCTGGTCAAACAAAAGGAGATTTGGGGAGATGGTGGCACACCCTGAGAAAGCATGGAAGCTTCATGCCCCTTCCCACATACCTTGTCCTATGATCTCTCTCTTTTTTTTTAATGTTTTATTTATTTCTAGGAGAGAGAGAGAGACAGCGTGAGCAGGGGAGGGTCAGAGAGAGAGGGAGTGACAGACTCTGAAACAGGCTCCAGGCTCTGAGTTGGCAGTCAGCACAGAGCTCGACATGGGGCTCAAACCCACGAACCGTGAGATCATGACCTAAGCGAAAGTCGGACGGTTGACCAACTAAGCCACCCAGGCGCCCCACGATCTCTTTTATCTGATTGTTCCTGAGTTATAGCCTCTTGTTTTGTTTCCCTTTTGTTTCAAGTTTTAATTTAAATTCTAGTTAGTTAACATATAGTGTAATAATGGTTTCAGGAGTAGAATTTGGTCATTCACCACATATAAACCCATTGCTTATCACAAGCACCCACTTAATTTCCATCACCCTTTTAGCCCATCCCCCACCCATAATAAATGAGTGATCAAATAATTTCATGTTTCTCTGAATTCTGTGAGCTACTTGACCAAATTATTCAAACCCAAAAGAGGGGCAATAGAAATTTGTGATTTATAGCTTGGGCTTGTCACAAGCACGGGGCACAGGGTAGGAGGAGAGGTGCTGTCTTGTAGGAGTGAATGCTTAATCTGTGGAATCTGATGCTATCTCCAGGTAGTGTCAGAATTGAGTTAAATTCTCCAACACCCCCCTGGTTGGTATGCAGAACCCCCATAACTCCACACATGGAAATGCAGTCTCAGAATACCAAATTTAGTGCCCTTAAAAGGAGACCCCAAAGAGCTCTCTCCCCTTCCTTCATGTGAGGACACTGCAAGTCAGCCATCTGTGAACCAAGAAGGCCCTCACCAAAGACAATCTGCCTTGACTTAGATTTCCCAGCCTCCAGAATTGTGAGAAATGTATTTTTTTTGTTTAAAGCCACTTGGTCTATGACACTTTTGTTACAATAACCCAAATGAACTAAGACATCTGCACAGTGAAAGAAATAATTTTCACAAGAAGTAATGTAATAGAAGTACAAGATGATATATTGTAAAATATACTTTGCTTATTTCCAAACAAAAGAACAGTATAAAAATAAAATTTTTAAAAATACTAGTTAATTTGTGACCAAACAGTCATTTTTGAAACTTCAGTATGAAAATACTTTGTAAACTAATGTAATATATGATAAATAATTAATAAGCATTATTTATTCATAAACTGTAAGAGAAAATTGCATATTGTTTCTTGAAGAAATAAAAAAAATGTGACACACTTATTCTGAGACACTAGGAATCTTTCTTTTACACTTCAAATGTAGCAAGCATGTAGCAAAATCTTTTGTATAAAAGTCTATCAAGAAATGCAAGATTCTTTGGCAAAGGGAAGATGGACTTGTACAATGTACCGTATATGACAGACTAAGTAATATACATGGAGCTTTACATTGTTAAGTTCATTCAGGTTTTACAACAATGACCCTAGGAGGTTAATAATTGTGCCCATTTTATTTTTTTAATTCAATTTAATTTTAATCCCAGTATAGTTAACATACAGTGTTGTATTAGTTTCAGGTGTACAATATAGTGATTCAACAATTTCAGACATCACCCAGTGCTCATTCGAACAAGTACACTCCTTCATCAAATTGTGCCCATTTTATAGATTAGTAAATTGCGTATCAAGAGGTAGAAGTTTGCCCAAAATTATACAACCAGTGATTCAAGGAGTCCAGTTTAGAACCCAGGTCTTTGAGACTCCAAAGTCCAGGCATTTCATAATATGTGCATCCCAAATGTCACTTTGACTCTTAACATTATAGACAGACCAAGATTCAGTGCCATACTCTTCTGTAATATCAGTCTACTACCAAGAAGCCTTTAATTTCTATCTTTTGTTAACTCATTTCCTAAACACAAATAACTCTTCATTTAGTTCCTGTCTTATACATGATCACTGTTTTCTGTCAAAAATTTAAATTACTTGTAATATTCACATCATTCTTTATTTTTCTTTTTTTAAATCTTTTTAAGTTTATTTATTTATTCTGAGAAAGAGAAAGAGAGACAGAGAGAGAGAGAGGCAGAGACAGAGGAAGAGAGAGAATCCTTAGCAGGCTCCTCACCATCAGCACAGAACTGGATGCGGGCCTCGATCCCACAAACTATGAAATCATGACTGAAGACAAAATCAGGAGTCAGATGCTTAACCAACTGAGCCACCCAGGTGCCCCACACCATTTATTAACCTATGTTCCCTTTTAGCTTAAAATAAAGCTTTTCTTTCCTAGAGACAAGTCCCCATCCCCAGTCAGTTTACATCAAAAGTCTGTATTTTTAACAGAATTAAATCTCAAATTATTTTTCTCTCATCAGCATACAGCTTTAAAATAAAGTTTGAGATTATAATTCCTCATCTTATGTGCCATTTCATTGGAAAACAACAGTGTAAAAACCATATTGCATAAACCATATTGCATTTGGTTTTTAAGCAGCCTGAATCTAAAAAGCAAAAATCCTCATGTCCTTCCAGGGAGCAATTCCTCTGAGTCATTCCTGAGAAGGGCTTTGCATCACTGCTCCCCGGAAACATAATGGTCTTCAGACGCCTCATTCTCTCAAAGGAAACATCTTTAATTGGAGAAAGTAGGAGAAAAAACAATTGGGCCAAGTATTCTCAGAGGATCTTAAACTGCTTTTCACAGCTCATTTATAAGTTTGTCTCTTCTCTTACCCTTTCCACGACCCCCACAGATATACATGTATGTCACTTTTCTTTTCAGAAATTAGTCATTTGTAAAGAAACCAATTATTTTTACCAAAGCAATCCATAATTGCATTTTAAAAGCTGGTGGTATTACAGGCAGTGCAATCAAATACAAACATGTGAGAGTGTTAGATCATATGTCCAGCATAGTGGCTGTTAGTGGTCAAATTGAGCAAAGAATCTGATGTGCTTCCAGGACTATCAATTGAAAACTGCTTATGTCTTAAAAAATAAAAAAAAATAAAGTCAAATTCTATATGTCAAGCTGAACTTCCTAACACAGAATTCAGGCTACTGTCATCTCTCTCTGAGAACAATTTCACATAGCCTCCCAAGGTTACCCCAAATCTTCTGCACCCACAGTCAGCGCTCCACACATGTCCTATTACTATTTAAATCATACTATGTCTGGGCGCCTGGGTGGCTCAGTCCGTTAAGCGTCCGACTTCACCTCAGGTCATGATCTCACAGTTCGTGGGTTCAAGCTCTGCATTGGGCTCTGTGCTGACAGCTCAGAAACTTAAGCCCACTTCAGATTCTGTATCTCCCTCTCTCTCTGACTCTCTCATGCTCACACTGTCTCTCTCTCAGAAATAAATAAAACATTAAAAAAATAGATTAAAAAAATAAATCATACTATGTCACCTCCTTTTTTCCAGTCACACCAAGATTAAAATCTACCACAGCCTACAGGACTCTAGGTGATGATACAGTTCCTGGCCACACCCAAAGCCTCATTTCCACCTTTTCCACTCACTCATGCATTTTCACAGCATTGTCCTCATTGTTAATTTATCTTTTTTCAATTTACAAAACATGTTGCCATCTGGGCTCTCGCAATGTCTGCAGTGTACTTCTCCAAGATATTTGGCTCACTTTCTCATTTCATGAAATTATCTGATCAATGCCCCCTTTCAGAGAAGAATTTTCTGATCATTTTCATCATGCCCTATCCCCCTATTCTGCATTAGTTTTTCCTCCCAGCATTTATCACTAACTGATAGAATATAAGCTCCCATCAGGGCAAAGATATTTTGTATTCACCACTATGATCCCAAGAACATTGCCAGAAACATATATAGAAGTGAAAAAGTATATGTTGAATTCATTAATTTATGGGTGCAAATATTAAATCAGTCAAATTTAGTCATGTTTAAGTTTATAACTTTGATGTTATTTATTCATAATCCATTTACTCCTCCTTCTGAAATACTTTCTCTTTTGAAATGCTATCCCTTTCCAACAAATGTGAATTCAGTAAAAACTACCAATAAAAATGTACTGCCCCCTCACCAGTTATCTAAGGGGTGTGTACAAAAACAAACTACAAAAATCTGGCTCCTTATCCCTGAAACCAAAGTGTGAGCCTAAAAACTCTCAAAAATACTTGTAGCTGATTGAGTCCAGTGTTGTATCTTGAGAAGACATCCAGGTTATCTAGTTCATATCAACTCCAGCATCTAGTAGTTCTATTTTGGGAGCTACCCAATATTCTTCCATAGGTTTCCCCTCCCCCCACCACCCTGTTTTGTTTGTTTTAATTAACCAGAATTAGTTTCTATTGCTTCCGATCCAAAATCCTAACTAACACCCATGACAAACTTATATTCAATCCAATATGCCCTAAAATAGTAATAATAAAAAAATAACAGAAAGTCTCCCAACTCTTTTTTCTCTCTCTCATCTTTCCCTCTCAGTCTGTTCTCCACACATACTTCCCAATTATACAGCATCCTTTAGTTACTCAAATCCCACCTCTCTGGAGACATTATCCAGACATGCCCTTTCCGATGATTTTAATGTTTCAAGTCATTTATCCTTCCTCTCATCTAGCATTGTTTACTCGAAGCTGACAAATTAAAGTAGAACTTAAGTAATCAATATGATTAAACCAAATCTCAATAAGTTATCAATAGCTTCTTAATCTCACCATGCATATTTGCATTTCTTTAAAAAGAGGCTACTGTTATCAAAATTTGTTTGTTAAAATTTCAGGCAGGGTGACAAAGTGAAGAATTTTAGAAAGCAAAGGTAGCTACTTTTAAAAATGTGTTAAATCACATCACTAAAGCAGCCCATCGATCTGATCACAGTTCAATTAGAGATACAGAAAGACATGAAAATGTATCCATCAATAAACAGATTTTAGTTGAATTACTTTTGTGAGTAAAGCATATAGCTCCACTGCAAATGCTGAGTCACAGAAACTTATTATGTGACTAAATATTAGTAACATATCCTAAGTACCCCCTTTATCTCCTATTCCTGAGTTCTGGGAAATGGGGACAAAACCATTGATTAATTTCTAACCAATATAATATGACAAAAGCAATAGGAGATATAGGCCATTGATTAGATAATACAAAACTTCATCTTAGCAAAATAGGAGAGAGATTCTTCCTTGCTGGCTTTGAATATTTAAGTTTCCATGTTGTGGGAAAGTCTGAGACAGGGTGATTTAGCAAGGATCTGTGGGCTTATAGGAACTGAAATGGGCCCTCAACTGAGTCAGGAAGAAAGTGGAGACTGCAGCCCTACAACCACAAGGAACTGAATTCTGCCAGCAACACTCATAAACTTGGAAGAGGACCTCATGCTCCAGAAAGGAAAGTATCTCCACAAACTTCAATCAAACAAAAGCTTGATTGAAGCCTGTGAGACATGAGCAGAAGACCCAGCTAAGCCTTACCCAGAAAGATAATAAATGGATGTTGTTTTAAGCCATTACATTTATGATTATTTGTTACACAGTAATGGAAAATGAATACACTAGTGTACCAATGAAACAAGAAGATAAAAAGCATGTCTGGAGAAGAATAAATATAGACTGTGGATTTAGCACATGCAATGTTCTTTTACTGACTGGCTGATCATATCCAATTCAAAGGATTGATAGAAGGATGAATATGAATTTTATGCATAGAAATTAAGGCTTTGGATTAATATTAAACATAAAAGTGAGTTCTCCCCTCATTTACTCTGCCATTATGACTCAGTGAGTAACACAGCCCCACCCATTGGCAGCAGTCAAGACCTGCTACCTTCATTTAAATATTTTTTAATGTTTTATTTATTTTTGAGAGAGAGAGACAATGTAAGCAGGGAAGGGTCAGAGAGAGAGGGAGATACAGAATCCGAAGCAGGCTCCCGGCTCTGAGCTAGCTGTAAGCATAGAGCCCTACACGGCACTAGAGCCCACGAGCCATGAGATCATGACCTGAGCCAAAGTTGGACACTTAACTGACTGAGCCACCCAAGCACCCCCATTTTAAAGAGTCATACTTGGCCAATTCTGAGCCACTGAAAGTGGGAGCTTGGAGTATTTCAAGATTTCCTCTATCTACCCACCCATTCTCTCACATGTGAGAGAGGGAGTGGGTTCTGGAAATTGCTACTTGTCTAGGGTATTTGGTGATTGGTTGTTAAATGGACTCCATGGAGATCGGCATAGGAATGCAGCTGTAGGTTCTTTGCCTATTCTACTCTGTGTATCCATTTGTAGTTTCCATCCTGACTTCAACCCAGATTTGCCTTAGTATTTTACCACCTTGCCAGGAAACCAGAGCTGCTCAAGCTCCTCCTGCATCTTATATAAGAACCTTTACTATCTTGAAAGTGCTACCTTGTTATTTTCAGAAAAACAGAGATTACATCACTGAAAATCCTCCAGCCCAGTACAATTTGAAATCATCAGTGAGTGATTCACAGGTTTCTAGACACTTAAAAAATTTAATTCAATATAATTTTTGTCAGCATTATGGTTTAATGGAATGAAAATGGCTATAGCTCCAGTAAGTTGGAGTGCTTTAGAGAAGTAGTGCTTTCTACCAAAGCATATTTTTAACGTATTCACTGAACACATTCTCATTAAATTTTCTATTTTTACAGCTTACCAGTTTAATTATACCCCTGTATGGCAGGTGGTTATGATTTCCTTCTCCACAATTCCCTCACACCTACTTTCTTATAAAGAGACTAGAAATTGCTGTGTTTATTTCATTGTTGATACTATAAGTAAAAGCATCAGAAATTTGACTATTCTCATATTTCCTGGAAGTTCTGACCAAGCATATTTTCTCAAATTTGCAATGACAATTTTGAAGAAAAGTGCTTATAGCATAGAATTCTTAGTGTATTCCTCCAAATATAAATGCCAGATTTTTTATTTTCTCATTTAATGCTACTGTTTTTTTCTTTCAGGCATAATTTTAGTCCTTTTTCTCTTCATTTTCTTTGTGTTGTCAATCAGCATTCCATTATCACATTTTCCCAAGGTCTCATTTCAACTTTAATTTCATTCACAAATCCAATACCATATGCGGTAACCAACCTCCACCCAGATTTAATCCTTCCTCTCTTCTTCTTCTTCAGGCACTTGTGCCTCAACATAGTGCAAAGTATTCCAAGAAGTTAAAAATAATATAAGGTAAATTTATTTAAAAGCTGTGCAATGGGGAAGAGAGTTAAAATTCTGTGAAGGACTGACAAACCATAAATTGATGAACTCTTAAATATAATTTTGATTTAATACAATCAGTAAATAACACCTATTTTGCTTGCAACTTAAAATTAAAATGATGTGCCACAATTGGATATATTGCCAATATATCTATGATATGCCATGAAGGTTGAATTGATGAAGACTGCATACACCTGGAAACAGTCTTCATTTCTACTTCTCCTGAATAAACCACTAGTGGTAGATTACAACTTAAAGCACACTTAGCTGCAAACAACTATGATTAAAAAAAAAAAAAGTGGCGCTATTCAAAAGTATTATTCAACAACAAGATGTAGTATATTAAAAAATACTTACAATTTCTTTAAAATACTCAGTAATTCCACTAACTTCTCTTCAAGATTTTTTGGTTCATATGAAGTAAGACCACCACGTGCTTTTTTAACATGGATAGCTATATTGTGAGAATCATCAGGCTTTGGGGGTTGAAGTTCTTCTGTGTCTTCAGTAGGTTCTCTGAACAAAGGAACATAACAGATTGTGGTGTAATATATTATACAAAAATGACTGACATGGGGCGCCTGAGTGGCTCAGTCAGTTAAGATTTCAGCTCAGGTCATTATATCATAGCTTGTTGAGTTCAAGCCCTGCATTGGGCTCTGTGATAATAGAGTACAGAGCCTACAGAGGCTACTTGGGATTCTCTATCTCTGCTCCTACACACTCTCTCTCTCTCCTGCGTGCACTCTCTCTGACTCTCATGCACTCTCTCTGTCTCTCTCAATAATAAATAAACTTAAAAAAAATAAGGATGCTATGGCATCCCTTCCTCTAAAAACAATGAGTGTCTTGAACCCTTAATTCACTGTTAAGAGCAGAAATGCACTTTTGTAAGATAATTTGGCATTTTAATAATGTATGCCTTTTCAGTGCCCAATCATCAGTAGTGCTATTACATACATCTACCTAAAAGTGGACATACATAAAATACTTTCTATATTCAGAACCTGATTAACTGTCTTATTATTAATAACTGTGTTATTAACTGTCTTAAGTGATTAAATCATCTTTTGAAATTAGATGTACATAACTTAGTAAATATTTGAAGTCAACAGTCGATATCCTTCTTTTTAGAGCCATATACTTGTTTTTCGGTGTTTCCTTCACACCAATAATAAAACTATTTTAAAAACTTTTGTTTCCATGGGGCGCCCGGGTAGCTTAGTTGGTTAAGCATCTGACTTTCGCTCAGGTCATGATCTCGCGGTTCGTGGGTTCGAGCCCCATGTCGGGCTCTGTGCTGACTGCCAGCTCGGAGCCTGGACCCTGTTTCAGAGTCTGTCACTCCCTCTCTCTCTGACCCTCCCCTGCTCAAGCTGTCTCTCTCTCCTAGAAATAAATAAATAAGACATCAAAAAAAGAAAAAACATTAAAAAAAAAAAACTTTTGTTTCCAACTGGTAAATTGTGAACATCTTGAAAGCAGCCATTGTTCTTTATTCTTGTGTTAGGAGATGTATGGCTGAATGACCATTTCCCATTTATTTTTCTAGTTCCAAGCATTTCTATTAAGTAAAGTCCTAAAAAGCCAAAAGTAAAACAGTAAAATGTTGTCATCCTTAAGAATAAAGCAATGTGAAGGAGATGATAAAAGCCCAAATGATCATAGATTACTGACCTGTAATTATATACATGAGAATATTAAAATTGTACTTAAATATAATCTTATACTACATGGGATAATAATAATAATAGTAAATAATCACCTTAGTATCTAATATACATTTGAGGTTTTATGCTGGTTGTTCTGCTAAACATTATATGCACATATCTCATTAATATTAGCCATGTGAAATAAATAATATTATCCCACATTGATAAGAAAATTACAGGTCAAAGAGTTTGTATAATCTGTCTTGCCTCGCATGGCTAGTATACCTGGAGTTTCTTTAATCTACCTAAAATTTGCAGATGTTAAAGCTTAGTAGTAAAGCTTACTTAATATATACAGAAAGAAGATAGCCTAGATTAACTTACAAAGATAAAATTAAAAGCCAACATCCATTTCCCCTTCTATCACTTTTACAGAACCTCAAATATTCTTGCCATACCTAGAATCCCACTTAAAACTTGATCCCTACTTACTCCCATAAATAATAAGCACAGTAAAATTCAGCAATGATGAGAATTCAGGTATATAGCAATTTGTATTTCTATACTCAGCCTGGATGCTAACATGCAAATGAAATGAAATTCTTATATTCTAGAAAGGAGAAGCCCATGAACTAGAGGGAAAAGTGAGGGTAGATATAGCCGGCTTTCTAGAAAGAATATGGAAAGTGAGTCCCCATGAACCTAGTATTCTTCTGGCCCAATTTCATCATATTTGCCCAAAGTGGATAACTCCTAAATTTTCTACTTTATATTGTAAATCTCAAACTAGCCAAAGGATTCAGCATAGTCCCCAATCACATTTTAGCTTCTTGAAATTAACCGGGAGATACTAAACCACCAAAAGCAACATAAACAAATAGGTGGTCAGACACATTAATTGACTAGTTGATTAAATTGTGCCCTATACTCTTCAGGAAATGGCAGAAAATTATCCTCATCATTATACAGCAAAACTAGCAATAATACAATATATTAAATATGTATAATACATATAAAGATAATATTATAGATAATTTCATGATAATAAATTTGAAAGCTTAGATGAGATAAATCACAGTAAAAGTACAAAGTACCATATGGATAACAAGAAGAAAATTTGAATTGTTCTAAAGATTTTAAAGAATATAACTAATAAATAAGAATCTTTCTACAAAGAAACTCCTGGCCAAAAGGGCCTCAATGATTAATTCTAACAAACTCCTAATAGATAAATAAACCCAAATACTTTCAGAAAATACAAAAGACAGCTATGCTTTCCAGCTAGTATTATGAGCCAGTATCATTGAATATAGATGTAAAATCCTAAGCAAAATATTAATAAACTGAATTCAGTAATAATTTTATAAGACAGTAAAGCATAGCCTAGTTGAAACTATGCCAGGAACACTATTTCATGAATGTTGTTCAACACATTAATGGAATAAAATAAATCATGATTATCTCAACATTTCTTATGATAAAATAATCATGTGTAATATAAACTCCTACAAAACTAGAAATAGAAAATTTTTTTAGAGAAAGAGAGCATGCAAGTAGGGGAGAGGAACAAAGAGAGAGAGAAGAGAATCTTAAGTAGGTTCCATACTCAGTGTGAAACCCACACAGGCCTTGATCCCACAACTCTGGGTTCATGACGTGAGCCAAAATCAAGAGTCAGATGCTCAGACTGACCCAGGCAACCTGAAGAGAACCTTCTTAATATGACAAGAGACAAAAATCAGCTGTATTTCTGCTTCCTTACTATCTTTTTTTTTTAATGCCACTTAGTTTTATTGCAATATACCTAAAATATACATAATTCAGCAAGGAATAAGTGATGCCAGCATCAGTAAAAATGCCTTCAAAAGTTTCCCCCATTTCCTCATAAGACACATATGTGGGTTACAAAGATGGTGACCCACCTACTTAAGATGAGGTCTTATCATGTCATGTACAGCCGTAATATGACCAGGACTTCACCCATGCAACATCCGATGCAACCACATAACACTGGCCATCAGTGGACAGGGCAGCCAGTTATCTTCCTGGGCAACAAGGTCTCAGGACAGTTTGCTTATCCAATATGTTCCTTACTATCTAATGGAGGAAGGCACTAGTAGATTAATCAGTCTCTAAATGTGCTATTGAAAATTGTTAAAAGTGATATGAAGAATTTATACATGTGAAAAACAACTATAGGATACTTATAAGAATGTAAAAATAGGTGACCTATTTTGCTTGCCAGGAAAAGACAATGTCTCTCAGAGAGTGTTAAACTGGTATATAAGATTAAAAAAAAAAAAAAAAAAGAATATTCCAGGAAGAAGATATAAGGAATTTTCCTGAAGAAATTTCTAAAGATGTTAATTTCTGCTCAAAAATATTTTGACCCTGGGGCACCTCAGTGGCTCAGTCGGTTGTGTCTGACTCTTGATTTCAGCTCAGATCATGATATCACAGTTTCTTGAGTTTGAGCCCCACAGTGGGCTCTGTGCTGGCAGCACAGAGCCTGCCTGGGATTCTCTCTCTCTCCCTGTCTCTCTGCTCCTCCTTTACTTGTACTATCTCTGTCTCTCTCAAAATAAATAAATAAATTTAAAAAAATATATAGGAGTGCCTGGGTGGCTCAGTTGGTTAAGCATCTGACTTTGGCTTGGGTCATGATCTAGCGGTTTGTAGGATCAAGCCCTGCATCGGGCTCTATGCTGACAACTCAGAGCTCAGAGCCTGGAGCCTGCTTCAGATTCTGTGTCCCCTCTCTCTCTCTGCCCCTCCTCTATTCGTTCTCTGTCTCTCTCTGTCATCAAAAATAAATAAACATTAAAAAAATTAAAAAGAAAAAAATAAACTGTTATCTTTAAAAAAATATTTTGACCCTATCAAACAGACATAGCCACTGTAAAATGGATTAATATTCTCTCTTAATCTTTTCAGACTTGTTTGATGTCACTGTATCTAATTAATTCTGAATTAATTTTTACTCAAGGAAAATGATAGGGATACAT
This sequence comes from Proteles cristata cristata, assembly GCA_017311185.1. Taxonomy (NCBI): domain Eukaryota; kingdom Metazoa; phylum Chordata; class Mammalia; order Carnivora; family Hyaenidae; genus Proteles; species Proteles cristata. The sequence goes on along the minus strand of JAESUZ010001912.1, from coordinate 688,333 downwards.
GAAATTATCTACAGAATTGGATGGTTACCATAACTAAAGAGTAATGAGGGAATTCTAGTTATTTCTCTGCTCTGACTTTTTAAGTTTTTTTGGTATTATTCCTATTGCTCATTAAATTAAAAAATACATAATATATTGTAAGTTTAAAAGTAATAATAAAATGAGTGTTAATGTACCTACCCAGATTTTTAAAGTACCCATGGCACTATACAATTATTCTTCCATGGACAGATATATAGCACTCACACCAGAGACAACCACTACCCTTAATTTTGTTCCTATTATTCCTTTGGTTTTCATTATACAGATTAATGAAAAATATACGCATCCCTTTAAAAATCTAATTGATTTTAATTTTGCATATTTAGTTTTGCACTTTATAGAAATGAAGTGATTCTTACAAATTCTATAACTTGTTTTTTTGTTGTTGTTCAACATTGTGCTTATGACATTTAATGACCATAGTTCATTCATTTTAATGCTCTATAAGATTTCATTATATTTATGTACCACAAAGGGTATTTTCTTAGTCTGTAGGTGACTAGGGTTTTTGTTTCCAGGTTTGTTCTGTTTTTTATCTCTTTGTTTACTACATACAAACTTGGCTACTATGACGGTCTTGGATATGCACAACTTCTCCAGGAATCAGAATTACTATATGCACAACATGCATCCTTAATTATATTGTAATGTCAAATAGTTTTCTAAAATAGCTATAACAATAGCCAAGGTATAAATTTCAGTTGATCTACATTCTCAGCACTACCTTATTTTGTGAATCTAATTGTAAAATATTGATCACTTTTCATGTGTTTATGGAATTATATTGACTACAGGAAATCACTAAGTTATTTAATTTCAAAGCACCCATAAAGAGAAAAAAATAAAAGATCACAATATCATTAAGATGTTATTTGCCTCTTTCTTGCTGTGTTGAAATTTAATCATGAAAAATAATGATGGGTAAAACTATTTGCTACTAAGAATGATTCAAAATAATAGGATGATATATACCAGCAGTCAATGAATTCCTCATTGCCACATGCTTGCAATTTTTAAAAAGCCAAAAAAATTAATTTTCTTCTCAACCCTCAGACCCTGAGTACACTGCTTTGTAATATTCTGTGTGACAAAAGGAAAAGTACAGATAAAGCATTTTTGCAACATCTCAGAGATTTTTATCTCACGTAAAAGTGAGTTATCTGATTGTATATGTCATATAACAACTAACTCAGTATTGTTATAACCATCCATTTATTTCACTCACTCCATATTTACTTGAAAGAATAGACAAAAGACAAACATAATAAGTGACTTGTATATTTGGATACAACTTGGATGTTTGGAATGTATTTTATCAAAATGAGTGAAGTAAAGTTGTCACTTCAAATATACAGTATCCGCTGCTTAAAACAAAAGTTAAGCTATCAAGTAAAAATTTGATTTTTGGAAAACTTGTATTCACTTCTGTAAACTTGACACCTTCCTAACATGCAAGTCTTTTCTGCAGATCAGTGATTATATAAAAATTGCGATCTTGGGGTGCCTGGGTGGCTCAGTCAGTTGAGCGTCTGACACTTGATTTCACCTCAGGTCATGATCCTAGGGTCATGGAATTGAGCCTCGTGCTGAGTTCCACACTGAGCATGGAGCTTGCTCGGGATTTTCTCTCTTTCTTTCTATCTCTCTCTCTCTCTCTAGGCCCCTCTCCCACAACTTGTGCTCTCTCCCTCAAATAAAAAAAATATATAAATTTAAAAAATTGTGATTCTATATATTATATAAGAAAACGTGTCAGCATTTGCAAGATCTACATAACCCAGTGAACCAATGTTTTTCAAATGGCCAATGTATATTACACAATCATGCATTAGTAAAAGAGCTATTCAGAGTGCAAAATAATAGTTTTTATAGACATCAATGTATTTAAATTCACCATATTAAAGATTTTTTTAAAAAGCCTCAGTAAATTCAGGCAATAGAGATTACCACCACTAACAAGAACATAAAATAAAACTTAGTATACATTATCTCATTCAATCCTCCAACATCACTGTAGAGTATGCAATATTGTCTCAATTTTAGATGAGAGACTAAGACTCAAAAATTTAGATAATCTTCTTAAGGTAACACAATTGCCAAATTGTAGAACTGAAACTCAAACCCAGATTTGATTAGTCCAGAGGCCATTACAATACTTTGCCACCTATGTATTCTGGAATTCTAACTCTTACAAACTTTTTAAACTTAGTCCCCCAAATCTTTCTGTAACCCAATCTCCCACTTTTTTATAAATCCATATAAATTTTACTAGGAAGTAGTAAGAGCCAGAATAATATATGGGATCTTTCTTAAGATGTTTGCTATAGGAATCTTCAATCCTTTTTTTTTAGAAACTGAAGTCAGCGTGATTCATAAAAATACAAATAAATACAATCACTTTAAGTATACTACATTAACTCCATTTGTTAAGCTTAGCTTGATTATTACTAGGGCCAAACCAGGGAAATAATTATGGGCAAATTCCATCCCCAGGACATAAGTTTGTAAATTGCAAGCTTTGTCTTATGCTGAGCAAGAGTGCTGGCTTCGTCCTACACATTGCCAACATATCCAAAGTTAAAATTGAGGATTCAAAGACAAGTTCCTTATATACTCTTGACAGCAAACACTGGAATCCTGTCATGTCATAATATAAGAAGAATATTCTAAGGTTAGAGAGAGGTAAGCAGTATTTCCCTGGTTTCTACCATATAGATGCATATGCCAAGCTCGGAGTCTCCTCTTTTCATTTCAAAAAAGCAATAGAAAATCCACAGGCACACATGAACAGTTGGACTTAACATGCATTCTATGGAATAAAGCAGCAATACATTTTTCATTAATATATGACACGCTATATGAAAATGCAAGAAAATCAAATTATTTCAAAAGGATCATTTGCCTACTAAATATTAATTGAAACTAAACAAGCTCAAATTTAAAAAGTTGGGATATCTAAAGACAACCTTGAATATAACAATATATTAATATATATTTATATATCATGCTCATTCTTGACTTATAACATAAATCCCACCTATTCACAATCCAATTCGATAGACATTTACTAAACTCCAAACCCAAACAAAGAAGCATATTTTATGTTTACTCTCTCAGCTCCCAGGTATGAATCATTTTAATTTTTCCATTTTAATTGCCCTACTTTTTCTACCCAGAGAACATTGATGAACTGGTCACATACCTGAGTGATTACAAATCTACATTATCTAATATCTACTGATTGCTCATTTTTCTCAGCATTCTTTTATTTTTTTAAATTTTATAATCTTTATTTTTGAGAGAAAGAGAGAGAGAAAGACAGACAGAGTACAAGCAGGGGAAGGGGCAGAAAGAGAGGGAGACACATAATCTGGAGCAGGCTCCGGGCCTTGAGCTGTCAGCACAGAGCCCCACGGGGGGCTCAAACCCACATACCGTGAGATCATGACCTGAGCTGAAGTTGGGAGTTTAATGGACTGAGCTATCCAGGTGCCCCCTCAGCATTCTTAAATTAACTTTGTTAAACTCTTACACACTCACCTCAATGGCTTTTATCTACTCTCTTTTCCATCCCCATTTCCATATTCTATAGACAACCTTGCTTCAGTACCAATTCTCTCTACCTGACCTTTTATAGGAATTGATGACTACTGACTGTTGAGAAACAATAATAAAACGTCATTCTAACCATTTAGCTATACTGTCACTCAAGCTGGACTTATTAAAGAAAAGAATTAAATTCAGAGAAAACATGGCCTGCAAATTTTAGAATTTCTCTTCCTGATTTCATAGTAATATCCTTGAAGAGATCTTAGCCTCATTAAGCTAATATAAGTAATGAATGAAGCATCTAGTTTTGGAAAATGGAAGGGTCAATCTGGAGACAGGAAAGCAAATTTCCTGCCACCAATAGTACACATTTGATAAATGGAATCTATAAGAAATTACATCAGCATTTATAATACTCCTCCAGTTGAACTCATAATTGAACCATGTGCACTACCTATCTCTTAACCGATGGTATCACATTTTTCCATTATCAGGATATTGGTCAGGAATTCTATGCAACACAAATTATGCCAGCTGGGATCTACTGGCCTCTTAAAATCTAGATAAGGTTCCATGCAAATCCATGGAAATACAAAGCTCTCCTTAAGAGTTCAACGTTTTCCCAGATGACATTCTGATTTTACCTCTTCCACTGTGTTTCTTCTTAAATACTCTTTAATCCATGTCTTATTTATCCAGAAATAAAACCAACTTTGCCTATATTTCTTCAACCAAACTAAAATAAACCAAATATTTAGAGTGTTTCTAAGTTCAATAGAGTTCATCAGACACAGGGGTTATCCTAAAGAGATTCTGTATCACATATAGCACATCTTAAATGTGTTCAACCCCATGCCTAAGAAAAATGGTTTCTCCTCACTCAGTGCACATTTCTCCAATTATTTCCTGGCTCCTCTTGCTTTTTGTTTGCCTCTTGTTTTCTCTGCCTTTCCTCACTCCTGAATAGCTCCACAACTCCAAGTTAGAATACCTTTACCCAAGTCAAAACAGTTCAACACCTATTCCCGGACAATTCCAACCAAAACTATAAGGAAGAAAGTGTCATGGAATAATCTACCATTCCTCAGTGGCAGTTGTAAACATGGAATGGCATTTTTTGACAATTCAAGACTTGAAACTTTCTTGTAACAGTTCACTCTAACACAGGGAAATCCTATGCACTTAGGCAATTTCTACAAATTGCCACCACTTTGCTATAGTTAATGCCCCAGGCCATCCAGAGTTTCATTTTTATGGCACAGCAAAGGATTTAATTTGGGCCACAAAAGACATCAGACCGTGGCTGGGACAACTAGTTAGATTTCTATAAATTTCCCTCCCCTTCCCTTCATAGAATTCTCCAAAAGGTCCAAATATTGCTTTCATAAGCTAGCATGATAATCTTTCATTTCACCCTTGCCTTTCTTCCTTTCTTTCTCATTCCTTTTTTCCTCTTCCTTTCTTCCTTTCTCCCTCCCTCCCTGCCTCCCTTTTTCTTTCCTTCCTTCCTTCCTTCCTTCCTCCCTCCCTCCCTCCCTTCTCTTCCTTTTTCTTTCTTCCCCTGTACTGCAAGCCATCACCACTATCATGTTGATATATATGGAAGAGATTATCTAAATATTTTGAAAAAAAATCCCCACAACTTTCTAGTATCAACTACTAAACTGGGCAATTACTGTATCAGCCAAAATAGCTTTGCCAGCACTTGGATAATAAACAGTGTGAAGACCATCACATGTAGCTGTGTTTTTGTTTGTTTGTTTGTTTTGGTTTGGTTTGGTTTTTTGGTTTGGTTTGGTTTGGTTTGGTTTTTGTCTCAGGGACTCTTTTCCTTCTTCTCATAGCCAACTCTTACTTATCCTTGAACTTCAACATCACTTCCTCAGGGATGTCTTTATTTTCTAGTACATTGTCTGCCATTATAACACTCAGTGCAAATCACCTCCCTCCCTCCCCCTGCCTTCGCTTTATCACTGCAGACACTTATTACACTTCATTTATTACTTCTTAGTGCCTGTTAGTACCACCAAGCCATACACCTTCTGAGTATGAGACCCTGTGTCACTTGCATGTAACACATGGTCAATACTCAGTACATACTGTTTAAATGAATAAACGAATGATAAAGCATTATTATAAGGTTTCTTCTTCGATTATGTAAATTTTTGCATTCATTTTTAAAGAAAAATAGTAAAACAGAATTATTACAATTCTGACTTAAAAATATACAGGAGCATCTCATTCAATATACCTCAGAACTTTATAAGGCTTTATAATCATAAAAAGGATAGTTTCCTTTGTTCTAATGTTAAATACATAATTTTCAAATACCCTGTGGTTAATTACCCTGAGGCCAGATTCAAGCTAGCATGAAATAACCACTACTTAGCTATAGCTGTAGCACATGGGTAATTTTCACAATGCTAAAGAATGAAATTGAGTCCAAATCTCAAAAGAACACCACAACTAAGAAAGTAATTCTGTAAAGATTTTTTTTTAAGGCAGTCCATCAGAATCCATTTGCTCTAGGTTTTCAGTAGCTTTATCTCCAAATATTCATCTTTATTTTCCAGCATTTTCTGCACTTACACTTTTAGAGAGAATTTATAATCCATCAAGGTAGCATGTGTACTATACCAAATAATTATTTTAAAATGTGTTTGGGAAAAATATATATATTACAGAGAAGTTCCACATCATTTTAACCCAGATCAAAGGTACATGTTGCTGCTGCTTTTAGATGTAGAAGTAAAATTTTGAGCTTCAATTCAAGCAGCCGAAATGTTCTAATCTCTTTAGAATCTAAAGTCCAAACTAAAGCATCAATTTTTTGCACAAAATATTCTTTGACAGCTTTTGGAGAAATAGGTAATTTGGCCAACTGAGCACACCAACTTCTGGGCCCATGAGAAATATCCCAGCAGACTTTTCTGGTTAGGATGCTTTATTTAGCACATTGAAAGATATTCTTAGTAAGATCTCAGGGTTGGTGGACAGGAAGCACAGTAGCACACTGCCAAAATCCTTTAACTCTTCCTGGGTTATTCAGTTTTAAGTTATATAACACAAGCTAAGTTAAAATGGTTTTACTAAACATTACCATTAGCTGGTTATAAACCTGTTATAATCTGTTATAAGTTATAAGCCTAGAAATCCCTTCTAAACAGAGCAACTTACTCTTTCTTCTTTGTCCTTTTTTGATCCTATGCTTAATTAGAATTAAATCATTTAGGATAATAGTTACTGGACTTCATTAAAATGCCCTGAGTAAAAATATATCAAAAAGTCTAAAATGCCACACTCTGCATATTAAGTGCAACAAGTGATTGCTGCTAAATTTAATGAGACAAGCACATTATAGTCAAAGCCCATACACAGCTTTGCAGTTTAACAGTAAGCCCAAAGACAAATGAATAAATGGTTAAAAATATGGTCTAAAATTTCCCAATAGAAAAGATGTGGCTTAGTCATTTTTATTCATTCTCTAAAAGAAAAATTATCAAATTCTCTCTAGGCTTACTATCCAAAAAAGTAAGCCAAATGAATTATAAAAGTCAAACAAGAATAAAATCTTCCTTATAATACCTGAATTTCTACTCTCCTCCCCAAAAGTTGCTTATTTAATATATATCTTCAATATAGATTTCCACAATTCTGTGGATGCTGATTGTTTTCTCAATTACTATCATTTCCTTAACCTTCTTTTCTTACAGAAATGAACTGATATAAAGGTATACTGATTAAAAAGCTATCTTTTCCAAGAAATAATAAGTGTTGGGGAGGATGTAGAGAAAAAATAACTTTTATGCATTGTTGATGGGGACATAAATTGGTACCGCTGTTGTGAAAAACGGTATGGAGTTTCCTCAAAAAAACTGAAAATAGAAATACCATACAATTCAGTAATTCCACTACTGGGTATTTACCCAAAGAAATGAAAACATTAATTTGCAAGATATATGCACCCCTAAGTTTTATTGCAGCATTATTTATAACAACCAAGATATAGAAGCAATCCAAAGTGTCCATCTATTGAATGCATAAATAAGATGTGGTATATATAAAATGGAATATTTCCAATATATATACAACATGATCTTGCCATGTTGTTCCAAATGGCAAGATCATAAAAAAGAATAAGATCTTGCCATTTGGAACAACATGAACGACCCCAGAAGGTATTTTGTTAAGTGAAATAAATCAAAGAAAGACAAAATGATTTCACTTATATTGATATATGGAATCTAAGGGGAAAAAATGAATAAACAAGCAAAACAGACCCATAAACACAGAGAGAAAATTGGTGGTTTCCAGAGAAAATGTGGGGGGGGGGCAAAATGGGTGAAGGAGAATGGGACATACAAGCTTCCAGTTATGGAATGAATAAGGGATGAGGATTAAAGATACAGCATAGGGAATGTAGTCAATGATATTGTGATAGCATTGTATGGTGATAGATGGTAGCTACAATTGTGAGCATAGCAAAATGTAGTTACTGAATCTCTATGTTGTACACTAAAACTAATGTAACATTGTGCATCGACTATACTTTAATTTAAAAAAGTTAAATCTGTCGTTTCTTGTTTAAAAAGGGTGAATATTAAATTTGTTGAAGATGCAGAAATGTGTTACTGTTACTATTATATGTAATAATTTATTATTGTTGCTGTTGTTGGTTAACCTATTTGAAAAGAGGCAGAATTTTTGACAGATGTTATAAATCTATACAAAATATCCTCATTGCCTATAGCCATAGTCCATGATAATAATAAAAATTAGAACAATTAAAAAGTTCTTTCCATGCATAACTCTGAAGTGGGATATTAATGGGGGATATTAATATTATCTCCTTTACCCAAAGAAAAACAGATAAGTATTCAGAGGCTATTATTCCAAAATCATATTGTTACATTTGGGCAAAAGAGAAACTCAGATCCAAGTCATCTGAATCAAAATCCAGTGCTTTTTAGAAAAGAAATGTGGCAGATTTGATATCTTATATCTGTGAATATGTCAAAAATTACCTTCTTTCTAGGTGATTTGTAAATAAAATAAGTTTTAGACAACTATCATAGTTCTGAGCCATCCTTGATCTATGTCCCATCCAGGTCTCCAAGTGGAGTTAATGGTTATATGAATCATTTCTTCTACTCTCCTTGAACTTTCATATTTAGTAAGTGCTCTGGTATAAGGAATTCTCAGATGTCCACAACAAGGCTCTTGTCATTCTTCAAAGTCTTGCTACTGTATCTGTCACATGGCATTTATGTTAAGTGAATGACAGAGTGTTGAATATGGCAATGATAATAGGTAAATGTTATAGATGAGTAATTGTTATTAATGAATATCTTAATAGTGTTGTTATTTAATGTTTGCTAAGATTCATGTTTTCTCATCAATTATATTCTGCCAAAAGCCTCTCTGAATTACCTGAGCTCTAGCCCCACCAACCAGGTCTATATGGATTCATCATATTACCAAGGGCCAGTGAAAGCTAAGCTCAGAGATTCATAATTTAATATATTTCATGAAATGTAATTTTAATTCAGTTTAAGGTATTTTTATTGCTACTTTAGAGGAGTTTCTTTCTGGCTTAACATATAAATGTTTTGTATTTTTTTAATAGTCACCTACTATACACATTACAAGTAAAAGTATGATTTTACTTTTACTATGACACATATATACTGAATTACATCAAACACCCTTTCAACATCTATACATAGTTCATATAGTTTCCTCTTGAACTAGTAATACTATAAAATTATAACAATAGATTTTCTAATGGTGAACCTTCTTTAAGTTCATGAGATGAAGCCCATATAACCATGATGTACAAATCTAATACACTATTGCATTATTTCAGTGGCTAATATTTTATTATGTATGTTTCCCTGTATGATTATAATTAAATCATATAAATATATGAATATATTAATCATATAAATATATTAACATATATTTATATATAATTAAATCCTATGACTATAATTAAAATTAGTATTTATTATTTATGTTACTCTTGTCAATTTCTTTAAAAATGTTTATTTTGAGAGAGAGAGACAGAGAGACAGAGGGAGGGAGAATCCCAAACAGGCACTGTCAGCACTGTCAAGGGAGAGAACCTCTGCACTGTGAGCAAACACTCCCACATGGGGCTCGATCCCATAAACTACAAGATCATGACCTGGTCCTAAATCAAGAGTGGGACACTCAATCAACTGAGCCACCAAAGGGCCCCTATTCTTGCTAAATTTTAATATCAGAGTTATGGCTACAAGGCAAAATCACAAACTATGTTTATTGTTTTACACTGTGGAAAAATTAAATTGCACAGAAATTTTATCTTTTCTTGAACATTGAAAGGAATTTCTAGTGATATCTCTTGGGCTATGGGTTTTAAGTTTTGCTTTTGTTCTCTTTTGCTTCAAAATATACTTTTGAAGAGTGCTTTTTACAACTTCTATTTATACTCTAATTATTTTTTAATTTCTATCTTCTTGAATAAATTCAGTAGCCCTTTTTTAGAAAATTAATCACATCTAGATTATCAAATAAGCCTTGTTATATAACTCTATCATAATTTGTAATTTTCTTAATTTTCTTTGTATCATTTATTGTATTATCTTTCACATTCCTAATAGTATTTTCTTTTATTATGCTTATTATATAAGGCTAGTTGCTTATTCTTTTTAATGATAAAACTAATGGAGCAACATACATTTATTAATCCCAATTATCATGCAACATAATTAAAATTCCTCCAAATCATTGTGTACATTTACTCTTCCCTACCAAACTTCATTTTCTTGGCTGGTCCCTAGCATGGAGTGCTGGAAATAGATCAAATACTTTCATTATTTGCGCTCCATTTGTTCTTTAAAGCATATGTACATCAACCTTGTTTCCAAAAGAAGACATCATTACCTTTTTTCCTCCTGTTTGAAGAGGTTAGGCAGTCTGGTTTTTTTCTTCAGGAATATTTTTGGATATTGCTTTATAAACATATCGTGAGCTGACAGGATATTGTAAGAACTCTGGCTTTAAAAATAAGAGACACAAATTAAATTTTAAGTATCATAAGATAATAGTTTCCAAAGAAAGATTTTTGACTTAATATATACAACTTAATTCCATACTAGTCTAAAAAACAAATGACAAAAATATGAAACATAAACATTCTGTGCCTTAAAAAGATCCACTATAAAAACTGTTCATAGTGTGCCTCAGTAAGAAATATTTTATGAATATCAGATTTATGGGACTGTCAAATTTAATTTTTAAGTTGAGCCTTCTTAAAAATTTTATTTCTGTAATTGATTAAAATCCTTACATAAAATATGCCACATAATTAAAATTCCTCCAAAAAAATTCACATTGAGTTCACATATACATCACCAACAAATATATTTATCTGAATCTTTGTAATGATTTATGAAAATCTCATGCACTGTATTTTTAGAACTGGAATAAAGTTGTGTTAGACCAAAAGATCGGCATTTCCCAATCCAGAATATCAGTGGAATCATCTGGTATGCTTTTTAGAAGTTCAGTTTTCTGATCCTTTTCCTGAGGAAGCAAGATCTCCAAGGCTAAAGGTCTACATGGGCCTCTCTCTTTAAATATCCTTCTCCAGAGGATTCTATTTGTAGTCAGGTTTCAACTCACTGCAAATATAAAAAAACCAATGATCCACAGGATATAGTAAATTATTATTCAGTGTCAGGTAATGACATTTGTTTGTGGAAAATCTGCTTCATTCAATTCTCAATTGACAACCATCATGAAAAATTGGTCAATTTTTTTAAATGCTAAGCATTCATCTTGGCCGCATATTTCAATAATTATCAAAAATGGTCATACTTAAAAATGAACACTGACAAACATCTTAGTCAATATTTGCCTCATGGCAATGGATATAAAAATACATGAGAAAGCTTTTCTTATTTCATTGTCAGTGTAAATAATAGTAATACATTATAAAATATTTATAACAGGTTTTTTTTCTTGTGGCCAAAGTTTCCTAAAATGCCATATTAATTCTTTACACAAAACAAATACTGCATACTTTAAGAATGTTATGTAAGTTAATTTAACTTAATCAATTCAAATAATGCAAAGTGAATTTGATTTAACATGACATTAAGCATTTTCATGCATAATCTTACACTATAGATACATGAAGCAAGAATATAATCTTTTTTTTTAAATCCAGTCACTGATATCATTAGAAGCTTTTCCATTATCTTTTTTCTTCCCTAATTTGGAATTCACATTCTACATTCATTTATATCCCAAACATGGGGCTAAGATCTTTACACTATTTTTGTCTCTTTATATATTTATATAACCTGACAAGGTTGCTATTCTTTATTGCCCATTCTACATATAAAGAAATTGCAAACGTAATTAATATAATTAGGAAGTGGAAGACATAGGGTACAAATGAAAACTAAATTGACTTTAAAACCCATTGTCTTAACCTTTTGGATGTACTGCCCCTTAAGTAGTAAAACATGTTAGTTCAAAGTGACAGTCACTATTCTAGGCAGTTTACATGTATCATATAATTTATCCTTATACAACTATATTAGCTGATATTTCTATCATTCTCATTTTGTATATAAGGAAATTGAGGCCCAAGAAGTACAAAAGTGTGGCCTCTTTCCTTTGTCTACATGGAGCCCATGCTACAAGACCTGGAATCTTACTCCAATTGGCGATCTGGACAGACCATCTTTGGAGTGGCTAAGAAGCTTACATCAAAATGCTAAGACCCTCACTCTTGTCATTTTCTATGTCTATGACTGACCTGTCTGCTTCGTCTAATCCTTGAGAACTTTCAAGATTTGGTAGCTGATGTACATGGACCAGTATTTATGATCTATCTCCAAACCAGTATCTTCATGAAGTGAAAATGTGGAAGGTTGAAATGGAAAAGACAAATTCTAGAACAAGGCATGATATAATTTTCAAAATGAGGAGCTAAGTGCCCTATGATGCTGTGATGTATATTCTAAATCACAAAATGCAATCTGGCAGTATATGCCTATCCTGAGTCTCTTTTGAAATAAAAACATATGGTTCTGTGTGTTCAGTAGGTATGCATTATTGTCTAAAACTATGTGTATGCAAATACAAAGGCAAATAAATGCCTCTAAATATGGATAAGAAAAGTAGATTAGGAGAAATGGTATATGTATAGTTAGAAGGCCAGGGATACAGAAAGATTAAGAATTATGGCAGAGTCAGAAAGTAGACCATGGACCCAAATAACTATTTGACACCTGAAAACTGTTCATATAATTTCTCAAGATATGAGTTAGCACTATGGACAAAATTCTCTACTTTATTGAAGCTCATCTGTAAGGAAACTCACCTACAGAGAAATCCCAATTTCCTCAAACATATGAAGGGGAAATACATACAAAACCTATAGATTTACACACCAGAACTCTAGAGCACCTTTAGGATGCTTACAATAGCCAAGCACATATTAAAAGATGGGCTGTGTGCTGAACTGGGAAAGATGTCCTTAAAGAGAAAGCCACAACATTTCTCTCTCTCCTCTCCTCTCCTCTCCTCTGGGAAAGATGCTCTTAAAGAGAAAGCCACAACATTTCTCCCTCTCCTCCCCTTCCCTCCCTTCCCCTCCTCTTCTCTCCTCTTCTCTCTCTCTCTCTCTCTCCTTCTCTCTCCCTGCCATGCCTTAAGAGAAGCCCAAAGTGATCAGATCCTGCAGGTTTTCATTTTTTTTTTAAATTTTTTACAGAATTCATAAATCTCTAATGTGAAATTTTTATTCTTAAATATTAGTAACTGCTGTAGATTGAATTGTGTTCCTCCCTCCCAAATTCATATGTGGAAGCTCTATCCCCCAATTTGATTATAACTGGAGATAAAGCTATTAGTAAGTAATTAAAGTTGCATGAGATCATGAAAGCAGGGACCTAATCTGTTAGGACTGGTGGTCTTCTAAGAGGGACACTCTCCACATGCACACATCAAGTAAAGGCCATGAGAGGACACAACAAGAAGGCATCTATCTGCAAGCCTGGAAGAGAGTTCTCATCAGAAATGAATCAACTGGCACCTCGATCTTGTACTTCCCATCTTTCAGAACTGTGAGAAAGAAATTTCTGTTGTTTAAAACAACCTACAGTACTATGTTAACCTAAGCAGATAAGACTGTAACATACTCTTTAAAAAGTTTTAAATTACTATGTGAACCAATCAAAATAATCTTAGGGCTTTACACCAATTACACTATCCCAAGCCAGGGGATGGGGGCACCAGTTAATGGCCTTGGCAGGCTTCCCTAACTATATGACAAATAGTTACTTTTTGCCTCCTCTACTAGAGAAATAAAAGAACCTTAGTCTTGGGATCAAAACGACCTGAATTTGTGTACTAATTTTTCTACTTTATATAGACCTAAAAGTATTAAAGTATTAAAAGTATTAAAGTCATTTAAGCTTTATATACTTTACTTGTTTATGTACTGAATGATAGATACATGTCTAAAAATAATAATTCAATGTTTAATGCTCAATGATTTTGTATCTATCTCAAAAACTTCCCTATGCTACAACATCCCATGTATTTTTCTTCCTGGGTACAGAGCTAAATAAACTACATTTCCCAACCTCTCTTGCACTTAGATATAGCCACATGGCTGAGTTCTAGCCAAAGGAACATGGAGGAGAGGGTGGGAGTGATGTGCACCATTTCCAGACCAGAACCATCAAAATCTGCCCCTAGCCTCACCAAAAAACCCTTCTACAAAAGATTCTCCATGTCTTTTTACCTTTCAGCTTAATTAGCAGGGTAAACTTGAAAATCACACACAAAGATGAAAGAACAAACATTTGAAAAAGGCCTGAGTTCCTAAATCAGAAAAGTCTACCAATCAAAAATAACCCTACAGAGAGCTTGATGTGAGAAAGAAAGAAAGAAATTTCTATTGTGTTATACTGCTGAGATTTACGATTTATCTATAACAGCAAGATTTCCTTAACTAGTTATATCTTCTGTATCCCAGTCAGTTTTTCTTATAAGTCTGGAAACATAATACACTTCTAATAAAATACTTATTGATTAATTATGTTTATCTGGCTTACCAAAGGCAATTTACATTTTTTATTTTAAATTCGTTAAAACAAGTCATAAAAGTTGAATCTATTCAACCTCTTATAGATTTTTTCCTGCTGAATTTGTCTTATACATGTTGTAGCATCGATTTATTTATGTGATGAAAATTGAAAATATGTGAATGTTATTCTTGCATCTAGAAGATAGTGGAGGTACAATTTGATAATAATTAAGCTCATTTTATATATCTATGTATAACATACATAGATATATTATTATGCATTATATGTGATGGATTTACATATTTATTTTATTATATATAACATTGTATATAATGGCTTTTATTATTTTATTATGATATTAAAGAAAGAAGAAAAATGCTATGTGATAAGGTCAATGGCCTAGCTACTAAGTGAAAAGATCAATCAGCAGTCTTTGGATAATGCCACTCTAAAATGTCATTTAGTTCAGTTTTCTTTCTACTTACTTTTAATGTTTTTTTTGGAGATGTTAGTCTCTAGATATGAATCCATTTAATCATCTTTCTTATCTATGGATAAAGCTCATTACCAGTAACTTCATGGCTTAAAAATTATTTGATTAGTTTTTCAAAGGAGTTCCACATAGCACTATAATTAATTAGCAGATGTATTAGTTATAAAGATTAATCCCTAACTGTTCATTTTCATAAAGTTCCTAGAGAAAAATTAAAAGATATTTTTTGACAAAGCCAACTGCAAAGATATCACTTGAAGACTGAATCTAAACCTTTTACAGGGATATTGATCTGTCATAAAATTTTACTTACCCTATTTTTAGAACAAATATCTGATTTGCATATAAACTGAAGTTGTGGTTTATCTTTTACAAACTATTTCATCTTCTCATTTATTTATTTCTAGAAAAGAACTACCAACCTTAAGGATTGTTGTAGTAGTTAGAAGAAATAAATGAAAACTCTGGCCCACTTTTTATAGTATATTAGCCATGTAAAAATAATAAACACTAATATAAATCCAGGTACAGAATATACAGCATAGAGTAACACAGTTGTTATTTTATTAAAAATATAGATATATAAATCCCATTTTCAATGAAAAACGGACAAGAATTTGAATCAACATTAATCCTTCAACATATGAAGCTCTCGTGTTAAATGTTAAGACTAGAATAGTCTAGCCATAAGAGAGACTTCTTTATTGAAAACGATCTAGCCAAGGAGTCTGAGTCTTTTTCATCATTGGAACAGAATTATTAAAGAGAAAATATCTGGCATTCATCTTATAGTGTAGAACATCACATCTTAGAAAAATCTACATAGTTACTACATCATGGCAGTCTTGATTCTCTGAAGAACTCTGTTGTTGTGCATATCATGCACAAGAATTTTCCGTTGCATTGTTGGTCTCACAAGAAGTAAATAACTGAGATCTCCAAAACACATCACATTGCAAAATTTAAACAAAAAAGTAAATTAAAGTGAGTTGAGTAGGGACCTGAGATGTGAGCACAGAGATGACAGGGAGGATAGGGTTGTGAGGGGGGCACTGTTAAAAGCATTGCTGGGAGGAAGATATACCTTGACTCAGGAAAAAAGGCTCAGCCTGAGAAACTTGCTTTGGAGAAAGATTCTTGAAGGAGAATGAAGTAATCCCAGCTTCTTGGTATACTTTGGTTCTAAGAGGAAACAGTTATAAATTCTCCCTGGGGGAAATTATCCACAATTTAGGTCTCATGTTATTACATGTCAAGAATAAGCAAATTTTTCACAGAAAGATTATCTGCAAAGACAAGTAACCATGAATGGAGCATTAGATTCATATTTTTAAAGACTATAATCCTGGTATATTAGATATAGAATATAGAATAACAAAATATTTATAGAAATAAAAGGTAGAATAGGAATGATGATCAATAACGAAAGGCTATCAGGAATAACCAGGCAAATTTGAAAAAAGAAGTTGTTAGAACTTCTTAAAATGAAAATTTTAATTATTAAAATGAAGAACTCAATGAATCGGTTAAAGATCAGATTACAGAAAGTTGAATAAGAAATTAAATTTGAAGATATATCTGTAGAAATTCCCAAACACTTCAGAGAAGTAATGGCAAAAAGGGTAGACAAAAAGATCAATGAAATAGAATAGCAATCCAGAAATAGACCCACGTGTATACAATCAAATGTTCTTTGACAAAGAAGCAAAGGCAGTTGAATACAGATAGGATAATTTTTTCTTTTTTTTGTTGTTTATTAATTTATTTTCAGAGACAGAATGCATGCATGCAAGCAGGGGATGGGGGGAGAGAGACAGAGAGAGAGAGAGAGAGAGAGAGAGAGAGAGAGAGAATCTCAAGCAGGCTACATGTTCAGCACAGAGCCCGACATGGGGCTTGATCTCATGAACTGTGAGATCATGACTTGAGCCAAAACCAAGAGTTAGATGTTTAACTGACTGAGCCACCCAGGTGCCCCAAGGATTTTTTTTTTCAAAAAATTATGCTATAACTGGACATCTACCTGGAAAAAAAAAATGCATGGGGACATAGACTTTACACTCTTCACAAAATTAACCTAAAATGGATCACAGATCTAAATGCAAAATGTGTAAGTATAAAACTTGTAGAAAATAACATAGAAAAATAATCTAGTTGACTTTGGGTTTGGCAATAACTTCTCAGGTTAAAAATCAAAAATATTCATGAAAAGAAAAATTAATAACTTAAACTTTATTAGCATTCAAAACTTCTGCTTGCAAAGACACTATCATGTAAATGAAAAGACAATGCACACACTGGGAGAACATACTGCAAAACACCTATTTGATAAAGGATCGGTATCCAAAATATAAAAATAAACCTTAAAAATCAACAATGAGAAAACAAAGAACCCTATTAAAAATAGGTAAAAGTCATGAACAGATACCTCACAAAGAAGAAAATTAGCATATAAAAAGATTCTCCATATCATATGTCACTAGGGACATGCTTACTGGAATGACTAAAAATTCACTGACAACACAAATACCTGCCAAGGTTGTGGAGCAATAGCAACCCTCATTCACTGCTATGGAAATACAGTGGTTTAGGCACTTTGGAAGACAGTTTGGTGATTTCTTACAAAACTAAACATACTCTTATCATACAATACAGCAACCACGTTCTTTGGTATTTACCAAGGTGAGTTGAGAACTTAACATTCACACAAAAAAACCTACATGAACATTTATAGCACTTTATTCAGAATTGCTAAAACTTGAAAGCCACCAAAATATTCTTCAATTGAATGGATAAACAAACCGCAGCACATCCATACAATAAATATTATTCAATGCCAAAAGAAAATGAACTATCATGTCATGAAAAAACAAGGAACCTTAAATGCATCATTGTTAAGAGAAATAAATCAATTTGAAAAGGCTACAAACTATATTTTTCCAAGTCCATGACATTCTGAAAAGGGTAAAACTATGGAAATAATTAAAAGATCAGTGGTTACTATGGATTAGGGAAGGAGGAAAGGATAGGTGAATACAAGGGATGTTTAGAGCAAAAACTACTCTGTATGATACTGTAATGATGATTACATGTCCTTATAATTCGTCAAAGACCCCAGCATGTACAACAAACTTTATTATAATTATGGACTTTAGTCCATACTGTGCCAATATTGACTAACTAATTGTAAGAAATATACCAAACTTAAGCAAGATGTTAATAATATGGGAAACTAGGAGAGAGAAGTAAAGGGCATTTGGAAACTCTACTTTCTGTTCAATTTTTCTGTCAACACAAAACTCAAAAAATAAGATCTATTAAAATATATGAATACACGGGGCGCCTGGGTGGCTTAGTCGGTTAAGCGTCCGACTTTCGCTTAGGTCATGATCTCGCGGTTCGTGGGTTCGAGCCCCGCGTCGGGCTCTGTGCTGACTGCCAGCTCGGAGCCTGGAGCCTGTTTCAGTCTGTGACTCCCTCTCTCTCTGACCCTCCCCTGCTCACGCTGTCTCTCTCTCTCTCTCCTAGAAATAAATAAAATATTAAAAAAATAAATAAATTAAATAAAATATATGAATACAATAAAAAGACTTACTTTGTTTTAATACACAATGAGGAATTAAGATAAGAAAAGACTTGAGAATGGAACTCCAATTGTAAATGTGGTAGACCTAGAGACAGGTAATAAGTGTGTGATAATATATATAATAATACAAAGGTAAAGAAACAAGTATTAGTAATAAAAAGGAACAGTAGAATCAAAGTATAACATATGGAGAAATGAAGAAACAAGTGAATAAAACATGCATGCACGATTTGCATGCTTTGATTGCTGGGTAAATGACAGACATTCAGCAAATATGATTTGAATGCCAACTGTGTACTATGAAACAAAATAAGCAATGAAAATGCAGTGGTGAACCACACTCATAAGGTTGTTTTGTTCTGGTAGTTTAGAGTCTACTTGTGATAATATTGATAAGGAATGGAGATGAGAAGCAGGTTTTCATAAGAATATGAATTTGTTTCTTAAATCAAGATGAAGGGACACCTCGGTGGCTCAGTCATGTAAGCTTCTGACTTCAGCTCAGGTCATGATCTCATGGTTTGTCAGTTTGTGCCCTGCACTGGGCTCTGCTCTGGAAGCTGGGAGCCGGGAGTCTGCTTTGCATTCTGTGTCTCCCTCTCTCTCTGCCCCTACCCCACTCATGCTCTGTCTCTCTCTGCCTCTCAAAGTAAATAAATGTTAAAAGAAAGTTAGCAAAAATCAAGATGTAGGGAAATTTGAGGGTTAATGACATTTTAGAGATTATAGCAACTTCTCTAACTTGAGAAAGTTTATCTAAGAAAACATTCTCTAGACCAGAATTCTTTAAGTGGATAAGAAATGGAAGACTATGGGGAAATGGTTCCTTGACCCAACTCCAATGTATTTGTGAGTTTCTGGACCCAATTCCAATTTGCGTGTGAGGTGGAAGGTGGTTTCCTGCACAATACCAAGCAACTTTGGGGACACCAGCAGACTAAGAATTCAACTCCGTTCTAACAGTACCTGGAGATCTCATACCCCAAAGGTTAAGGGTTCAGTCCCACAAGACTGATCCCATCTCACTTCAGATGCCAACCATGTGTAGTAGATCCCTAGGTTACCTACAACTCTGTCCAATTTGGCTAAAATGGGATGTTTCCATGACTCTCTTTAGGTTCAGGTTTGGCTAATTTGCTCTAGAAGCTTACAACAGGGTTAGGGGCACCAACCCCACCCCCCACCATCCAAATTCCCCCAAGCAGTTGAAAATCCAAATAGAACTTTTGACTCTCCTAAAACTTAACTACTAATAGCCACTGTTTACCAGAAGCCTTGCTGATAGCAAAACTGTCAATCAATACATTTTTGGTATGGTATATGTATTAAAAACTGTATTTTTACAATAAAATAAGCTAGAGAAAAAGTGTTAACAAAATAATAAGGAACATACATTTATAATACGGTACTATATTTATCAGAAGAAATGCACATAAGTAGAAGGAGCTAAAATGACAGCATAGTAGGAGGACCCTAGGCTTGCCTCCTCACTTGAAAACAGCTAGAAAACTATCTAATAATTCTGAATACCCAAGAAATTGACCTGAGGACTGACAGAACAAATTGCATAACTAGGAGGAGAGAAGAGGCCATACTGATGAAGGTTGGAAGTGCCAACACATGGTTTAGGGAAGAAATGGATCATGGTACTGAGGAGAGGAGGGAGTCCTGGTCATGGAGAAAGGTAAGAGACAGAGAGCATAGGGATATGCAAAAGAACACTTCCCCAAAACCATTAGCTAGGAAAATGAGAAGGGCTGATTTTCATGATTTTTCCAACTAGCAAGGCTCAAAGAATGGAGTTTTAGAGGTCGGTGGGCTTGACTGGGAGAGAGATCTGAGGACGCTGGCCTGCTGGAGAAAAGGCACCCAAAATAAGTCCCTAACTTACAAGGGAAGACCCATAAGGCTAGCTGCATATCTCTTCACAGAAACTTGGTAAGTAAGAAGGAAAAGGCATGATATATTCATTGTGCTGAATGGGAAAAATATACAGCAAAGAATACTCTATCCATCAAGGCTATCACTCAGAATGTGAGAGATAAAAAGATTCCCAAACAAACAAAAACCAAAGATCATGATCACTAAACCAGTCTTGTAAGAAATATTAAAGGAGACTCTGAGTGGAAAGGAAAGACCAAAAGTGACAAAGACTAGAAAAGAACAGAGAAAATCTCCACATACAATGACAAAACAAGTAATAAAATGTCACTAAATACATCTCTAGCCAATAATTACTCAATGTAAATGGACTAAATGCTCCAAAAAAAGACATAGGATAAAAACAAAACAAGCAAACAAACAAAAAAGCCCCATGTATATGCTACAAGGGACTAATTTTAGACCTAAAGACATTTTTAGATTCAAAAGGGGATGAAGAAAGATTTATCATGCAAACAGACATCAAAACAAAGCCAGAGTAATACATTTATCAGACTAACTAAATTTTAAACCAAAGACTGTAACAAAAGATAAAGAAGGGTCATAATAATCATAAATCATCATCATCATCATCATCAAGAGTACTATCAAACAAGATCTAACAATTGTAAATATTTTTGTCCCCCAACATTAAAGAACCCACATATATAAAACAATCTATGACAAGCATAAAGGAATTAGTTGATGATAATAATGCAATAGTCATTGGGAACTTTAACACCCCACTTACAGCAATGGACAGATCATCTAAGCAGAAAATCAACAAGGAAACACTGGCCTAGATGGACTTAACAGATATATTCACAGCATTTAATACTAAAGTAGCACAGGGGACATTCTCCAGAATATATCCCATACTAGGTCACCTATCAGCGCTCAACAAGTGCAAAAAGATTGATATCATAGCATGCATCTTTTCAGACTACAACACTATGAAACTTGAAGTCAACCACAAGAAAAAATTTGGAAAGATCACGAATATATGGACATTAAACAACATGTTACTAAAGAATGAATGGGTCACCCAGGAAATTAAAAAAGAAATTTAAAAATACTTGGAACAGATGAAAATAAAAACACAAGAGTCTAAAACTTCTGTGATGCAACAAAAGCAGTCATAAGAGGGAAGTATACAGCAAGACAGGTCTACCTCAAGAAGCAAGGAAAATCTCAAATAAACAACCTAACCATAAACCTAAAGGAGCTAGAAAAAGAACAAGAAATGAAACCTAAAGTCAGCAGAAATTAAATAATAAAGATTAGAGCAGAAATCAATGTTATTGGAACTAAACAAAAACAAAAACAGAACAGATTAAGGAAACCAGATGCTGGTTCTTTGAAAAATTTAATAAAATTGATAAACCACTACCCAAAAAGGACCCAAAATAAGTAAAATCACAAATAAGAGAGAAGAAATAACAACCAACACCACAGAAATACACACAGTTATAAGAAAATATTGTGAAAATTTTCGTAGAAGAACACAGGTAGAACAAGTTGGATAATCTGGAAGAAATGGATAAATTTTTAGAAACATATAAACAACCAAAATTGAAGCAAGAAGAAATATAAAACTTGAATAGGTCAATAACCAGTAAAGAAATTAAATCACAATTTAAAAAAAAAAATTCCCAACAAATAAAAGTCCAGGGCTAGATGGCTTCCCAGGGGAATTCTATCAAACATTTAATGAGTTAATACCTATTCTCAAACTGTTCCAAAAAAAACCCCAAAAAAACAGAAATGTAACAAAAACTTCCAAACATTCTATGGGGCCAGGATTGCCTTGATTCCAATACCAAACAAAGACTCCAGTAAATAAAGGAACTACAAATCAATAACCCTGATGAATATGGATGCAAAAATCCTCAATAAAATATTAGCAAATTGAATCCAACTATCCATTAAAGAATCATTCATCATAATCAAGTGTGACTTATTCCTGGGCCATTGCCATTTGCAACATTTTGCCATTTGCAACAATATGGATGGAGCTAGAGAATTAATGCTAAGTGAAATAAGTCAGTCAGAGAAAGACAAAAGCTGTATGATTTCACTCAGATGAGTTTAAGAAACAAAACAGATGAACATAAGGGGAAAAGATAGAGAGAGGCAAACCAGGAAACAGACTTTTAACTACAGAGAACAAACCAAGGGTTACTGGAGGGGAGGTGGTTCAGGGATGGGTTAAATAGTGATGGGTATTAAGGAGGGTACTTGTGATGAGCACTGGGTGTTGTATGGAAGTGATGAATCACTAAATTCTACATCTGAAACTCATATTACACTACATACAAACTAACTGGAATTTAAATTAAACTTGAAGAAAAAACACAAAAATTGTCCCATGCAGTTCAAACCTGTGTTGTTCAAGGGTCAACTGTACTTATGTTTATCAGGTTATTATAAAAGTCTATGGTAAAGGATTCAGATGAACGTTCATATGGAACAAATGCATTGGGCAAGGTATTTGGTAAGGGGTACAGAGCTTCCATACCCTCTCCAGGCATACCACTCAAACAGCACCCCCACATGTTAACCAACCCAGAAGCTCCCCAAACCCCATGCTTCTGGGTTTTAATGAAAGCTTCATTACATAGTCATGACTAATTAAATCATTGACCATAGCAATTGATTCAACCTCCAGCCCCTCCAAGGAGGGCATGGAGTGGGACTGAAAGTTTGAACCTTCTAAACATGTGATTGGTCTTCCTTCAAAACCAATCCCTTGCTGGCCTCAACTGCCACCTCATTTACATAACAACAGACACATTTATTACCCTACCATTTAGGAAAGTTCAAGAATTTTAGGAGCTCACTACCAGAAGACCAGACCAAATATGTATTTATTATAAAATACAATATCACAGAGGGATATTGGCTAGTTGGATAGAACAATGTGTTGGATTTTACTGCACACTGTACTGTTTACAATGCCTAGCCCCTACCTATCTATTATCAATGTCATCTTCTAGTCTTTGTGACACCTATAAATGTGTCTCACCCTTGGAGAGGTAATGCCTTGAGTAGAGAATCTTGCTGTAGACAATTGAATATAAGCACATGCACTTTAGATAACATAACATTCATAAGTACACCCTGAATTATAAGCTTTCAAGGTGTTCACAGCCTATAAAATAAATGCAAGATTCAGTCTGTCTCTGCACACTTTTTCAACCACCACTGGATTCACAGTGCAAATGATAGACATCAGTAGAAACTGTTCAAAATAAAAATTGATTTCATTCCCAATAAATGTTTGTGGAATCACAGCTTGGTTAATTTTCTTTATCTATCATAAACCATATTTTCAAAGTTCTCATCCACACTTTATTTCCTTAAAAATAAAAATCACCTATTTCTGGGGCGCCTGGGTGGCTTAGTCGGTTAAGCGTCCGACTTTCGCTTGGGTCATGATCTCGCGGTTCGTGGGTTCGAGCCCCGCGTCGGGCTCTGTGCTGACTGCCAGCTCAGAGCCTGGAGCCTGTTTCAGTCTGTGATTCCCTCTCTCTGACCCTCCCCTGCTCATGCTGTCTCTCTCTCTCTCTCTAAGAAAGAAAAAAAAAATCACCTATTTCTTCATATCTTAATTTTTATGTCAAATGCTATGGTTATGTCTAATATGCCAACACTAATAAAAAGAAAGATAATGTATTTTGAAATGAAAATAGTTACAGTGAAGAACTAACCATTATCAATAGACTCTAAAAGTCTTAACCTTGACCAGGAACCATCTTAAAATAATTTATATTGTCTCTATCAATTTTTAATACTCTACTAATTTAATGTACTTTACCTTAACCTGAAGCAATGAGAAAGAACCAACTATTGAATGTCATTTTTTGTATTTTTATTGATTACTATAATTTTAATCACATAATATTCCTCTTTTTATTATAAAAGCATAAAATTAAAAGATACAGTTTAGGAAAATTAGGCAAAGTTAATCATCTGTATGTTAAGGAGTTTCCACTAGATGATTTCTGAGTTAACTTTCTGTTCTACAATCCTCTGACTCTATAATATTGTGACTTTGGGGAAATGATGGATGCTAAATAGTCAACTTAAAAATGAACTTTGGCCTGGTATGCATAGGTGGCTCAGTCTGTCAGGCATCTGAATTCAGCTCAGGTCATCATCTCACAGTTCATGGGTTTGAGCCTCACTTCAGGCTGTGTGCTGACAGCTCAGAGCCTGGAGCCTGCTTCAGATTCTGTGTCTCCCTCTTTTTCTTCTCCTCCCTAGCTTGTGCTCTGTCTCTCTCTTTCTCTCAAAAATAAATATTTAAAAAAATTATTTAAATGAACTTTGGGCTAAAACTGATTTATGAGTTATAATTTCTGTAAGTCTAAAAAGTATATAGTCAGTATAGCAACATTCATATTTGAAAATAAGTAGCTATATGTTAGTAATATTAATCACTAATAAATATTAAACTCTATATCCCACTCACAAAGCTAATTGTCTAACACCATTCTTATATAAATGCACAAATGCATATGCATCATATCTGTATTTGTGTCTTATATTTCCAAATTCAGACATGTTTAAAGGTTTTTGCCTGAAATTACAAGAATAACTGGTCACATAAGAAAATGTAGTTGCAAATATGTAGCCTCATGTTTGTTTGTTTGTCTGACACTTAGGAAAACATATATTTCCTTTTTAACCATTTTACTGTGTTTATAACTAGATAAATTGAACTTTAAACATAAGAGCTGACTGATCACAAAGTACTTTGACAACAGGAAAACAATCTCCAAAGCATATAGTCCAGGAAGAATTGGAATGTCAAACAACAGAAGTTGCTTTAAAAAAAATGTTTAAAAATCATTAGCTCTCTAGAAAACACTAAAAAAATAAAATAAAAATTATACACTATAAATATGTACTTATCCTCCTAATCAACACAGGTAGAAAACCCATATGTATATTAATATGTATTTATATATATATATATATATATATATTTTTTTTTTTAAGCATCAAGAAGATAGTTATTTCTACTGCACATCAGAGTGTAATTTAATTCAAAACCTTGAACTCTATACTAAATGTCTCGGGGTAGGAAGCAATAAAATAAATCTTCTGCCCTTATGGAACATATATAGTCTACTAGAGATAAAATGTCCAACATCCAAGAATTTGAAAAAAGTGACATCATCTCTCTTTGTTACTCAATTTTCTTTTACTCATGATAAAAAAAAAAAATCCAGAATAATATACCAATATACTATCTTTATTCTCAGAGAAAAAACATCAGACAGACACCAACTGACTGACCACATGCATATGGACAACAGCCACCACACAGAGGGGCTTGCTTTCTGTACAAAGTTTATAGACACGCAGGCACAAGGGTGCCTTCTAGTAAGCTCTTCTTCTTCCAGTAAGAAGAGCTCTCATATGTCCAGACAGAGGACAGGAACAGCTTCAACAACTGCCATTCAGTACAGGGTAGAGTCACATGGGAAGTGGTAGAGAGTAGGAGCCTCCCCTCCATTCTCCTACCATGCGCCAAAGGAAGGACAACTATAAGGAAGATATATAGGAAGAGGAAGATAGATAGAGATAGAAACAGAGACAGAGACAGAGACAGAGATAGAGATATGTAGATACATATCTATAGTCAAATCCTTGGTAGGTTTCATGTACAAAAATTTTACTCCTTGAGTCATTTAATTCTCAGCCTTTCTTTTTCTATTACAGAGGAAGAATATTTCATCGGTCATTTTTAACATCTAACAAATAAAGACTAAATAAATATGAAGGAATACATTCTCCTTATATCTCTTCCCAATTTTGTATTTTACAATTAAAAGCTTTGTAATTTTGAAAGAATCCAATGTATGTCTTTCCAATAAACTGCATAAAAAAATCTCAGTGGGAAAAAGGAGCTGGATTGACAAGCCATCATTAATTCGTTGTAGTCTATTTTCTTATCTAAGAAAATACTCATTTTCATATTTATGTTTGTATTTGTAATCTTATATTCCTTTTCTAAACCTAAGCCCAAAACATGTATACAGGTGCCCTAAAACATGCCCTCTCCCAGGCCTCTCGTATCACCAGTACCTCAAAAGAAAACATCTAGGGGCGCCTGGGTGGCTTAGTCGGTTAAGCGTCCGACTTTCGCTTGGGTCATGATCTCGCGGTTCGTGGGTTCGAGCCCCGCGTCGGGCTCTGTGCTGACTGCCAGCTCAGAGCCTGGAGCCTGTTTCAGTCTGTGACTCCCTCTCTCTCTGACCCTCCCCTGCTCACGCTGTCTCTCTCTCCTAAAAAATAAATAAAACATTAAAAAATAAATTAAAAAAAAAAAAAAAAGAAAACATCTAAAAATTCTGGGGATTTGGTGTCTAAGAGAAGGCACAGTAAATGTAGGACTTAACAGAAGGGAGTCAGGCAGGACAACCAGACTGGATTTACAGCAGCTTATTTTCTGATGAGAGACTACTACTTAGGAAGGACTATCAAACCAGAAAGATGAAGGCTGATAATATTTATGTAAAATAGATATTTTGACAGACCCACATATAGATGATTCACCCTCTCTTACTATGATCACCCAAGGTGGGGGATGGGGAGGGGTAGGTCTAGAAACATGTTTGGTTTCTTTGGTTTTTGTTTATTTTATGTCTGGGCTAAAAAGTAAAAAAAGGAAAATGAAAGGAGAAAATTAAAAAGTTCAGCTCCAAAAGCCTTAACTAGCTTTAGCTTCTTATGTGTTAGAAAAGGGATCAGTATACAAGATAAGCTCAACAGTTAAAAATTTGCATGAGTCTTTTTTAATAGTAATGATAATTTAAAGCATAACATTTATATAGCTTTCACTGTGTGCCAGGCCTTGCTTACTTTACTTATATTACTTCATATAATCATCTTAATAACTGTAATATAGGTATTATTATTATCTCCATTTTAAAAATGAGAAAACTGAGGTAAAGAGAAATTAAGTAACCAAACTGAGATTGGACAGCCAGTAAGTGGCTGAGAAAGGATTCAAACCAGGTGACCTGACTCTGGAATTTCTTCATCCTGTCCTGAAAGGAACTGAGAGTGAGGAGGAAGTATAAGTGCATAGAGAAAAAAAAATCATTCTTGGGAGAAATCCAAGGAATATAAAAGAAGCATGTCCTCCTCTCTTTCTCTTAAAAAGAAGAAATGGGAAGATCAGTGAAAGTCTCTAAATAATTTGGAATCAAAACTACAATAAAATAAAAAAAACAAACAAACACCAGAAACAACAAGTATTGGTGAGAGTGTGGGGAAAAAATAACCCTCTTACACGGTACAGCCACTCCAAAAAACAGTATGGACTTTCCTCAAAAAGTTATAAATAGAACTACCTTATAATCCAAGAATTGCACTACCAGGTATTGACCCCAAAATTACAAAACACTAATTTGAAGGGATACATGTACCCTATGTTTATTGTAGCATTATTTGCAATACCCAAACTATGGAAGCAGCTCAAGTGTTCATTGATAGGTAAATAGATAAAGAACACATGGTATATATACAATGGAATATTATTCAGCCATCAAAAAGAATGAAATCTTGTCATTTGCAAAAACACAGATGGAGTAGAATGCCAAACAAAATAAGTCAGAAAAAGACAAAATGCCATATGACCTTACTAATATGTGGAATTTAAGAAACAAAATAAATAGACAAAGGGGAAAAAAGAG
Organism: Proteles cristata cristata; assembly: GCA_017311185.1. Taxonomy (NCBI): domain Eukaryota; kingdom Metazoa; phylum Chordata; class Mammalia; order Carnivora; family Hyaenidae; genus Proteles; species Proteles cristata. The sequence continues at coordinate 659,941 of JAESUZ010001912.1, read as the reverse complement.
AGAGAGAGAGAGAGATAAACTTAGAAACAAACTCTTAACTTCAGAAAAGAAACTGATGGTTACCAGAGGAGAAGTGGGTGGGAGCATGGGGCTAATAGGAGATGGCAATTAAGGAGTGCGCTTATCATAATGAAATTAATTAACAGGATGTGACTTACAGAGACTGTTTTAAGTTTATTTATTTTGAGAGAGAGAGAGAGACAGCAAGAGCACTACTGGGGAAGGGGTAGAGAGAAAGAATCCCAAGCAAGCGCAATGTTGTCAGTGCAGTGTCTGACACAGGGCTCAATCTTGAGAACCTTGATGGGATTCAAGCTCAAGAACCTTGAGATCATGACCAGAGCCAAAACCAAGAGTCAGATGCTTAACCAACTGAACCATCCAGGCATCCCTACAGATATTTTAAAGTAGAGAGAGAAAATCTGTACTGTTGAGACATTTGCTCAGCAGTCCCATTAAAGATGAGAAAAGGTCTTCTTTTAGTAAAGGAAAGTGGGGGAGTGGATGGACACTGACTATTATGTAAGCAAATAATTACTTTTATAATTTCAATAATCCAACTTGGGAAAAGGAATTGGCAAGACAATAAATTTTTAAAGGACTCTATCTTCAGGGTTGCCTGGGGGACTCAGTCAGTTGAGCATCCAAATCCTGAACTCAGTCAGATCATGATCTCAAGGTTTGTGAGTTTGAGCTTCTATATTGGGTTCTGCACTGATGGGGTGGAGCCTGCTTGGGATTCTCCTTCTCTCTGCCTCTCTCCCACTCATGTTATTTCTCCCTGCCTTTCTCTCTATTTCAAAATAAATAAACATGAAAAATCTAAAAATAAGTAAATAAAAATTATATCATTAAGTGTCACATACCTTAGGAATCCTGAGCTTTGAGCCCAAATATTTCCTAGTTCTTTTGCTCCAGTATATTTCAATGAGGCATTTCCTGGGCACTGCTAAAGTACTTATTTCATTCAGGATTTGTGTTTTCAACCATTTAAAGCTTTGTTCCCTTATGACTAAGTACTAAAAAGGTCCCAGGTAAGGATGAATTATATTTGTTTCATACCCAATTGTTTCCTTAAAATATAACATATATTCTGTCCCTTTGATTTCAAGAAATAACCTCCAGGTTTTCAAATGTTTTTGTCTATGTGGTAAACCAAGTACCTATGAAGTCAACGTTTGTTACAATACATTATACATAAAACTAACGTGTTCTTCTTCATTTGAATGATAGAAAAAGAAACATATGAATAACTTACCTAGATTGTAGTTCTCTCTTATGGCACAATTCATTCAACTGACCATAATCAATGTACTTAGACATTTTCAACCCTGAAAAAAAAATTAAAAACTTGGGTAATTTTCTATAATCTTATTAACAAATATTGTAAATAGAGTTTAATTACAAATATTCATCATAGTAAAAAAAAATCAGCAACCATGGAAATGAAGTATTTTCAGTCTTTGATATAGAAGCAGAATTGAATAAGGTGATTAAAACAGAGAAAGAATATAATGGTTTTCATTGATGTCAAATCTGGTCTGACATTGTTTATTGTTCTGGAGTTTAAAGGTGTCGTATGTTTCTCCTCTAGAAGTAAGCCCAACAGAATCCTCATCCTGTACCTGTAGAATGTGAACTGACAATGACATGACAATTCAAAGATTTTTCCTGATGTCCCTGTCACTATCTCTGTCTCTGTCCCTGTGTCTCTCTCTCTCTGGAATACTACTAGTTTTTATTCAGTCTTCTGGAGGGCTCTTTCTTTGGTTAGTTCCACTTCAGAGCACCTTCCAATATCTGGATTCAGTTTGTAATTCCTTCTGTAGTTAATATGTAAGCAAATCCCACAGTATCCCTTAAGAGCAGAAGGATAGTAGTCATAGACAAGAAGCAACCTAACTGTGATACTCCTTCAGTACCAGAAATAACTGACATCCTTCAAAGGAGATGAAAAGGAAGATAGAGTATTGAGTGCAATGGGCATCATTACAATGATGGGCACTCACATCCTAGGTCCTCTCCTTTCCCCAGGAGAACCCATGGTGTTAGAAAGCAGTAATAAATACCAACATGCATATTATGTCTTCCCTTAGTGCAAAGGTATTAAGAAAATCAACAGCTTAATGCATTTCTGAACTTTTTGATATGTAATTATTAACCACATTCTAATAAGGAATAAATAGAACTTGACATGTCCAAATTTATCAATTTTAATTTCAAATTACTGAATCACAAAATTTGACACTTTAAGACTTTTGTGATCTAAAATTAATCAATAACATATAGCAGTTTCTAAATATGACATTGAAATAAAAGAAATTTAAGTAGAAAACTGGTTGCTATCCACATAAATCATTACTATTTAACAAATTTGAAAATACTAATTCCATGATTTAGTATTTTCTTACCTATATTACTGTTAAGTCCTAAGAATCAAAAAAATTACTTAATTGCATTTAAGCAACATATGGAATAATTATTTTAAATGACCCAAGTTATAACTAGATTTTATGTAAAATATATTTAAGTATACTCATATTTCTGATATATAATATTATATAAAATCTTAATTTTAGTAATTTTTAGATTGATAGATTAAGAAAAGATTTCTATGGGGGTGCCTGGGTGGCTCAGTGGGCTAAGTATCTGATTCCTGATTTCAGCTTGGGTCATGATCTGATGGTCATGAGATCAAGCCCCGCATCGGCTCTGTGCTGGTCATGGAGCCTATTTAAGATTCTCTCCATCTCTGCCAACCCTCCCTCCTTGCCCTGCTCTCACTCTCTCCCCCTCATGGGGAAAAAAAAAAAAAAGATAGAGACTTCTATGAAGTATTAGTTTAGTCCAATTTCCCAACCCAGTCTAAAAATAGGATCAGAAATAGTCATGACTGGTATGGACAGGAAAAGGGGGTAGTTGCCATGGAGAATTTTTTTTTTTAAAGTCAAGGTTTGAGAAATTCTGGCTTAAAAGGGGAATTTTTAAAAGTAAATATTTTCATCCTTCAGTTTAGCTTACAAAAGTATCACAGGATAGATATTATAAAACTAAGAATTGCTAGCAAGGAATAGAAAAATGGAGAAATCAACTGGCCTGAGAAAAGCTACAGCACTTGAGGGTAAGGCTTTGCACTAAGCTTGGTACAGCAAGTAAACTCAAAACTACAATATCCAATATAGTAAGTACTCACAGCCTAGAAGGACACTTTACAATTCATCAAAAAATTTCTTCTTCACTGATTCTTATTTCCAAGAGGTATTTGTCACAAGAGACTTTACATAAAGGGTTTTAAACAACATAATGGATCTTGTCTTTGAAGCAGTTTTGTTAAAAAGAAAAAGCCAATAGATTTCAACATGAAACTGTAACTTTGTAAAGACCAGAAGTTGAGCTTTTCTGGTGATCAAATTTAATATCAGGATAAAGCCTAAGGAGTTCAGAAGCTACTAGGTTTACATTTGCTTTCCAGTCTTGTTTACCCTCATGAATATGTCTTAACTGGGCTTCTTACAAAAGTAGAGTGGGCTTCAATCTATAATCAGTTTAAAATCAGGGATTTTGACCACAGTTTGCTTGAAAGAAGATTAGAAGCTGATATAAAAGGGTGATTACAAAGTAAATTATAAGCTAGAAACAAAGATTAAGAAATCCATGATGCAATTAAAAAACAATTTTCTGGGGTGCCTGGGTGGCTCAGTTGGTTAAGCGTCCGACTTCAGCTCAGGTCATGATCTCACGGTTCATGGGTTCGAGCCCCATATCGGGCTCTGTGCTGACAGCTAGCTCAGAGCCTGGAGCCTGTTTCAGATTCTGTATCTCTCTCTGACCTTCCCCTGCTTGTGCTGTCTCTCTCCTTCTCTCGGAAATAAAAATAAAACATTAAAAAAAAACAATTTTCTTTACTGATATACCGCTCACTATATATTATTGAAGTAGAGAAACTAAAATCCAGTGTTTTATCTGAGTGATACATTGGTGAACATTTATTTATATGTGTTAATGTCCTCAAGGGGTAGATATGCATTTCCATATTTGTGCAGTACAGTGAATTATGTATGCTTCTTGGGGGTGGGGATTATAAAGATTTGTTAAAAATGGTGAGTGTTAAAATAAAATTAAACCATTTTTCCCCAATAAACTTTCCCTTGTAAGGTAGATACCCCTTACAAAAAGCTAAGTGGAAGCAATGAAATAAGTGAAGTTTTAGAAATATGTAAATGCAAAACCAGTATTTACTAGGAGACTAGGCTTATCAGAGCGGCTACTGGGCAACATAAAATATATGGACAACAGAGCTGAAGAGAAAATGTGACAATGACCAAATGGAAATACCAGAGTATGGTTAGCTAGAAAACAGAAAGCTAAGACTTCTTCAAAAGCACTTTTAGGATATACTTTAATTAATTCAATAATAAGTAGAACTTTGCTTAATGTAATATTCAAGGCACAAAGAAGCAGGTCAGCAGCAATAGCAACAAAAACATTATCAACAAATTTTGCATGCTAAGAATAAAGGATCCGTCAGCCACTATAAGCATGATGAATTCTTTCCATATACTTGGAAAAATGATCCAATTCTCCATTTTAAGTTTAAATCTGTGTAATAATAGGTAATTAAACGTACCTACATTGGTGGTTAATAATGTATTTATTTGTTTCCCTTCAACTAATTTTTTGTATATAAAACCCATGATATATATGAAATGTAGGGTTGGACAAGGATTACACATATACTCATTTTTTTTTTTTTTTAAGAATCAGGTTGTTGTGGTGGTTGGATGACAAATGTTAGCAACAATCAACACAAAGGCAGCTTGTCTCAGTCACTGAAGAGAAATAAATAGAAGCCAAATCAACTGCATAAGGAATATAGTCAATGATAATGTACTAGAGATGTAAAAGGACAGATGGTAGCTACACTTCTGGTGAACACAACATACTGTATACACTTGCCAAATCACTAAGTTGTACACCTAAAACTAATGTAACCTTATATACCAACTATACTCACATTAAAAATAGATGCCAAATCACTACCAAGAAACCTTTGGAATATGAATTATGACAGCACTATTTAGAGATATATAATTTACGGAAGAGAACAGAACAGAGTTGATGAGAAAGTATTCAAAGTTAACACACAAGAAAATTCAATCTGTCTGCTATACCAGCTTACTCCCTACCACTATTTTTTTTCAAGCAAGCAATCTTCAAAAAATAACCACCATTCAATAATCTAGGTACCTAGGCCAGATATACCCTAAGGGAAAGTGTGATAAACAATGAAAAACAATTAAGTTACCAAATAAAAATCAAATAATAAGCACCAGAAGGAGTAGTGGTCCTCACAATCACACACACACACACACACACACACACACACACACACACACATCCTTGATGAAAGAAAAACAAAGAGTGACATGACATTAAATATAAATAAGACAATAAAAAGAAATTATAAATAAATAGACTATATTCAAGAAGAGAAAGAAAATTATGACAAAATTTCCATTAGAAATAGTAAAAATTGCAATATATAAGAAAATATAATCACAGAACATAAAGGCTAACATTAGAATAGAGAAAAGAAAAAGAGAAAATGATAAATGAATATAGAAAGCAGATACTATATGTAAAAATTTTTCCTGAATAAGAAAACAGAAATAATGGTGTAAAATGTTCTCACATATAACATAAGAACACTTTTCTCTAGTTAAATGTTTCAGAACACAAAGAAGAAAAGTTTCAAAATTTCTTTGATGAAATAAGCAAAACACTGATACTCAAATGTGACAACTATAGCATGAAAAAGAAAACCAGAGAATGGTTATTTTTACAAATAAAAATAATTATTATAGGGGCTGTAGGGTGGCTCATTTGGTTAAGCCTCAGACTGTTGACTTTGACTCAAGTCATGATCTCACAACCTGTGAGACTGAGTCCCACATTGGGCTGCACACTGACAGCACAGAGCCTGCTTGGGATTCTCTCTCTTCCTCTCTCTCTCTGTGTTGCTCCCCTGATTGCACATGCACATAATCTCTCTCTCTCTCAAAATAAATAAACATTTTTAAAAAATGAATATCATATGTATATGATCCCCAGAAACATACTAACAGAGTATTATCACACAACAAAGTAAGATTTATCCAAGTAATTCAAAGAAATGTCAATGACAAAATATAACCATATAATTTACAATAAGTCAGCATTTAAAAAATCATAATCTCCACAGATATAAAATAAATATTCAATAAAACTCAGTATTTTTCTTAAATAATTTAATTTTTAGAAAGCTTCTTTACTTAACTTGATGAATATATCAAATCAAAAGAAAGAATCATGTTTAATGTTGAAACTAGAAGCAATTGCATAAATTCAAGAACAAGGTAAAAATATCCATCAGTGCTGCAAACTTCTGGAAGTACCAAACAACATAATCTGATAAAAGAAATACAAAAATGATGAAAATTAGAGACAAAAAGACAAAATCACTGTTTGCAAAGTGTTATAATTATATAGGTAGAAAACAGAACTGCATAGACTGGAAACCCATTAGCATTGTCACTAAAGCAGTTAAGACAGTAAACATTCAAAGAAAATACAGTAAATATTCAATAGCTTACTCTTTCCTGTATACAATTGTGTCTTAAAACAACTGCAATAGTATAAGAAGGTAGGCATCAATGCCAGCTGTAAGTGGGAGGTTAAAGGTAGAATGTAACAACAGCCAAAAACAAGATGTGAAGGGCATCCATGTGTGGGGGTGGGCCTGTGCTGAGTATTGGAGGCCAAGGAGTGAGGAGAGCAATAATATGAGGTGGGAGAGGGAGAGGATCTGCCAGTGCTGAGTGTAAGATCCTTAGTGGGGATAGATGACAGTGAATATGGAAGATTAGCTATATAAAGGAAACTGATCAAAGGTATAGTTAATAGGTGCAAAATTTCTTGCTTCAGAGAAGGGAGTTACAAGTTTAGAAAGTGAGATTAGGATGAAGCCTATAGTGTTGCATTGCGAATGGAATAAATTGGGGTAAACTCATGGTTTTATATATAAATATAAATTTTTATTGCTCAGATCTGTTCACTGAGAGGGCTTAGAGGCAATAACCCCCTAACATAAATGAACATATACAGCACCCAGAGCTTGACTCCTAAATATAATTCTGCATTAAAATGAACCAGGGCTCGTTGGGCAAATGCCTGATTCTAGGGATCAGATAGGGAGAGTACAACATAAGTCTGAAAAATCTTATTATGCCATAAAGCAAGAAAATGGTTAGACCAACTTGAAGGCATTTCCAGTGGATTGTGAACAAGCAGGACACCAGACTATATAATGATAATAATTCATTAAGAGCCTTTGATCAAATTAGGAAACTATAATTTTACATTTATTTAATATTTTATAAAAATTAGATATTTCCATACTTTCAAAATATCTCTTCGCAAAAATATTAATTACAAAATGGAAAAGTAAATTTACTGCAGAGAAAGCTCTCCACATAACCACCTTAATCAATGATTAAAGTGAAATCATGTGCCACTTGATAAGATGGAAAGAGAACACAGTATCACTTCTATGAATTTCTGCCAAAGATATCCTACTTGAATCTAATCATGAGGGAAGACCAGAGAAACCAAACTGAAGCATATTCTACTAAATAACTGATTTGTATTCTCCCAGCAATGAAAGGCAAGAAAAATGGAGAATGTCCCAGACTAAACAGAGAGGAAAAGACAATGAAATGCTACACAAGATTTTGAACTGGATACTTTTACTATAAAAATCATTATCAGAACAATAGCTAAATTCAAATGGGAGGGGGCTAAGAATTAGATTACAGTGATTTATCTGTGTTAATGTTTTTACTTTGATGGATATATTGTGATTACATAATAATAGTATTTCCCTATTTTTAAAGAATGCATACTAAAATATTTAAGGCAAATTGAGTGGTAAATAGCTCTGAAAAATAAGTTTCTTTATATTAAACTTACATAATATCTGTAAGACTGCACTTTCAAGTTTTTTAAATTTTATTTTTAAAAATTTAATAGATTTCTCATACAATAACTTTTATACTTAGAAAATACAATGAGTGACAAAGGAAAACGAGGCCGGAGCTACGGGCGCTTTTTCTGCCCGCGGTGTCTCAGATTCATTCTTAAGGAACTGAGAACTTAACCTTCCAAAATGTCAAAAAGACCATCTTATGCCCCACCTCCCACCCCAGCTCCTGCAACACAAATGCCCAGCACACCAGGGTTTGTGGGATACAATCCATACAGTCATCTCGCCTACAACAACTACAGGCTGGGAGGGAACCCGGGCACCAACAGCTGGGTCACGGCATCCTCTGGTATTACGATTCCAAAACCTCCAAAGCCACCAGATAAGCCTCTGATACCCTACATGAGGTACAGCAGAAAGGTCTGGGACCAAGTAAAAGCTTCCAACCCCGACCTAAAGTTGTGGGAGATTGGCAAGATTATTGGTGGCATGTGGCGAGATCTCACTGATGAAGAAAAACAAGAATATTTAAACGAATACGAAGCAGAAAAGATAGAGTACAATGAATCTATGAAGGCCTATCATAATTCCCCCGCATACCTTGCTTACATAAATGCAAAAAGTCGTGCAGAAGCTGCTTTAGAGGAAGAAAGTCGACAGAGACAGTCTCGCATGGAGAAAGGAGAACCTTACATGAGCATTCAGCCTGCTGAAGATCCAGATGATTATGATGATGGGTTTTCAATGAAGCATACAGCCACTGCCCGTTTCCAGAGAAACCACCGCCTCATCAGTGAAATCCTTAGTGAGAGTGTGGTGCCAGACGTTCGGTCAGTTGTCACAACAGCTAGAATGCAGGTCCTCAAACGACAGGTCCAGTCCTTAATGGTTCACCAGCGAAAACTAGAAGCTGAACTTCTTCAAATAGAGGAAAGACACCAGGAAAAGAAGAGGAAATTCCTGGAAAGCACAGATTCATTTAACAATGAACTTAAAAGGTTGTGCGGTCTGAAAGTGGAAGTGGATATGGAAAAACTTGCCGCCGAAATTGCACAGGCAGAGGAACAGGCTCGCAAAAGGCAGGAGGAAAGAGAGAAAGAGGCAGCGGAGCAAGCCGAACGCAGTCAGAGCAGCATGGTTCCTGAGGAAGAGCAAGCTGCCAGGAAGGCTGAGGACAAGAAGGACGACGAGAGCGTCCCGATGGAGACAGAGGAGACACACCGCGAGGAAGCGACGGAGAGCCAACAGAATGGTGAGGAAGGCACATCTACTCCTGAGGATAAGGAGAGCGGGCAAGAGGGGGTGGACAGTATGGCTGAGGAAGGGACCAGCGATAGTAACACTGGCTCAGAGAGCAACAGTGCAACCGTGGAGGAAGCGCCAACAGACCCCACACCGGAAGACGAGAAGAAAGAATAAATGTTGCCTTGTTTTATGTGTTCTAAATACTTTTTTAAATGAAAAAAAAAATGTTTTTTGAAAAAAAAGAAAGAAAGAAAATACAATGAGTAAAAGATATCATTCAAAATAGCAAAGAAAATAAAAAGATAAAATGCCTAGAAATAAATTTTATTGAGTGGCATAAAAATACACTTGAAAAAATTGGAAGTAGGGATGAATTGAGTATTATAAAGATACAAGTTTTTTTTTTTTTCAATGTTTGCTTATTGTGAGAGTAGAGGGAAGGACAGAAAGAGAGGAGAGAGAGATTCCAAAGAAGGCTCCATGTTAGCATGGAGCCCAATGCAGGAATCAATCTCATGAACAATGAGATCACGACTTGTCAAGAACCTGATGCTTTACCAACTGAGCCACTCAGACACACCTAAAGATAAAAATTCGTAAGTAGGAATAGTCAATATCATAAATACATCAATTCTCCATGAATGAATCTTTAACACATTTCTAAATAAAATACCCACATGTTTATTTGCTGAAAAAGCCCAAATATTTCTGAAGGTCATATGGAAAAATAAACATAGAAGAAAAGGCTAGGAGTCTTTTAAAAAAGTGTAATCAGTAAAGGTTAATCTTACCAGATATTATAATGCTTCAAAATTATAACAATTTAACACAAATGCATAAATACACAAGAAATAAGTAGAAAAAGTAAATAGTAGTTTCCAGAAATACATCCAGAATGCATACAAAAATTCAACATATAATAAAAACTGGCATTTCAAATTAGTAGGAAAAGACAGATTACCCAACAAATAGCATTAGACTTGATTGGTTATTTGGAAAAACATTAAACTGTAGCCATACATCACTATTCTAAAGTAAATTTATTGAAAATAAATTCCAGATGCACCAAATATTAAACAAGCTTAATATTAACAATAAAACTACATAAGTAATAAAAGAAAGCATGGAAGAATTATTTTTAAATTTTGGCATGAATAATAGCTTTCTAAGAAAAAAATCAATAACAGAGGACACAAACTACCCAAGCAATCTAAAATATTTGTATAACACGAAAATCATAAACATGAAAAAAATATCACGCTGAGAAAACCACCTATAAATTACTTGACAAAGGGCTGATTTATTTTATACACAAAGATTTCATTCAAATAAAAGGAAAAATAAACCTCAATGAATGGGCAAGGGACATATAAATAGACTGTTTATATAAATACAAATGACCACAAATATATGAAAAGATTTTAAACCTCACTCATAAAGAAATGAACACCTACAGAATAATTAAAACTATTCCCAACTAATTTATTGGCAGAATATTTGTTTTATAATGCATAATATTATAAATGTATAAATAGTATAGTTTAGATAGTATAGATGCTATGAAATAGGAACTTGCATATGCTGATGGTAGGAGTAGAAATTAGTACAAACTGTTTGAAGACAACTTGTTAATAGTTATCAAAATTTAAAATGCACACATCCTTTGGCCTTGCAATGCTATTAATACCCCTTGCTTACCAACTCAGGAAGGTAGTACAGGATGTTTATTTGATTTTAACAGCAAGAGTAACTAAAAACAAATTCCCACGGTATTATTAGTAAGGATCCAGCTGTCAGGAGACTGAAACCACACCAGTAATTTCAACAGGGGGAAAAAAAAAATGATACAAAGAACTGTTAGTCAAATATTAAAGAATTGAAGAGACAAAAAGGAGCCACAATCATGCAGTAATATCATGCAAAGAGCATCTACCACCACTTTTTTTGCTGATGAAGCAAAGGGAAGAGGTTGAATTACTAAAACTTGGAGGCTGGAAGCAGTTCTTCTTAGGACCTCTGAGACAGTGCACCAGCAGCTGGTGCTGGATTGTGGAGGGGGTGTAATGAAGCTATTTCTGGGAACACTGGGAAAATTGCAGATGGAATTATCTGCTGTTGGTGGAACAAACAGCGACTGCTTGGGTGAAAACCAAACATTGCTGGAGAGACACTCAACAAGGAGAAGAAACTAGAAATAGAAAACAAAAGGAGGGGCTCCTGCATAGCCCAGTCAGTGAAATGTCCGAGTCTTGGTTTCAGCTCAGGTCATGATCTCAAGGTTCACAAATTCCAACCCCACATTTGGCTTTGCTCTGACTGTGCGGATTCTGCTTGGGATTCTCTCTCTCCTTTTCTCTCTTTGCCCCTCCCCTGCTCACTCTCTGTATCTCTCTCAAAATAAATAAACTTAAAAAAAGAGAACAAAAGGATAAACATTTTCCTTAACTTTGCTCCTGCCTTCCAGTCTCTCTCTAACATGTGCTATTATCCTAACAGGAAGCCATCTGGTTTCCTGGGAAAAACTGGTTTGCAGAGCCCCAGCCCAGCATTACAAAGAGGAATATATAGAAGCATGGAGTTGAAGATATATATTAAATGGAACATCCATTAGCAGTATTTTGGTATATTTAAATACTGAAACATAATATAGACACTAAAATGAATAAGGCATATATATACATATTGACATGAAAAGCCCTTCATAATACATAATATTAATAAGTAAAAAATAAAAGTATGATATAGAGTAATTGAAATGCCCTACCATATGAATTAAAATAATATGAAATATATAAACATTAAATATATACAAGTGTATTTGAATACGCATGGAAAATTACAAAGAATTAAAAAGAATGTTTTTCAGGATAGTTACTTCTGAGGATAAGATTAGGAGTATGAGTTGGGGAAGACTCATTCAACTTTTCAATAATCCCTTGTGCCTGCATGTGTTATTACATAATGACTTTTAAAAGACACCTACTCACCAAATTTCCCACAATGTGTGTAAGATTTGTTCACCTTTCTTCTTTTATCACCTGCATGCTAAGCATTGGAGATACAAAGACATGTGAAGGATAACCACTATCTCCAGATACTTATCTGATAAGAACCATAACCTTAAGGCACATTTCTATGAGGTATCTAATGTGAAGTTAAAAGGTATTAATAATAGAAGGGATGTAGAAAAAGTACCAAAGAAGCTCAGAGATCAGAGACATGGAAGACATTACTTCAGACTAGAGAGGCCAGGAGAGTCTTTGCAGAGATTAAAGTCATTGACATTGGAATGATAAGAACAAATGGAGAAAGATATATGGGAAATCCCAAAAGGAAACATGAGCTAAGGCGTAAGAGTATGGTGAGGAGTATGATGGTGTAACTCAAGGAATAATTTTCCCCCAGTATAGGAAGTCTCCCGTTCTGTTCTTTAGAGATCGTGTATATAACTGGGTCACATTGTTTATGATACCAATGATCTCTGACTGGGGAGTTGCATATGAACCAAGAGAAACTATAGATGATCTACAAATACCTAACAGAGAACCACTGAAATGGACCTTCCTGACTATAGTGACTCTTTTTTATCATTATTAATATTTTACTGACATATAGTTGACATTGTTTGGAGATTCCTCAAAAAATTACAAGTAGAAATAGCATAGATCCAGTAATTCTACTATGGGCAATTATTCAAAGAAAACAAAACATGGAATTTGACAAGATACAGGAACCCTTATGAGCCAAGATATGGAAACTACAGTGACTCTTGGAACTGTGAAGTTCCCTGCAGGAAACTTAGAAACAGTGTCTATGGAATTTTTTTATAAGACATTTTGGTTTCTGCAGGGTATGAGGCTTTTAAGCCAGGACAATTCCACACCTGCCCTATGTGATTCTCATTACCTTGAACCTGAACTACTATGCTGGGGGCTAAAGCAGATTGTGCTGTTGATTAGGCACCTGTGAGAACCACCGGCACAGAAGGGGAACACCTGACACTGCCCTCCTGGAAGATTATGATTCTATTGTACCCTTTGGAGCACATGTGCCAAATATGGTCATCTGAATGCTTCATTGGACCTAAGAATGCCTCCTGTCCCCCTGAGCAGTATTGCAGATGGGTTTAAAGAATGTCAATCAAAGCATTTTAGCTGTAGTGGAGAGTTATATCAATGTAAGTGTAAAGTCTAGAACATGAGAGGTTTTAGCGTAAGCATGAAATTTTTAAATGCCAGATTAATAAAATGGATTGTAATCTAAGTTTTGGAAGAAAGTACAACCCTGACAGCTTGTGGAGAGTTAACATGATCAAATTCCTTTTCAAAACAGCATATTTTAAAAAAAAAGGAATCTGGTACATGCTATATGTCTGTCAGAAAGAATTCCAGAGGTCAGTTCTGTGAAAGGTGATGGAGACCAATCTAGGTGGTAGAGGGAACCAGAGGACTAATGCAGGAGGTATTTCTGAGAGAGACTGCTAGAACAAAGCAGGAGCCTGAGGTGTGAGGGATGACCTAGTGTGACAGCTAGTGGAGAGATCTGATTTGCAATGCACTGCAGTTTACTTCAGGGATTCCTGCCCAACCCCCCAGTCATGATTTGAGCTCAAGGTTAAGTTGCCATTATTTAATTTCTAAAGGTCACTCAAGATTTTCTGACAAAAAGAACAAGTACATTGAGATTTTTATAACAGTGGTAAGAAAAAATAATAATAAATGCTTGTTTTTTCCACAAAAAAATACATCTTTTCTCCTTTGGGATTAATAAAAAGTGACTTCTTTACTGAAAAATAAAGTTGAGAAAATAATTTTCTGATACTTCTTTTCTTAAGCTACCAAGTAGCATTTTCCACAGGGACTATCATTGATTATACAAACACAGAGACATATACAAACATTCAACCATCTTTCCCAACTTTTATTCCTTCTTGGAATATCCATTCTCATCATTTAGCTCTGTTTTTCAACTTTGTCTTCTTGTAAACATTACATTACACAGACTGCTTCTCTATCTTCTCCACTGACAGGTCACCCTTTCTCTTACTGCAGTCCTAGGATTTGAATGTTTTAAAACTTTAAAATGGAGCACCAGTCACTTTTCCAGATAAATATATGTCTTGAGACTCCTTTCATCTTTAGCCACTAAAAAACTAAAACTCTCAAATTGCAGGAAATGCCCTTGAAGTATGAGGAAGGATGACACAGTTTCTTCAGGTTTTCTCTAAATGTACATCATAAAATGAAAAAAAAAAAAAAGAGAGAGCAAGGAAAATATTCACTTAGGAGTACTGTCTTGTTTCTAAATTCCTTGAAGTGTCTCTAGTCTTCTCTTGAATGCCATTTTCTACATCCTCCTATGTTGAAACAAGCAAGATGTGCTTACAAATATCTTGTGAACCTGAAACCCTTTTTGTTATTGGAACAAAAACAATTTAAAAAAAAAAAAAACTTCTTTGAAGCACAGAAATTCTTTCTCCCAGATAAGCCAGTAGTTAAAATAAAAAAAGCATTTTTGAACTTGTCCTTTCTCAGAATAAGCCTAATAAGCATAAAGAAAATAGAAGCATAGCTATAAACCCAAACAAAGATAGGTAACTAGACCATACTCCTAATGATAAGTGTAAAAGGGACTCCCTCCAGACAAAAACCAAAGGACAGCTCCCTGACTTCTATTAAAAACAAATTTAAGACATATTTAATCTCTTTGTTTCTTCGGGATATCAACTTATAATAATAACAGGGTATGGATTTACCTACACCCAGATGCTATATCACCAAGGAGGAAAAACTACTACAGATTTTTTTAACTCTAATTTTTCACAAGGTCAGCAGATTAGCAGCCTTAATTCCATCTGCAACCTTAATTCCTCTTGCTATGCAGCACAATTAATTCACAGATTCCGGAGATTAGGATATGCACTTCATTGGAGCCATTATTCTGCCTACTATAGACCTCAAAAGAGTCTTGTGAGAAATAAATGAAGTAACATACCATGCAAAATGCTTACTCACAGCATATAAAAAGCCTTCAAATATTATTCATGTATAAAATTTACAGATAAGGTAAACATGACTCACTAAAAGTAACCTAACTAAATTCATCCAAAGTAAGTAAGGATATATATAAGGGCTGGACTTTTTTCTAGTTTTATTAAGAAATAATTAACATATATCACTGTATAATTATGTTTAAGGTGTACAGCATAGTTGTTTGATTTACATATACTGTGAAATGATTATAATAGGTTTAGTTAACATCCATCATCACATATAGATATAAAAAGAAAATGGAAAAAAAAAAGATTATCCTTGGAATAAGAACTCTTATGATCTACTCTCTTAAAAAGTTCCTCATATAGCATACAGCAATGTTAACTATAACCGTCATGTTGTACATTACATCCCTAGTGTTTATTTATCTTGTAACAGGAAGTTTGTACCTTTTGACAACCTTCCTCCAATTTCTCCTTCCTTCACGCTCACCCCCACCGCACCCTCTGGTAATCATAAATCTGACTCTATGAGGTGTTTTTTCTTTTTAAGATTCTACATGTAATGAGATCATACAATATTTGTCTTTGTCTGTGACTTATTTCACTTAGCATAATGTCTTCAGGGTCCATCCATATTGTTGCAAAGGATAGGATTCCCTTGTTTTTATGGCTGAATAATATTCACTTATGTATATACACCACTTCTTTATCCATTCAGGCATCAATAAACAATTTGTTTCCATGTCTTGTCTATTGTAAATAATGTTTCTGTGAACATAGTGGCGCAGAAAACTCCTTGAGTTAACGTTTTCATTACCTTTGGATATATTCCCAGAAGTGGAATAGGTGGATCATATGGTAGTTCTATACTCCATACTATTTTCCACAGGAGCTGTACCAATTTACAATCTCATCAAAGGTGCACAGAGGTTCCCTTTTCTCCATATCCACACCAGCATTCGTTACCTCTTGTCTTTTTGAAAATGACCATTTGAAAGCCATGAGGTATATTGAGCTTTTAATTTGCATTTACCTGTTGACTAGTGATTTTGAGCATTTTTTCAGGTTCCTATTGGTATTTTGTAAACTTTCTTTGGAGAAATGTCTATTCAGGTCCTTTGTCCATTTTTTAATTGATTTTTTTTCTATTGAACTGTAAGAATTAATTATATATTTTAAATATTAACCCCTTATCAGATACATAGTTTGCAAATGATTTTTACCATTGTGTAGGTTGTCTTTTCACTCTGATGGTGGTTTCACCTGCAGTGTAGAACTTTTCCTGTTTGATACAGTCTCACTTTTTTTATTGCTTGTGCTTTAGGTGTCATATCTAAAAAACATTACCAAGACCTATGTCAAAGAGTTTTTCTAAGTTTTTTTTCTAGGAGCTTGATGGTTTCAGGTCTTATATTTCCACTTTTAATCCATTTGGAGTTAATTTTTGTAAATATTGTAAAATAGGGGTCAAGTTTCATTCTTTTATTTTTCCAGTTTTCTCAGCATGATTTATTGAAGACACTGTCTTTTCTAAATTGAGTATTCTTGTCTCGCTTGTCAAATACTAGTTGACTGTGTTAGGTTTACTTCTGGACTCTCAATTCTGTTCCATTGCTTCTTTTTTTTTTTTTTTGTACCAGTACTAACCTGCCTGAATGACTATAGCATTGTAATATCCTGCTTTGTTCTTCTTTCTCAAAGTATTTTTGGCTATTTGGAGTCTTTTGTGGTTACATTTTTAGGTGGTTTTTTTTTCTATTTCTGTAAGAAATGCCACTGGAATTTTTATACGGGTTGCATCAAATCCATAAAAATTTTGGTAATGTTGACATTTTAATAATGTTAATTCTTCCAATTCATTAACACAAGATAACTTTCCATTTATTTATGTCTTCTTTGATTTCTTTCACTAACATCCCAAAACTTTCAGAGTAGAAATCTTTCACTCCCCTTTGTTAAATTCACTCCTAAGTATTTTATTGTTTTTGATGCTATTTAAGTGGGATTGATTTCTTTATGTCTTTTTCAGAAAATTCATTGTTAATGTATAGAAACACTGATTTTTGTATGTTAATTTTGCATCCTGCAACTTTACTGAATTCTTTGATTAGTTCTAACAGTTTTTTGGTTGAGTCTTTAAGGTTTTCTATATATAAAACCATGTCATCTGCAAATGGAGACAATTTTAGCTGGATTTTTTTTAAGGTCCTTAACTGAACCTTCCTATTTATGCCCATTGCAGTTTGAATCATTCCCATTTATATCTTCTTTATAACTCAGATTTAGTCAAATTATCAATTGAAAGCATCCTCACATGTGCTTTCATGAGATCATGGTTTCAGCAAAGACAGTTTGCTAAGGGAAGTTGTCTATTTGCTAGAGTTAGCATAAAGACCTTGTTACTAAGCAAGCAGGATACATTTCCAAAGAGAAGTCATAGACATAGAACATCAAGTAGGAACCTCTGAAGGGAAAACCGGGATCTCCACTGCTTTCCATTATGCTCTTTTCAGTTCTGAGATCAAATTGCTGATGATTTTTCATCTTTTTATCACTTCACACAAGTTAAATGTCCTTGGGAGACCCTACAGAGGGTAGCACATATCTCATCCCATTGATTCTAAATTAATTTGATCATTTAGCTACCAGCTACTGCGCTTCCTAGGCTGCTAAAGAAATTGTCTTAGGGTGATTTTTTTTTCTCTTGTACAAATAAAACCTGTCCAGTAAAAGCTGTGGATTTTTGCAAAACTACATTCAAAATTTAGTTGAATTCACATAGAAATTCAAAACTTTGACTATATTCAATAATTTTTTCACAATAATAACAATAACATAATAGCATATGTAGGAATTAGTTTGATTTAACATGAGGACTTTATCTAACGCTATTTAAGACATAAATATACCCCTTCAAAAGAGTGTCAACTGCTGCCACCTTTTCCCCTAAAGACTATAATTATTAATTTTAAAAAACTGATGTGAAAATGTTAACTATCACAGGAAGATAAAAGAACAGACAGGTTAACTTCTTCAAATCGCACAACAAACTTACCCAATGACTATTAAAAAAATAAATAAATGCTTCACTGAAGTTGAAAAATATCAAGATCATTATCTTCGCTATCTTGAAGCTTTTTTAAAATCTCAACTATTACTCGGACTGTTTCATAGTTTAGTCAGTATACTGATGGTCAAACTATAGATCTATGAATTTGATTGCTATGACAAGAAGTCTTGAGAAAAGGTTCTGGGTGTAGACTGACTATATAAAATAAGAAAATCCTGTCAATTGTATAAACTTCAAAATATTTAACTCTAATTTGGAATTCCAATAATATAAATCAAAGACTACAAAATAAAAACAAAATTAAATAGAAATAAATTTCAGAGGAAGAATAATGGAAATTATCTCTTTTGTTTCCTTGAAAATTGTTATGAGAATTCTCCTGATGAAAATTAATTAGCTCACAAAGGGCAGGACAGTAAGACTGACTGCATAAGCACAAGAAGACCTGCCAGAAACAAAGGGTTTGATCACTGGTGAGCCACATGATCTTTCCATATCTTTGTTTTTTCTATTTAGAACTATTTCTTATTTGAATCCCTTAAAGTTCATAAAGATCCTCACTTTACAAAGTAAAATATTTGAAATCTAGAGGACCGAAATGACTTCAGGGGTACAACGCAGGATTTGCACATCTATTTTTTTTCCCCATATCACTCCTCTGTCAAGAAAATTCTTCATTTTACCAACCCTCAAGTGCCCCATTTCTTTCTTTTTTTTTTTAAGTTTATTTTATTAATTTAGAGACAGAGAAAGAATCTCAAACAGGCTTCACACTGTCAGCACAGGGCCCACTGCAGGACTCAAACCTATGAACTGTGAGATCATGATCTGGACAGATATCAAGAGTTGGTGGCTTAACCAACTGTGTCACTCAGGCACCCCAGAAGAAGTTCCCCATTTCTTATATCTGGGGTTAAGTACCAGTGAAAACAATGACTAACTCTTGATGTATTCCTTACTCACTTGGTAAACTGCGAAGTGGAGGAGGAGGCACATTGTTTACAGCTATCATATGAGATAAAATAGTTGCTGGAAGAGAAGACAGAGGCATCTTGATGGCTCAAAGGCAGATGATCAGAGGCTACTGGAGAGGCAAGTGATTCTTCACTGCCTTGAAGCATCATAAAGTAGAACCCTCAAGGTCCTCCGTGATAGGCTGAGTACTACGGAATGTTCATGTTCACAGTTCTTATACAGTATACAGCATTTCCAAGAGTTCAATATAGACCAGAAAGAACTATATCCTAATCCTAGTCCAGTGTAATCTATGAAGGGGGTTTTATGACCTATAAAGAGTAGTAACAATCTAAAAGACATTCCCCAAAGCAGACACAGGAGAATCAACACGAGTCTAGATTAAAAGAAAGAATTTATTTTATTAGTCACCCATAGACTAGAACCCTTTTTTCTACCTTCTAAATGTTTACATTGGGGATTAGATACCTTATATGCAGCAGTAGCAACAAGTTATTTATGATCTCTATGGTTACCTACATAGGGTAAAATATCTCCCATCTCTTCTAATTATACACCAATAAATTTACCCCTGCTTATATGTAACCATATTCTACAGCAGTGTGATATATGTTTTGGTTATTTACTGCTGCTTCACAATAATTAGAGCTCATGATAACGCCTAGGGTTTAGAGTCTTAATGTATCTTTTGATACTATGTTATCTCCCAAGCCTTTAAAAATATTTTCCTGATGTCATAACTGTAATAAGTAATACTCAAAGGACTGTGACTGATGCTTGAACCTGACCATTAGAATAGCAACCATTTACTGATCAACTTCATCTAGAAAACATTAATAACCAGAATTGAAAACTTTAGTTGTACTACAAAAGTAACACATTTATCTTGCAACAGTTCCTATTAAATTGTATCTGCACTAAATCAATCAATAGTATCTGTGTAATAAACTTCACCATAACTTTTCAATTGAATATATTTTCCTGTCCCTGGTTTTATTAACTCTAGGTTCACTGTAGACTCAAATATGTTGAGTCTTACCATTGGTTTTCATTTTTATTTCTTTTAGAGTAGTCAACTAGCTTCACCTGCATAGCTCCCATCACAGAATGGTACCTTGACATCCCTACCCTACCCCCTTGGTAATCCCTACAGACTTCATTTGACAGACTATCCCAGATCTATTCTCTTTTCATCCTCACATTTAAAACTCAAAGAACTAAGGACCTCTTTATAGAAGTTAATTATAAAGTACTTTTGCATTTTTCATGTATTTCGAACAGATGGGACTCTATTAGATTACTTTTTCCCCTTTGACAAATTGTTTTGATCAAACGAATCAAAGAAAGGAAGTTTCTGAAGCCACAAAGCTCATAATGATCAATTTCCTCTCTGATTACAATTTCATTAGTTATTATTTTTATTTATTTTCTAGTTTTTTTACCCTTCTCTTCTGAATTTTCACCTTCTCTTTTTTATTTTCTGTATTTCCTATATAGAAAACACAACAATGAAACCTACATATCACAGTAATTTCACATCAAACTCAACCTTGCTTGAAAACTTTTTTTACAATATAGTTTATTGTCAAGTTGGTTTTCATATAACACCCAGTGTTCATCCCAACAAGTGCCCTCCTCCATGCCCATCACCCATTTTCCCCTCTTGCCCACCCCTCATCAACCCTTAGTTTGTTCTCAGTATTTACAAGTCTCCTATGGTTTGCCTCCCTCTCTCTCCTTACCTATTTTTTCCCCTTCCCCTCCCCTGTGGTCCTCTGTTACGTTTCTCCTGTTTCACATATGAGTGAAAACATGGTATCTGTCTTTCTCTGCCTTCCTTATTTCACTTAGAATGAAATCTCGCCATTTGAAAATTCTTTTTAAAAATATGACAAACTGACAATACAAGTAATGAAGAACATCAAGGAGAAAACAGCAAAACAATTTTAAAAACTCACTTAATTTTATCTAAGTTTATATAACCCTAATTATTTGTGTATTTACTAGTATCTGCTGGTAGATGTCCAGAAAGAATCCATCAAATCACAAATGCAGCTCCTCCAAATGTTTCTTTTTTTCCTTTTTCTTTTTTTTTTTTTTTTTTTTTTTTTTTTTTTGCAGTTTATTTATTTTAAGAGAGACAGAGAGAACAAGAGTAGGGGTGGAGCAGAGAGAAAGGGAAAAAGAATTTCAAGCAGGCCCACGCTGCCAACCCGACATAGGGCTGGACTCAAAACTGAGATCATGACCTGAGCCAAAATCTAGAGTCAGACTGAGCCACTTGAGCACCCTTCCTCCAAATGTTTTCATTTAGTCTTTCCAATGTACTCTGAGTTCTCCTACAATTCATTCTAAGAACAATAACATAATCATATGATTTGTGTTTGATAGAAAGATATATTAAGTTGTCAATGCCTGCATATTCTCCATAAATCCAACCACTTCTCAAACATTTATAAAATTATCCTGGGCAAGTCCCTTAATCTGTCTTAGTTTCAATATTCTAATCTATACATAAAGTGCATCATATATATATTCATACTTACATCAATACAAACATTACAATACATACATACAGACTATATATATAATCACAATGCATCATACTAACATGAAGATTAAATTAAAAATAAATCTAAGGATTCTAGCACACTTTCTAAATACAGTAATCACTCAAGTATAATTTTATTAGCAATAATAATACTAATATTACTGAGGTAAACCTTGAGAAATTCTTGTGGCTTAGACACTTTTTAAATATTTCACATGATTTTTAAAAAATATTTATTTATTTATTTTGAGAGAGGATGAGGAGGGAGGGAAGAGAGGAAGAGACAGGATTCCAAGCTGATAGTGCCTGATGTGGGGCTCTAGCCCATGAACCACAAGATCATGTCTTGACCTGAAATCAAGTGTCCTATGCTTAATTGACTGAGCCACCCAGGCCCCCTACTTTTTCTTAATGATACTTTTCATATGGGTTCCACTCACTCCTGCTGCATAGTCAGCAGTAATATATTACAAATTTATTGTCCAAAATATACCTTAGGCATTGATTCTGTATCACAAAAAACAGTAATAATAATAACCAAATTTACCATGAAAATTTTCTATACACTAGTAATATTTCCAAATAAAGTAATTCCAAAAACAATGCTTCAATTAAAATTAAAACAATTGTTTAAATCACATATTTATATTTAAAAATATAATTATCAAGGCGCCTGGGTGGCTTAGTCGGTTAAGCGTCTGACTTGCGCTTAGGTCATGATCTCGCGGTTCGTGGGTTCGAGCCCCGCGTCCGGCTCTGTGTTGACTGCCAGCTCAGAGCCTGGAGCCTGTTTCAGTCTGTGACTCCCTCTCTCTCTAACCCTCCCCTGTTCACGCTCTCTCTCTCTCCTAGAAATAAATAAAATATTAAAAAATAAATAAATAAATAAATAAATAAAAATATAATTATCAATTGTGAAAGCATTCTATGGCGACAGTAGCTACACTTACGGTGAACACATAGAGATGTTGAATCACTATGTTGTACGCCTCAAACTAAAACTAAAATGTTGTGTGTCAACTATACTTCGAAGAAAAGTTTAATAAATTGAAAATACATATAATTATCAAAACATGTGTATAAATTAAAAGTGATTAGATTCAAAACCCATTTATTTACATATATAAAGTGTTACATATTATATCATCGGCCAGTCTGTTACTTGAAAGCACAGCTCATAAATTACAAGTGCAGTGCACACACCTATAATAATGGCAAATCAAAGTGAATTATATATGTATTATATATATTCACAAGAATAGTATCCAAATTACCAAAATATACATAATTTATACATAATTTTATATAAATAGAAGTTTATAAAGCAATGAAGTAATAAAATACAATATTTATTTATAAATGCATATATGCAAATGAAACATATGTAGTAATTTCTACTGCTTTGTTCCATGTACTTCAAAGTTGCTAACAGAAAATGAACATCCAATGCAGAGATACTATCATTATCCTCTGCCTTAAACAATTTTTTTTGTTTCATTTATTCTAAATTGCTGTGAAGTACAATTTTAAGTACTTCCTAATGGTTTTATTGTGAGATTAATTTATAAACAGTTTAAACTCCAAGTTATCAATATATTATTAAATAAATAAACAAATTTTTCAGAACCGACCGACACTGATATATTGGCATACAGACATTTGAATATCTAACTATAATGTGTAAACAATATACTAGCTATAATCAAAAAATCTTCCTGGTTTTGATTCATCAGTCTCTTTATCATAAGTTTCCTAAACAATAGTGTACTCAGGTATAAATATTCACACACTTGCCACAAAAATACACATCTTTAAATGCATATTGAACTGAAATCACACCCAAGAAAAGATTTTCTATTTGAATGAGTTATTTATTTACCTGAAGAAAGGGACCAAGTTTCTCAACACGTGTCTGCACGCATTTATATAACTTGTTCTATCATTAAAAAAGCTTTTCCAGGATTGCACTATTCACTGCACTTAAAACTAAGACTTATTTTCAGTGTTTCATTATATAAATGTAATATTATGGTACAGTATATTTATAATTTTACTTGTTAGAAAAAATATATCAAATTAAGATAGAGTTGCATAATTTAATAGAAAATCTCAGAAGATTTACCAAAACAATTCCCCTGTTGGTCTAAAGATTCACTGGTATATCCAAATAGCTTTACTAGATGAATGTTAATTAGTCACAATTCCAGCGCTTCTGTAACCCCTTCGATCAGGCATGTTAGTTTTTAAATATCAAAGCCCAATAAGGTAATAAGCAAAAATCTGAACAACCATACAGAAAATGGTCCCCAAGTACTGGCAAAGCGTATCAGCATTTGACTCAGAAAGGAAAACAAGAACAAAGAAGGATAAGCAGAAAAAATAAAGAAAGAAAGAAGATTGAATTAAAAAAAAAAAAAAAGGATAAGCAGGACAAACAAAATAACTAGACTCTCCTCGTACACCTCGTTAAGGGTTTCATCAATAGCCAATTCAAAGAAATGAATTAACTATGGTCAACCACACTCTTTTATATGTATTATCATATGAAGAATCAGGTAGGTTCAGGTTCAGAAGACAGCTCAGCATTACATAGCCCTGCCATCTGTATATTACATTAGTTTCCTGTAAAATGAAAAGATTGTATCTATCATGTTATTTTGACAGAGGGTGAAAAAACAGAGATCACCTAAGACAGCTCTTATAACACAGCTGTCCAATTAATGTTAGCTCTAATATTTTCTAGTTCTCTCTCTATATATATATTTATGTTACTTTAGGTCCAACTTATAGGATTGTTATAAGGATTAAGTGAGATATTTTCTTTTTTAAGTTTTAATTTAAATTTCAGTTAACTAACATAGAGTGTAACATTAGTTTTGGGTACACAATATAGTGATTCCACACTTCCATGCATCACTCGGTACTCATCACAAGTGCACTCCTTAATCCATCGATTTAACCCATCCATTTAACCCATCATCCCACCCACCTCCCCTCTGGTAACTATCAGTTTGTTCTATGTAGCTAAGAGTCTGTTTCTTGGTTCACTTCTCTCTCTCCTTTTTTTTTTCTTCTTTTTTTCCTCTTTGTTTTTTTTGCCCTGTCTCTCAAATTCCACATATGAGTGAAATCACATGGTTCCTGGAGATAATAGTTTAAAATACTTAACACCTTGCCTTAAACATGTAAGTACTCAATAAGTGGTAGGTGTGATTAGATAGTATCAGTAGCAGCCATAATAGCAACAGTTAGTAGTATTGGCTTTCCCAACTAATAAATGAGCTGTTATTTTAGGTAGAATCCACTACCTAATTTCATGCCTATTTGAGCATGCCATCTTTATACTAATAAAAACAGAAAAGACACTTTGAGCTCCTTAGCTGTGTGTCCCCAGTTCTGGCAAATAGTGCCACACAATAATAATCATGTAATGAGTGATTTGCACTTCCCCACTACATTCTTTTTTATATATGTGGCCAGATCTTATTTCAGACTATATATACATATATATTTTTTAGTCAATGAATGATGTAAATCATGTTGAAAATGAAAGGATAAACCCAATCGTATCTAATATTTATTTACATATCTTCTACTATAGGCTTCTTCTAGTTTACATAATAATAACTCTTGTCACATGATGCTCTATAAAGTCAAAGTGTTCTATATCCATTTGAGCATCATAGCATTTCCACATAAGAGAGGCAGGTAGTTATTTTCAAATAAGGAAACTGGGGAAGTGTGAGGATGAGTGATTTGTCCAAAACTACAGAGTGGCACAGTGGCTCAGAATCTTAATCAGGTCTGTTTCAGAGCTGGAATCCTGAAGCCAATGGAACATAAATTAAAGAAGACAAGATGAGAGAAGAGGACCAGGTAAGGGGCTCTTTGATTTGTTCAGGAGACTAATGATGAAGGTTTAAATTAGGACAAGACAATAGGGTAGGAAAAGAAAGAATGGCTGATGAACAAGAGAGGCTAGAGGGAAGAATGAGTTACAGAATTTCAAGGATTCTACAATTCATGTTGAGTAGATGCAACTACACTAACCGAAAGAGAGACCAAAATATGTGATGATGATGATGATGATGATGATAAAAATAATAATAAAAACATAGCCAACTTTTACTAGACACTTTTTTGCAAGGCATCAATTTGAACACTATACACATATTTATCCCTCACAACCCCAAGAGGTAGACACAATTTACGAGGATTATTTCATAGATAAGAAAAGTGATGTACATGGAAGTAATTAGTTTAAGTTCATAAAGTGTAGAGCAGGTCTTACTTTTTTTTTTAATTTTTACTGTTTATTTATTTTTGCTAGAGAGAGAGACAGACAGAACATGAGCAGGGGAGAGGCAGAGAGAGAGGGGGAGACACAGAATCTGAAGCAGGCTCCAGGCTCTGACCTGTCAGCATAGAGCCTGACACGGGACTCGAGCCCACTGACCGTGAGATCATGACCTGAGCTGAAGCCAACACTTAACTGACTGAGCCATCCAGGTGCCCCAGAGCAGTTCTTACTTTTAACCCATAGAAAAAGAACCAGAATGGCTGTACCTGAAAAGGGATTCTTAGAAGCCTGTGAAAGAATGAGCAGATCAGGAAAAGATAAGACATGGGATAACTGCTCCTCTCTCCTTCCTCAAAAGGATTAAACTGTACTTTATCCATGAAGCCTAGCAATTGTTTTCTCTGTCTATATTCTTCAGAAAATATGTATAAAAATTTGGGATGTAATTTACAAATAAGAATGCCATTTTAATACAGAAATCACCATGAAAATGAATCCAGATGCAATCTGATTTTTTTAATTGAAGATATTTTTCAACAGATATAATAACAGATGCTTTTTCAAAACATATACATGAATTATCTATCTGAAATGACTGTTAATAGTCTTAAGCAAAAGGATCAAAGTAAGACTTCATATTAGCCCTTTTTATAAGAAATATAAATATTCAGCAGGAAAGGCAGAACATTTTAATATTGAAGGAAGACTGTTTAAAATGATCAAGATGTTATTGACTGTTGATGACTATAAATGAAAAACATCGCAAATGAAATCAACTGTTCAAGGAAATAATTAAACTTTATAACAACTATGTAGTCTGGAAAACTACTGAGATCAGAAATCTTTGTCAGATTTAATGGTATTAGCAATTCTCATGATATCTTTTAAATAAAATTATTTATATCACAAAACTTTAAAAATATCTTCTCTTACTGACTTTAAAATTCTTTCCCTTTAAAGGCACTCACAAGCAGATGGAATCTCCTTATAGAATATAGATTTTTCCTAAATAAAGGGTAGAAAATGTTTACATTACCAAGAATTTTATCCAGAGTACCATGTTAAGACATTCACTTTACTACATTTTGAGTGCCCTAGTATTTTAATGTCTGTTCAAAACTCACTCTGAAAGCAACAAACCCATCTGTGTTCCACTTATTACAAAACTACTTGAGTTTATTTGATCAAAGTTTACCTCAATAATATAGTAAATAAAAGCTAATTCATAGCACTTTGGTTCAAACTTCTATTCTAACAAGAGTAAGAATTAAGTGACTGATAACATCTGTGAACTATACTCCACTTGCCAAGTTAAGTGATTTCCATGCATTATTTTCTATTTAATTCAATCTTTGTGAAAGTCAATGTGGCAGAAACTGACACTATTCCCATTTTACAGATCTGGGGGAAAAAAGTCTTGGTGATAATAAATAATTTCCCAGGTCTTTCAGCTATTGAAATGCATCTCAGGATGCAACCTCTGGCTGGCTCTTAGCCTGTTGGTTTAGCATCCACTCAAGCAAAGGAAAACATGGTCAACAATCATTTTCCCAGACCTATTTTAAATGTTAATGCCTCTTGTTAGAAGGAAGACCCTATTTAAGCAAGTAAGTGTTCTTAACTAAGATGTACATTACCCAAGTTTTCTTGCATGCTATAAATACCAGCTGACATAGTTTCTTAGGTGCACAATCTATTTGTTCTCTTGACTTTCCTCCACATACATTAGTTTGAATTCACATTTTGCTCTGCAGGTGCTCAAAATTCATTTAAATTTAAAAGTACAGTATCCACCTTAAGTGCAGGAGGAACTAAACCAGTCTTCCTGATCTAAAAGAGGAAAAAAATAATGTCCCTTTTCCTTTCTTCTTCCCTTGCACTTTCTTTATTATGACTTCCATATTCTCAAAGATTAACTTGGCTATTTTCATAACTGCCTAAAGAAGCATCTAGAAGGGTCGAACAGGTGTTCAGGGTACATGATTCCTTGTCCAATTCTGCCCATTCCTTATACAGCCTTACTTTCTAGCTTTTGGGATTATACAGCAAGAGGAGTAAAATATGGACATTGCAACATTCATAGAGCCTATGAACAACATGAAACATATCCTCCTTCTTGGGGCGAATTTATTGTGCACCTTCTATTTTCTGAACACATGATTCACCTTCCTACTTGTATAGCAGACAGCACTGGACTCACTATTTCATCCAATCTAGGTTTGACTTTTTAAAGGTCATATAATGAATCAGAAAAGGAGTCACGATTGAAGCCTGAATCACAAATTCTTTGCCTTGCTAAATTCTCCCTCCTGATTGTGTCCCTTCCCTCTCTCATTTAAGGATTGAATATTATTTCCCTCTGCACCTAATAACTTGCAGTGCCTCTCAGTTTACCACAACATAAGTGGCTTTTATAAAGATACCATTTACAATATCAAATGAGCCACTAGTTACCTTGTTGTTGTTTTTTTTTTTCTAATATAATCTCATTGTCATTTAGGTTTGACATTTCAGAACCTTGGACTTTAATGCACTGTACTATTCAAAGTTGCCTGGGGACAGGTGCTGAACTGTGCTTTTTCTTGATGATTCAAGGAAGAACATTATTCTTCTTTCTTTATTGCTCCAGTCTTCCAATCTACACTTCCACAAATCACTATAATTTGTACCACACAGTACACTTACTGTATGAGGTATCCTGTAGCAACTTCTGAAATGGCCTACAATATTATAAATCATTGTGCTATTTTGGCATAAGATGTTACTTAGGTAAATATCCAATGTTGTGCATTTTTTCTCTAGAGAACTATTAGTCAACGTTTTATTGTTCAGAAAGAGATTCTGTTACCAGTCATATTTTTCCAGGTTTTTTGTTGTTGTTGTTTGGTGGCTGCTGTTGTTTAAAACCACATTTTAGTGCTTACTAGACATGATGTCTTTGAACAAAAAATGTACATATGCATTCATACATTAATAAACTGTAGTTTACATGAATGATAGATGATGCCCATTTGAATATTTTTATTAATAATTACTTTGTTACATGGTATATGCAACAAATAGTAGAGATTTACAGGAAATGACAAACGACTTAGAAGAAGCAAATCCCTGACTTTACTAGGTCAAATACAAGAGAGAACAACCATTCAGCAAAAACTGGCTGAAACATAGTTTTGGATCACATCAATTCTGATGTTTTATCTATTTTCTGTGATATATCAAATTGTCCTTCAAAATTGTGCATGATTCACTTTTTTGATGGGCTGGATCAAAAAAATCCTACAAGTTATTCAGGGCTTGAACAGTTCTTTCCTCTATCAACTGCATCAGTCAGGGTCTGATCAGAAAAGCAGAACCATTCGAAAAATGGTTATGAAATAACCATTTGAAAAAATATATGAAATAAGGGAGTTATTATAGAGATTTGAGCTACACAGTAACACATTATAAATCCATATCATCAATTCATTGATCATTTTTTAACTTATCTGATTTCCATTTTTCCTCTAAACAGTCTCCTAAAACTATTAAGAGAAACTACCAAATCACCATGCAAGTTACGTTCAAGTTATATGCAAGAACAGAGCAACAATATGGTTCAAGGTATCTGGATATCAAATCCAGGATAGTTCTTACAAGTTTTCGATAAAATAGTCATAAAAATTCCATAAAAGACAAGATGTATAATATTGGAACTTAGAAATGATAGACACTATAATGACAAAATCTGGAAGAACTCTATGAAATCTTAAAGCTCATAAGGTAGGACTGATGACAATCTTCCTGTAATGTGTTGAAATATGTCTCCCAAAAATGATATGTGTAAGCCTGTTAAAGTAATCAAAGAGGACAATTTAGTTGATCTAAGCAAATTTCATTTCATACTTCATGAAGCGAACAGTCTCCACTCTTAAGAGTCCAGAGAACTGCAAAGGAAGGAACAAAACTGCAGCTTTTATAGAAGAAAGCAATCATGGAACAAGGAAAGGGTATTTGGCTATCGTTGATTGGCTAGAGTTACACATATAATCATATTTAGAACAGAAAATCATTACTGATTCTTGGAAATCAACCAAGGATTGGCTTGTTGGATGTACTGTGTTTCTGCTCAAGCACAGCATTTACAGAACAGGAGTTATCTAAGTTACAGTTTGCTGATGCAGCTTCAATTAGGGCCCAGAAATTTATCTCAATAAATCCTTATTTGTAAATAGAGTCTTTACAGAGATAATCAAGTTAAAATGAAGTTATCAGGGTGGGCTCTAATCCCATATGACTGGTGCTCTTATAAAAAGGGCAGATTTAGATATTCAGAGAGAGAGAAGACAATGAGAAAACACAAAGGGCTATATGACTAGAATCATGTGTCTGCAAACTGAGGAACGCTAAGGAAGAGGCAAGTAAGGATTCTCCCCTAGGGCTATCAGAAAGGATACAGCTCTGCAAACATTTATTTTGGACTTTAGTCTCTAGAACTATGAGACAATAAATTTCTGTTGCTTTAAACCACCCAGTTTTTCATGCTTTGTTACAGCAACCCTAGGAAACTAATGCATTAGCCATGCTTCATCACACAGCATAGTTCATAATATGGCCTTACATCAATTTAAAAATATATATGTTCTTCATTCCAAGCCACTATTTTCAGGTTGTTGTGTAAAGTGCACTAAAAGCCCCTGTGAGCACCCATCTCTGCCTTGCAAATTCCTTCAGATTTGCTTTTCATGTGTGGGCTCTAATAACCCCAGTTCAACCTTCTCCTACTCTTTTATTTATTCCCCAATAGCCTCCCAACCTCAATTTGGACACTCTACCCTCCTCATCTCTGTCCTCATTCCATCTCTTGACAATATGCCGATTCTATGAACAAAAGCACTCATTCTTTGCCCTTTACTTTGTCCACAGCCAAATTGGAAAACAGTATCACAAGATAATACGAAGACTAATAACATTTTTTTAGATAATTGAACTTATGCTCCTAAGCACCAAAACATTGGTTTTAATTTTTCACCACTTCCTTCCTAAAATATAGATAGATGATAGATGATAGATGATAGATATATAGGTAGATAGATAGATAGATAGATAGATAGATAGATAGATAAAATAACAAAAGTTGCTGAATATATATGTTTTAGTTTATTGATTCAGGACTATCACTAGGAATATCAATATACTATAATACTGCCTTTAGAAACCTTTAGAGTGTGTAATCCTATCCAAATTGAATAATGGGCTCAATCTTTAACTGCAGAGGATTTTTTCTGATTTTAACATTTTTAAATTTTTTTCTGTCAGTTATTTCTGGCATCTGTTAATGTGGCAACCTCTCCCCTTTAATTTGTTCTTTCTAACTGTCCAAGGATAACATTTAACTGGCCCCAACAACAGGTTTAGTCTTAGCTACATAAGAAGCTGCTTCTCCAAAGGGCACCTGCTTCCCAAGGGAGATCATGTCCAATGACACATAGATAAGTAGATAGGTACATAGGTAGATAGATAGATAGATAGATAGATAAAGAGATTTAGAGATACAGAGATATAGGTATGCATGTACATGTGTAAAAGAGAGAGAGAGAGAGATAATATATTATCATTGCAGATGGTTGGTTGGTTATTTGAGAAAAGAGTTTGCCTAAATATCTTAAACTATCACAAATCTTGCTGTATTTCATTATGTCTCATGAAACCGATGTTTTCAAAACTTTACTACTACTGTTGTGTGTTCTGAACATACTACATTGTTTTCCTAAAATTCTAAAAGCACTCTTACATATTTTATTTTTTAAGTGTTTAATTATTAACAGCTTATTGTAATTTATATAAATGTGCTGCTCCTTAATCAAATAAGAATTAATTTTGCTTTTGACATGACTGGCAACTTAATTAAAAGGACTTTCATCACAATTAGAGTTTTGTGACAACAGCTTTTTAACAAATTCAACTGAGTTATACATTTTTCTTTTTTTTATATATATTTTTTATTTTTTAAATTTATTTCTAGCAGAGAGAGAGACAGCGTGAGCAGGGGAGGGTCAGAGAGAGAGAGAGTCACAGACTGAAGCAGGCTCCAGGCTCCGAGCTGGCAGTCAGCACAGAGCCCGACGCGGGGCTCGAACCCACGAACTGCAAGATCATGACCCAAGGAAAGTCGGACGCTTAACTGATTAGGCCACCCAGGTGCCCCGAGTTATACATTTTTCTATTACGTCTTTTCAACTGGTAACCGGGTTATGAAATTTATGTCTAAACTTGAGTGTAAATCTTTAATGGATAATTAAAATGAATTGTGCATGGAGAATTTGCTGCCTTCTACTTAGCCATGCTGTGGCTTCATAGTGGAATGCAGTAAGAGACTTGATACCCATCGCTATTATCCTACTGTAATGTAGATGTTTCCAAATAATCTGCACCAATAATATTTTTCTTGGATAGTCAACTGTTCAAACAAATAGATCACTTGGTTTTAAAAGTCCTACATACAATTGCATGTAATTAGATTCTAACGTTTCTTGAATATGATGATGATGATAATGATAGTCATAAATATTTTGAGAGTGATCCATGGCAAGGAAAAAATAAGTGAGGTTGTTTTACTGTCAGTCATTGCTAAGAATCTATTAGAAGAATATGAATTATTTAAAAATATTTTAAAAATCATCAATATGATACTTGCTTATTTCACATTAAATTATACTTATTGAACCTAAAGCAAGTCTAAAACATATTTTGAGCCCCAAATTTAGAATGTCATATCTATTTTCTTAAGTTTTAAAAGCAGATACTCTAGGGAAATATCATAAAGATTCTTCAAAAAAAAAAAAAATACTCCAGTGAAACCTTGGCTAAACACTGAAAAAGTCTGTCAAGCTGAACAGTTGACTGATGATGACCCTAGTTGAGATGTCTGTTCTCAGCTCTATTTTCAAAAGCATCAAAGTCATTCTGCAGTCTCCTGGTAAATTGTCAAATCTGTCTGGAATTGCTGTTAGGTTCCAGTCATATCTGTCTTTTCATGAAAAGTAAAAAAAAAACAAAAAACAAAAAACTACCAATAAACTTTGGCCTTTGAATTTGAGTTCTCATCAAAGAGAAGTCATTGTATATTTTTTCTTTCCTGAGAGCATTTACCCTCAGTAAAGTGCCTGAATTACACTCTCTACAGTAAAAGCAAATTTCAGAATAAGTTGAAAACATTAGAACAGATGTCTGAGACAACCAAGAATTCAACCAATACACAATTTTAAGTTAAAAACACACCTCCTAAGACATGGTTTTAACATTACTATTTATGAACCAATTGATATAAGAGGTATTGTGGTGCTCTTTAACACCAGAATATTTTGAGTATAAAGATGTACCTAAGAATTACCTCACTTAGATTTGAAATTACACTTAAAGGAAATAAATACTAAACCTGATAAGTAATCTTCTTTTCCTCAGGTCAATTCAGGGAGCATTATAGCATGAGAGTCTTGAAGTAAGGAGCAGAATAGTCATCAGGAATCTTACTTATTGTGTGAGATAGAGGAACCAGAGAACTTGCAAGATAGGCAGTCCACAAGGAGCTGGGGGCCCAAACAAAAGTCTGCACAACAGTCAAGAAAGCCAAAGAGAATTATTAATCAGTACAAGGCACCCACAGCAAAAAGGGACCCAAGACTTCTGAAGAAATGTTACAACGAAGTTCATACTCGTGTCTGTATACTTAAATGCAAACCCAACTGGGGCAGGCTCACACACTGACATGATTCTTGATCCTTTGTGGAAATGTAATACTGAAAAATATTTGATTTTATGATACCATCTATGTCTACTATTGAAAAAAATGAAAAGATCCAAGAGAGTGATAGCTAGAATTACCTCTGGGTATCAGTTATATATAGCACTTTAACTATGTGCACTCTCTTCTCTTGTATCCTTTCCAGTGTTTGCAATATACAATTCTGATCTTGGAAGACAAAGTAGCTTTCCTCCAATTCCACATAACATTCTTCATATAGGAGCAAAGGTTGAGAATAAATTTGTTAAAATGGAGAAGCTATGGGGCGCCTGGGTGGCTTAGTCGGTTAAGCGTCCGACTTTCGCTTAGGTCATGATCTCGCGGTTCGTGGGTTCGAGCCGCGTCGGGCTCTGTGCTGACTGCCAGCTCGGAGCCTGGAGCCTGTTTCAGTCTGTGACTCCCTCTCTCTCTGACCCTCCCCTGCTCACCCTGTCTCTCTCCTAGAAATAAATAAAACATTAAAAATTTTAAAAAAATAAATAAATAAAAAATAAAATGGAGAAGCTATTATTCCTGAAAGGTTAAGCGTGTCCCCAAAGAATCAGAAAAAGGAAGTATTTCTTAAGCCAATTACTATATGATTGCTTTCATAGGTTAATATAAACACAGAGAAACATAAATAAGCATCTGAGTTTTCAAAATAATGTAATTAAATAAAAGACTCAATATTAGTCTTTCCCATAAATAATTTTAGACCTTGTTAATATTTGTGCCTTTTAAAATTATAATCATATAGGGGTACCTGGGTGACTCAGTTGGTTAAGCGTCCGACTTCAGCTCAGATCATGATCTCATAGTTTGTGAGTTTGAGTCCCACATTGTGCTCTATGCTGACAGTTCACAGCCAGGAGCCTGCTTCAAATTCTGTGCTCCCTTCTCTCTCTGCCCCTCCCTTGCTCACACTCTGTCTCTCTTTCAAAAACAAACAAACAAACAAACATTCTAATTATAATCATACAACTTTTGTAGGAAAATACAAAGGAAATTAAATTGTGATTGAGTTTTCAAGAAGTCATCACTGCCTCCTACTAAATACATGAGTGTATGCAACCCCCACAACTACAATTGTTCTTTAGGTGATCTAGTGTTTTATGCCAAAAATTGAACTGCTAAGATAAACACCCCCTAGGAAAGAAGTAATAGTGAGTTTACAATCATCTTATTACTTCAAAATTGGAAACAGGCTAAGTCTTTGGTATTCCTGGGGTAGGTCACAGTTGTGAAATTGAGCTATGCCATTAGTCAGAACAAATGGCTGACCTAGGTGTTAACTGAATCCAGACAATTAGTAGATAAAAGAACACAATGGAAATCAGAAAGAGTCAAAAGCAGGTAAAACATAGAGATAAAGCTAGTACTGAAGTCAAGAGAACAAAAATTCATTCCAAACCAAAGAACCAGGTGAGGTACAAAAAGGGCTACAGGAAAATGTAGAATGTTAGCTTGTTCTCCAGGAGAATAATCATTCTGAAATGATGAGGACAGTCTATGACCTTTATCTTTGGAGGCCTAAGCCTAATTGGACTGATCCGCTCTTCCTCTGAAGGATCCCAATGGGACAAGAGAATTATATCCAATCCTTTAAAGGCAGTTAGGGTCACATAATCTTGTCTATTTTGGAGAACATATTTTATTCCCTGTTCTGTCTCCAGTCCATAAAACAGTGCCTGGAACATAATAGACAATAAGCATTTTTACTTATTATACTCAGAACTTATTAGAAGCATCTATTTCTTCAAGGGCTCAAAATTGTCAATGTGCCTTAATTAAATAATACAGCAACAGTATTTAACACATATATAATACTTTAGAGTTTATGAAGCATTCTCACCACTCTTATCTCATTTGACCTTCATAGCCTTTCTGAAGTAAGTATTAAGTGTAATTATCATCCCATTGATGTAAAAACCGGGGCTCAGAAAGATTAAGTGATGTTTTCAATGGATTTAGAGTAAGAGTAAGTAGAGGAATTTGGAATTAGAAATTAGAGGTGTTGAGTCTAAGTACTTCTCTCATATGGTAGAAATCAGATGTTCAAAGTTAGAAAAAAATTTCACTGATTTTCTGATCCTTGTGCCTAAGAAAGGAAAGCATATATCCAATCTCCTATAATCACTCAAACATAGGCCACATCTTCAACCCAACATCAAATACAATGCACAGCATAAATAAGATGCTTATGAAAAGCAGAATGTTAAATGAATATAGCTATTTTCTAAAAAAAAAGTCAAAGAGTAAAATAAAAGACATGAACTTAATCTAAGATAAAAATAAGATGTGAATATGATTTCCAAAAAAAATGAGTGAGAGAAAACAAGAGATTTATTTGCTAATTTAAAGAATAGAAATCCTATTTTGCAAAAACTACTTAATTTCCTGCTATTATACTCTTTATCACAACATGACAAAGGCAGAAGGGTATCAAAAATTAATTATGGAACTGAGTTATGGGGCTCCTGGGTTGTTCAGTTGGTAAAGCATCCAACTCTTGATTTCAGATCAGGCCATTACCTCATGGTTCATGGGTTTGAGCCTTGTGTTGGGCTCCATGCTGATGATACAGAGCTTGCTTGGGATTCTCTCTCTTCCTCTCTCTCTCTACTCTTCCTCCACATTCACTCTCACTCTCTAAGTAAATAAACTTAAAGGAAAAAAAAAAAAAAAACAGAACTGCATTGTAAGTAAAAATTTGACCAGAAATTAAACAACTAAACTTTTTATATTAGATAATTTCTTTCTGATTTCAAGTTCTAAAAGAAAAGACTAGTAAAATGCTCTTTGAAGATGGTCATCTAAATTTTAGGACAAATTGAAACCTTTCATAAGAAGTGTTTAGACAATCTATTTAAGAGTAGTTTTGCTCTGTCTAGCCGAAAACATTCAGCAAAAATTTGTTCCATGACTCCAGGACAAAAATAAATACAGAGGTTGGGGCGCCTGGGTGGCTTAGTCGGTTGAGCGTCCGACTTTCACTCAGGTCATGATCTCACGGTTCGTGGGTTCGGGCCCCACGTCGGGCTCTGTGCTGACTGCCAGCTCAGAGCCTGGAGCCTGCTTCAGTCTGTGACTCTCTCTCTGACCCTCCCCTGCTCACGCTGTCTCTCTCTCTCCTAGAAATAAATAAAACATTAAAAAATTTTTAAAATAAATAAATAAATAAATAAATAAATACAGAGGTATCTTTACTTAAAAACAGGGAAGTTCTAATATCTCTCCTATTCCCAAACATATGGCTGTTTCAGAGCATATTACTGATTTGACATCTCCTCTGTTTTTGCTATTGGTTAAGGTAGCAGCATCTATCTAAACACAAATCTAGATTATCTTTGTCTGAAAGTTAGTTTTCTGGACAACTGAAACTCTGGCTGCCTTTCACTAGGGCATCCTCACCAAATATCTACCAAATGTTACTTGGGTAACATTATATACATGAAGCTCCACCCTGGAGACAAATGTGCTAGCTGAGAAATATCCCCTCTGATGTCCTTTTATGGACAAAAGACCATATTATGGCTACTAACTAATTATTCTGTACTCAACAAGAAACTAGGGCCATTAGTACTTTTCTTTCATTTGGATAGAGGAATAGCCATATAAAATTGATAATCTATCTAGCATAATGGCTGGAAGTATGGAAAGAGTGTGCCTTCCCATACAGAGATAGAAAAAAAAAAGTATAATATGGTTAGTGTTTAAATTCAATTTTGTTCACTGCTGATAATTCGTTTTCATATCAAGGAAAGTTCTGAGTTTCTGCAGAAAATCTTCAGAAATACCAGGTTTATTTATGATATACTGACATTGATCTTATGTTAAACATAGCCAGGGAAATTCCTCAGTTTGAATTCACAATTTACCTACATGGATTAATAAAAGAGAAAGTAAGAATCCTTAAAAATCAAAGTTAATTCAAAATGTCAGTGTAACCTACACACTATTATTCATCAATCTACACATCTATTTTAAAATAGTTGTATTAAATCACTAAATTTTTATCAATGATATGTCCATTACCTATGCTGCATCCCTTCTGACTAAACATATTTATCCACTTACCTCTTATTCCTTCCACTTGTAAAATATTTTCCCTCGTTCAATATTGAACCCAAGTACCACATTTTCTACTTTGACATATTTATTTTCCTTCTTCCCAGACATTTACATAGGTTTTATTTTTTTCATTCTATTTATTTATTGTATTGCAGTATAATTAACATACAATATTATATTAGCTTCAGGTATACAATATAACAATTCAATAATTCTATATGTTACTAAGTACTTATCACAACAATGCACTCTTTTTGGAGAGGGTATACAGCAAAAGCAGATGTTAGAGTGAAATTTATGCCATAGATGCTTGTATTAAGAAAAAAGTTCAAATTAACAAATTAACATACCACAAGGAACTAAAAAAGAAGTTCAGCTGAAATTTAGTGGGGGAAGAAAACAACAAAGAAAAATCAAAAATAAATAAAATAGAGACCAGAATAAACAATAACATAACATTGAAAGTAATGACCTGTTTTTCAAAAAAAAAATAATAATTATAATAGACAAAATTAGCAGTGCTTTAACTACATTAACTAAGGGAAAAAAGAAAAAGAGAGAACACTCAAAAACCAAAATGAAAAATGAAAGATAAAACAATACAACAGATAACCACCACAGAAATATATAATGTGACAACAGACAACTATAAACAATTATATACTAACAAATCAGATAACTTAGGGGAAATAAAACAGATAATTCTTAAAAATATACAAGTTATGAAGACTGTATCATGAATCCAAGAAATAGAAAATCTTCTTAGACCAATAACAAGAATGCAACTTGAAATATGAATGAAAAATCCCCAGCATAGAAAGCCCAAGACTACATGGTTTTTCATTGGTGAATTCTAGAAAACATTAAAAAATATTAATAACAATGGCAACCTTTATCCAAATCTTACAAATAATGGAATAAAGATAACATATCAAAATCATTCTATGAGGCCTGTATTACACTGATACTGAAGCAGAATACAAACAACACGGGAACAAAAAAAAGTCTAGTTTGTCCAATGTACGTATTGCTACTCCAGCTTTGTTTTGACATCCATTTGTATGATAAATGCTTCGCTGCCCCCTCACTTTCAATCTGCAGGTGTCTTTAGGTTAAAATGAATCTCTTGTAGGGGGCAGATAGATGTCTTATTTTGTTTTACCCATTCTGAATTGATGTTTTTTGATTGGAGCATTTAGTCTATTTACATTCAAAGTAATTATTGATAGATATGTATTTATTGTCATGTTATTGCTTGTTGTGTCATTGCTTCTGGAGATTTTTTCTGATCCTTTCTTGTCTTTGTCACTTTGGGCCTCTCCTTTGCAGTGAAAGCATCCCCTTTAATATTTCTTTCAGGACTGGTTTAATGGTCACAAATTCTTTTAGTTTTCGTTTGTCTGAGAAACTCTTTTTCTGAATGATAGGCTTGCTGGATACAGTATTCTTAGCTGCAGGTTTTTCTCATTCATTATATTAAATAGGTCATGCCACTCCCTTCTGGCTTGTCAAGATTCTGTTGACAAATCTTCAGCTAGCCTTATGAATATTCTCTTGTAAGTTAGATTTCTTTTGTCTTGCTGCTTTTAAGATTTTTTTCTTTATTACTATATTTTGAAGTTTAATGGGAAACTGTTAACCAGTACTACCACCCATCAAGACTACAAATGATAGAAGACAGGAAAGTCCACAAAATAGAACAAAACAAAATGGCAGAGTGCCATTAAGAAAGAAAATTGATGTCAGCCAGCCAGAAAAGTTACACTCCTTATAAATATGCATTTTATTTTATTTTTTTTTCCTCAAAGTCCATTTTATTAGGGATTCAGTGTTAAAATATATACACATTAGCTAGTGTATGGCATGTTTCTGTTTTTTTTAAATAGTTTATTGTCAAATTAGTTTCCACATAACACTCAGTGCTCATCCCCACAAGTGTCCTCCTCCATGCCCATCCCTCCTCCCCACCACATCCACCAGTCCTCAGTTTTTGTCAGCATTCAAGAGTCTCTCATGGTTTGCCTCTCTCCCTTTCCCCCACCATTTCCGCCCTTCTTCTCCCCCGTGGTCCTCTGTTAAGTTCCTCCTAATCCTCCTATACGTGCACACATATGATATTTGTCCTTCTCTGCCTGACTTATTTGCTCAGCATAACACCCTCAAGGTCCATCCATGTTGCTACACATGGCCAGATTTCATTGTTTCTCATTGCCATGTAGTATTCCATGGTATAGATAAACCACATCTTCTTGATCCATTCATCTGTTGATGGACACTTAGGCTCTTTCCATGTTTTAGCTATTGTGGAGAGTGCTGCTATGAACATTGGGGTACATGTGCTCCTATGCATCAGCATTTCTGTATCCCTTGGGTAAATTCCTAGCAGTGCTATTGCTGGGTCATAGGGGAGTTCTATTGTTAGTTTCCTGAGGAACCTCCACACTGTTTTCCAGAGGGGCTGTACCAGTTTACATTCCCACCAACAGTGTAGGAGGGTGCCCGTTTCTCCACATCCTCGCCAGCATCTAGAGTTCTCTGATTGGCTCATTTTAGCCACTCTGACTGGCGTGAGGTGGTATCTCAGTGTGGTTTTGATTTGTATTTCCCTGATGAGAAGGGATGCTGAGCATCGTTTCATGTGTCTGTTGGCCATCTGGATGTCCTCTTTGGAGAAGTGTCTGTTCCTATCTTCTGCCCATTTCTTCACTGGGTTGTTTGTTTTTCGGGCGTGTAGTTTGGTGAGTTCCTTGTAGATTCTGGATATCAACCCTTTATCTGATATGTCATTTGCAACTATCTTTTCCCATTCCGTTGGTTGCCTATTAATTTTCTGGGTTGTTTCCTTGGCTGTGCAGAAGCTTTTAATCTTGATGAGGTCCCAACAGTTTATGTTTGCTCTTGATTCCCTTGCTTTTGGGGATGTGTCAAGTAAGAAGTTGCTGTGGTAGAGGTCAAGGAGGTTGTGTCCTGCTTTGTCCTCTAGGGTGTTGATAGTTTCCTGTCTCACGTTCAGGTCCTTTATCCATTTTGAGTTTATTTTTGTGCATGGTGTGAGAAAATGATCTAGTTTCATTCTTCTGCATGTTGCTGTCCAGTTCTCCCAACACCATCTGTTAAAAAGGCTGTCTTTTTTCCATCGGATATTCTTTCCTGCTTTGTCAAAGATTAGTTGGCTGTATACTTTTGGGTCCACCTCTGAGTTCTCAATTCTGTTCCATTGGTCTATGTGTCTGTTTTTGTGCCAATACCATACTGTCTTGATGATGACAGCTTTGTAGTAGAGGCTAAAGTCTGGGATGGTGATCCCTCCCGTTTTGGTTTTATTTTTCAGGATTACTTTGGCTATTCGAGGTCTTTTGTGGTTCCATACAAATTTTTGGATAGTTTGTTCTAGTTTTGAGAAGTATGCTGGTGCAATTTTGATTGGAATTGCATTGAATGTGTAGAGTTAAATATGCATTTTATTATATGGAAAGCTATCTTCTAAATATGGTAGAGATGTCAAAGATGAACCAGATATGAATCCTGACATCCTGAGGAACTAGTTGCTTTGGAATCATACCATACCACCATACCCTGGAAAAATTAGAAAAATATACTGGGTTGAACTGTATGTAATTACTAATATTCAATCATTTTTTACTTATAAAAATGGCAATTTCACATGGTTCAACCTAAAGCTTAGGCTAAATAGACATAAACTATTAAATTAACAAATCCTGAGAGTTCATAGACAACTTATATTCTGTTTTTATTCCTGTGACCATGCTTCTCAAATTTATAACAGATATGATAAACTGAGTATGCATTGAGTATTTGACAGCATTATGTTCTATTTACCCAAGCATCCACCTTTATTTCTTCTACCTAAGTAATAGGATTTCAGTTATACCTGAAGACTCAAAACTAAATAATTT
This sequence comes from Proteles cristata cristata, assembly GCA_017311185.1. Lineage (NCBI taxonomy): Eukaryota > Metazoa > Chordata > Mammalia > Carnivora > Hyaenidae > Proteles > Proteles cristata. The sequence goes on along the minus strand of JAESUZ010001912.1, from coordinate 618,035 downwards.
TGTGGCATGTTTCATATTTCATATTATTAAAATGAATACTTTTTAATGGGTGAAAATGAACATAGAAAATAGATAGTAGGTTATATGACCAATAGGAATTAGCATTAGTCCAGGAGAAAAAAACTTTTGTGACCACTATATAAGTAAATTGAATATCTTTGATGGCAGTTATCAAGCAAACTGATTGTGCTAGATGTTCAAGTTAGAATAATATATTCAGAATAATAAGCAGGAAATATTTCTTTTTAAGAAAAGTACATAACTGTAAATAGGAGAACAAAGAGAAATCTGATTCAGAAAAGTATTGTGTTGTATCAGGGATTAGCCACCTTCTAAAATGTGCACCAAAATTTCAAGCTCTTATTCTTTGGGTTCTTCAGGATCATGGAGAAGATGGTTACCATGCCAACTTATTATAAAATGTTTCCATGCCAACTCAAATGATAACTAGTCACAGGGTGTTATTTTTCCAATTCTCTCCTTAAAATGGCTCCCTCAAGCAGTGAACAGTGAATCGTATCAAGTATGGCAAACTTGTACTTGAAGAATGCCTGCTCCTCTCCAACTTCAGTGGCTAAGTCCTGATCAGTTTGACTCTGAATGAGTTGGATGGATGTATTTGGTGCTGTATAACTCTCTCATGCGACTCAGCATCAGATTCACTGAGCTAAAGAGCTCCCTTGTAATTTGGAAGAATTAATGCAACTTTTCATATAGTCATTTTATTCTCAGAAACTTTAACATCGGGGAAAGAGGAAAATTCTAAAAATTTTATATATTTATGCATTTGGTTGTAAGCATTTTAAAGTAATGAATTTCTTCTTTTTCATTATTTTAAGGATAAAAGTTGTGTTTCTGTCAGGAATCTCCAAAACCACACTTAGGTTTGATGATTCACTAGAAAGATCACCAGACTCAGAAAAGCTCTTAAAGTTACATTTATGGTTCATTACAGCAAAAAGATGCCAATAGAAATCAGCAAAAGGAAAACGCTTATAGGGAAAACTCGAGGAGAAACCAGATGGAAGTGTCCAGGTATCCTCTCTCAGTGGAATCACATGGATACATTCAATTCTCCTAGCAATAATGAGTGACAATATGTGCCAAATACTGCCAACCAGGGAAGTTCACCAGAGTTCTGGAGACCTGTTTTTTTTGGGGGGGGGAGGGGGGAGGGAGGGAGGCAGTAACATAACAGCATGAGGTACTTCCTTGTATAACTGACCTCAGCTACTTAGACTCTAGCCCCTCACAAAGCACAAACAAGTGTTTATCATAAATCATACTGTTTATATAAATTAGATGATCAAACTGTAATCTTAAGTACTAGGGCCTCAGGCATACAAAAACATCTATCAAGCAATATATTCCAAAGACCCCTAGCCCATCTCCCAAGAACTGATCAAGGATCAGTCTGGAAGGCAAGCTTTTCTTTAGAATATGCAGAATTTGAGCAACCCTGTCCTGCTAAGTTAACCCTTTCTTGCATGGCAGATTGCTAATTGTTATATAAAATATCTTCTTTTCTTATATGGTTAATAATTTCATCCAAGCACATAGCAAGACAATTAGAAACTACATCCCCAATCCTGTCTTGCAGCTAATTGTGACCATGTGATCAAGTTTTCTCCCATAGATTATATGAAAATCTCACCCTACTGCTTAAAAGGAAATTGCTTTCTTGGGGCTTTCTTTGTTTGCTCATCCCTGTGCAAATGATGATGGGTCAACAATCCAGCTTCAACTTATCACCCAGAAATTCTGTATCACAAGAAATAATATATCACAAGAATTTCTCACACATGTCCATAAAGGAACATATACAGGGGAGCCTGAGTGGCTCAATCAGTTGAGTGTGTGATTCTTGACTACAGCTCAGGTCATAATCTCATGGTTGTGAGATCAAGCCCCCTGTCAGGCTCTGCACTCAACATGAAGCCTGCTTAAGATTGTCTCTCTCTCTCTCTCTCTCTCTCTCTCTCTCTCATTCTCTCTCTTTCTGTCTTTCCCCCACTTGTGCATTCTCTGTCTCAAAAAAAATTAATAGAATAAATATAAATAAATACATAATAAAGGGACATATACAAATATGTTCATCAAGCATTGTTTGAGGCAACAGAAAATTAGGCTATCCAGTTGCCTGTCACTGAAAGAACACATAAGCAAAATGTGGTAGATTCACACCAATTAGGATGATGCTCAAAATATGTAATAAATTTCATAATATCAGCACCAGTATAAAAAACAGCCTTGGCAATGGATCAAGGGTCCCAGAAATCTCCCACCTCTCCATTCCCTCCAAAAAAGAGCTTGGTGTTAACCCTGTAGATGCTGGGTTGTGAATGGATCCAAAGATCTAGTCAAGAAGCCCTCAGAAAAAAAACATAAATAGACTATCAATCTATGTAAAGGCATCTTTACCTTTTAATAACTTTTATGACCACCACATGCATACCAACTGAAAAACAGCCATGTATAGAGTACTAGGCATTGGTTAGAGTTAGTGAACTAAATGGTCATATTGCAATATAAATTTTAAAACATTAGAAATAAAATTAGATATATAGCAGAAAACTATCCAAATTCAATATGTTTGCACATAAGCAACAGTATACATTTTATAAGAACAAATAAATAAAAGATATAAGTGGCAAAAAGGAAACAGTCATGAACTGGATCAATAAACAAGAGGGGGCCTTGTGTAGATGAATGACGATATTCCATTTACAACTAAACTTTCTCTGAGCTCAATAAATGCAGTCAGCCTGTCATTACAAATTTTCTTGTGTTAATGAACTTACGCAGAAGAAACTAACTGGATCAAAGGCAAACTTTTGCCAAGATAATTTGTTTCTACCAAAAAAAATTTGTTTTCAAAAATCAGTTCATAGGACAGAGACAACTTATCAAGAAATTTGAGGAAAAAATACAGAGAGGATGGGATTTGGGATGAGTTTTAAATGACAGATAAGATTTCAATTGGCAAAGATAGAAAAGCACAGGATTTCTGAGAAAGAGAACAAAAAAAGCATAGAGCCTGAGGTGACTGGAAGAGGGAATAAAATGAGAAAGCAAATACGATGCACAAAAGAGAAAAATGAGAAATATAACTGAAAATAGATCATAATTGGAAGGGTTACAGATTCTAGGTAAAGAATTCAGAAGACAATGAGAAACAATTGAATTTTGTTGTTATTATCATTATTAGCATAAAGTATTATGTATTCAGGGCTGTGCTTTAGGAGGATTAATCCTGCAGCTTTCTTTAGAACAGCTTAAAGAGAGGGGTTCTAAAGTGAAGAAACCAATTGAAAGGTGTAGGTGTTCAGAGCCAGTCCCCCTCAAATGGGCCACTTTTGCATGCAGATTATGTTGGGAGCCATTCTGAGCCCACTAGTCGAGAAAACTCCTAGTGAGGTTAAAGCAAGTTTGCACGGTCTCTTGCCAATCAGATGATGACCGATATCCACCCCCACTCAATTATTTCTGCTTGAGCACTGACCCCTAAGGTACCTTGTTGATCAATATCAGGAGTGACTTGTCCCCTTATTCCGGCCTTGGTATGATGATTGCACCTTGTGAAGGAACTTATTGTGGGAACTTCTTCTTTTGATTATGGAAACAGACATCGTGTCTCCAGAAGGTCCTGTTTCCCTCCATACTTTCCCTTAAGCTATGAACAGGCTAATGACCCCTAATCATAAAAGACTGATCTTTACATGTACAATTCTGTTTCTACTGTTGCGTTAGTCCAGGATGTTCATACAGCACAACATGTAAATCAACTAACCAAAAATGTCTCTCATGCCCTAGCTATTCAAGAATCATAAAAGTAGACACAAAGGTAAATGCACTCGAAGAGGCTATTCTATGTATAGGAAATAAGCTAAACTCTTTAAAGGTATGGTTGGCTCTCTGGTGCAATAAAGCATATAACTGGAAAACCAAGTCTTGCCCGGAGACAAAGAGCCTAACTTAGAGAGAAGGAACAGATAAGGGCAGAAGGTAAGTTAGTACATACACCTTTACTAACTGATGGTGTAGAGCAGCCCCTTCCCTAAGGCCTACTTTCCGCAAACACCTTCCCTTACCCTGGCAGCTGTGATGAGGATGGATAAGAGTATCTACAAACCTATGACTTAATCTTAGTGTTATTAAAATGTGAACACCTTGTTATTTTCTTAGTTACTCAACCTCACTATAATTGGGGCAGTTCTGCAAGAAGACTTCTGTAAAACCTGTTTCTGTACATTTTCCAAAAACACCTTATCACAAAGAGCTATCCATTGTAAACATTCCATTTCCTGATGCCATGTTAACTTTTGACCTATAAATAAAGACACCAAAACCGACAGGACAGAGATGCCTGCCTGGTGATCAGAAAGGATCTCGGGGCTCTCTCAGTCTCTTTCGCCGACACCGTCCATCCTTCAGGGACCCCTGGACCTGTCGGAGCTGGCGCGGCCTCCGACAAGATTATTTTGAACTGAAAACAATAAAAGCCCAAAGACTCAGGAAGAAACTTTGATTTTCCTCCAACTGCCTAGAAGAATTTAGGTGGCAAACCTAAATCTAGGATAAGAACTGTCACCATAGGGGCGCCTGGATGGCTTATTTGGTTAAGCTTTCGACTTTGGTTCAGTCATGATCTCATGGTTCACAAGTCTGAGCTCCAGATTAGGCTGTATGCTGACAGCTCAGAGTCTAGAGCCCGCTTCAAGGATTCTGTCTCCCTCTCTCTCTGCCCCTTCCACATTCATACTCTGTCTCTCAAAAATAAACATTAAATTAAAAAAAAAAAAACTATCACCACAGATAACTACAGTACAATAGGGTAGTGAACAGGATGGAATTTAGCAAAGTCTATTTGTTAAAATTCTTCTCTATGTTCCATTGTTTCTGTATGGCCCTGCAAATATTTGTTTACCAATTGTGAACTGTTTTCCATCCTCCTGTGAATTGCCTCCCTTCCCTTTGAAGTCTCAGCCCATAACCCTTTCTTCTTAGATCCAGATGACATATATATGCCATTTTGCTTGTCTTTAACATCTTATATTTATGAGGATTCCCATACATACAAAATTAAATTTTCTCCTGTTAATCTGTCTCATGTCAATTTAATTCTCAGACTAACCAGAAGAAGCTTGAAGGGTAGAGTAAAAATCTCCACCCCCCCCCAAGAAAGACAATTACAATAATTCAGATAAGAGATTATGAAAGTTTCATCTGGACAACAAGGTCAAAAAGAAGGAAGATACAGAAAAATAATTGATAGGTAAAAATCTATAGACTATGTGACTGATTGGAAAAGAACTTTGAATGTAAAGGAGTGGAAATGATTCAGTTTTGATGTTTGAATGATAGAAAACTATTGTTTCTCCCAGAAATAAGAGATTGGGAAGCAGCAATTATTACAGTAAGGAAAAAAGCAAAAGAGAAAGATTATTAATTTTGGTGTTCAAAAATTCTTAAGGGAAAGAATTTTTAGATATGCTAAATATGAGCATTTTTCTAAGCCAAATAAGAAGGAATGATTGATTAAAGATAAAATTCAAAATGGCAACATCTTAGCATAAGGTCCAAAAGAAAATCAAAGGAAAATCATGACCTTGGTAAGCAGTAAGGAAGTATCTTCCATCTTGGCTAATGGATATACAAATACATTCATTATTTTTCATGGAAATATCTCTGGTACCTTGAAAATGTTTTGTCTCCTCGAAACCTAGAAATAAGGTCGCAGCCTAAACCTGCCATTAATTTATTTCTTTTTTAAAATTTTATCTTGAGAGAGAGGGAGAGCACAAGCACATGAGTGAGCACAAGTTGGGGAAGGGCAGAGGGAAAGGGAGAGAGAGAGAATCTTAAGCAGGCTCCACACCCAGCCCAGAGGTAGACTTGGGACTCAGGGCTCATTTCACAACCGTGAGATTATGACCTAAGCTAAAATCAAGAGCGTATGCTCAAATGACTGAGCCTCCCCAGAGCCCCAAACCTGTGATTATTTTCAAAGAGTGAATCATTAGAATACTGGGGTGATTTCAAGGAGGACTGAGGCAAGAGTACTGCCCAGGCTTGATGGTTCTATTATGTATTATGTATGTACAAACCTAAAGGTGTCTACAGACACTTTCCCTGTTGATGGTTATGCTCTTTGAATTGGGACAGACTCAGGCACTCCTTCCAAGTATTAATCATTTCTAGCATAATTTGAATCTAAACAACAAAGCAAATTTTATCACCTTTTAACTGTTATTTACTAAGAACCCTGAAATAGATTTTCATAATTTCACTGATAAAAAACAACAGTACAATAATGGATATGCATATGTTATGAGTGAGAAATGAAGTGAGATTTGTCATTCTAATCCAGAAGCATTCTTCACTTTTAAAACAAATAAATTATTTGACATAGCTGTAGGATACATTTCAGAGAGCATAACCAGTACCACATGAAGATTTGCAACTATGATTCTAAGACACATTAAATCTTTTATTTCTCTCAGGTTCAAAAGTGATTTTATAACAGAAAACCATATTTCCCAAAGTAGTTAGAGATTTTAGAAGGTAATTTACTCAAAAGCTATTGTCAAAGGGAAGTTTTTGCAAACAAAGTCATAAATTGATTATTTTAAGTCCCTCTCCATTCTATCCTACTGGGCCTGTGTAGTGACATTTGAAACACCAACGCAATATATTTTTCATTTCGTTCAGTTTCATCTTGATGATGTACTCCTCAGAAGTAAGTGATGAAGACTGTGCAGGGTAATGTGTTAAGGCTCCCACGATCCCCTAAAATCATCTGAAAATTCATTCTACTGAACAATTCTTTCTTTACTTCAAATTACCTCAAGGCCATAATTCTGAGCCAAATATGTACTGAGCATGTGTTAGTTGCCAGACATTGTGCTGTGCTAATTAAATACATTCCTGTAAGTATGCAATTATAATGATCACATGATTTGGGGATGGGAGTTAACTTATTTTCATACCTCATAGATATTTCATCTATCTTTCTTCTACTCTGTAGGCTAAATCTCCATATGACTTCCCCCATAATTCAAATTTATCTTTCATATATCAGTGATATTTCTAGAAGATAAATTTAATGATTTTTTTTTCATGGCTTAAAACTCATCAGTAACTCATTTCATCATACAGATTAAAATCAAAACTCCTTACTTGCTTTCCAGGTTTATCTTTCACCCTTTCTTCCTCCTCTTCCTCCTCTTCCTTTTCTTCCTTCTCTTCCATCTCCTCCTCCTTGTACTGTTTCTCCTTCTCCTTCTTCTTTTGCCTTTTAAAATGAGTTCCTAGATTTTACTCTTTCCAGAACAGTCAATGGCTCTTCCACGTCTCCATACCTTTTCTAACAGTTTCCTCTATCCAAGATTTTTTCCTTAGCCCCATCTCTGTCCCTGACCAGTGCTACCTAATGATCCTCATCCTACGCTATCCCCTACCCTCAGTTGGTCTGGTAAAGACATATATTCCTGTGAAGACTCATTTAAAGAATTTATCTCTTAATTTTCTTCTCAGGAAACTACAACTCCACAACCATTACCACTTGTATTCTGATATAATCACTTTTTATTTTTGGCTTCATTTTTTCTCTGATCAGATTTGTATTATGGGATCTTTGAAATCCTACTTGTCTTTTATCTCTCTATTAGAATATAATCTCTTTAGGAAAAGGGATCATATCTTATGTAGAAGGCCTGAGTTATTGTTGGTGTTAAATAAATGTTAATTAATTGAATGAATAAAAACTCAGTACTATATCTATCTTGACTAGAATAGTCTACTCTTCCTAGGGACTAAATTTTTAACTTTGAAAGTAGAACAAATTTTTCCCCTTGACTTTTTTCTCCACTTTAAGAGGTCTAGAGTAGTGATATACTTATTGCATAAAAAGATGCTATGGAAAGAGAAGTAACATTCAGTGATTTGGAGTTGGAGTTCTGCAGTCTTTTAAAACTAGATTTGAATCCCAGATCAGTAATTTTCTGCCCATATAACATTGGGTATATTTTTAAACTCTTAAAGATTTTGTTTCCCAATCTCTTAAACAGGGATAATAAAACCACAGCTTTCACAAACTTGCTATGAATGTTGAACATGGCAATACATCTAAAGGTTGGCCACAGAAACTTAAATGAAGAAAGCATTAGTCAGTTTTAGCTATAATTACATGTTACCACTACTACTAAAGTTACATAATGGAATCCAATTTTAGCTATCCAGTTCCAGTCTATTCTTCTGGTTGTTTAATGCTTTATAAGCATGTGGACTCCTCCCTTTTCTTCAACCTTAGTCACTTAACATACGAGCTCTCAGTGTCCAGAATACTTTCATGAGAGGCTATTTGATGGGAACACAGTCACAAATACTGAACTACGAACAAGGCACAAAGCCATTTAAGCAATCTTGCTAAAAATATTAGTAAACCTGGTAACTTAATCATCACACTGATAAAGTGTACTCCATGACACTTTTCTGGAATATAGGATAAATAACTACATGGATGCATAGCCCTGCTTTACTTTACCTGAGTTAGCTTTCTACCTGTGACACTGAAAGCTTTAGAATTTTTATTAAAATAATGATTCTATGTTTTATAAAAGGATATGATTTTTACCAGTTATATTTTATAACTTATTTCTGTTTCGTCTACTTCCCTTCCTATGCATTGACTCTGAAGTCCAGTTGCACACCTGACCATAACTGACCCACTCCCAAAAATTTCCCATACAAAAATATATACCCCTAATAACTGAGGAGAAAAGTGTATTCACTCATTGTTTTATTTCACCCACTTAAAAATACCTTTACATTATAGATAATAGAGTTGATAATAATGATTTTTTAATCAAAATATGTTCAATTTGAAAATAGATTATCCATGAAAGTTTTTTTAAAAGTCAAAAGGTGATTAGAGTTTTTTTTTAATGTTTATTTATTTACGAGAGAGAAAGAGAGAGAGCTGGGTAGAGAGCAGGTTTCTAGTGCAGAGTTCCACATAAGACTTGAACTCACAAATCATGAGACCATGACCTGAACCAAAATCTAAAGTTGGAAGCTCAACTGACTAAGCCACCCCAGGGTGATTAAAGTCTCTTACTGTGTTTCTATTACAAACCATTTCTGTCTTCACATACCTAGATGTGATGTTCTTTAATAATGGCTCATGCTTATAGAAAAGTAATGTAAGTAACAAATAAAAATAGCCACAGTAATAAATTTAAGGGTAAAAATCTTATATATGCCAACTGAATATCTAAATTATGACTCAGTGAGGCTCAAAATTTCACATTTAGTAGTGCTACAAAGAAAAATATAGTCTAAAGCTGACAAGCATATTGTTAATACATTTTTTTACTTAATAATTCAATATACAACTAGGATGCCTTAAGAGATTAATCACTTCTATTTAATTTTATATATGTATTCTTTCTTTATGACTATGTTCATTATTTTGTGGTAGCAATAAATATACTTTGGTTCAAAAGGCCATCAAATAGTTGCCAAAATTAGATGCTTTTAATATGAACAATTGTATTTTCTCTTCCTCTTCCTGAATACTAAGCTATATAACTTGAAAATGTTATTACAGGATATAAAACAATTCTCCCAACATCAGTGAATACAGAGAGCAGCACGGGGCCTTGTCATAATAGATGTTAAACAAGGGTGTATTAAATTGGATCTAAGTTTTCAAATATTTAGTTTTGAGTAAAAATAACTAAATCATATTTGAATTAACTCTATCTATGCTTAATTCTAAAAACACAACTTCAGATGAATTATTCAGCTTGAAAATTCTCTACTGTAAGTGTATTTACCTCATCTGCAGGCAAAACCAACAAATTTACAGTAGTCGCTCCTTATCTATGGGAGATATGATTCAAGACACCTAGTAGATGTCGTGAGGTGAATAAGGTAGGCATTGTGACATAGCATGAGGCTACTACTGAGCTTCTGACCATATGTCTGCAGTTGACTGCTGGTAACTGAGTCTATGGAAAGAGAAACCACAGATAAGGGGGGACTACTGCATTCAAGTTTCTTTTTGTCTCCTGATAAAAAGGCATGAGAGGAATCTCTGATGTCAGTAGTGTATTAGAAAACTCTACTTTTCTCAGGAACTATGTATTGAACAGATATATCTCTGTTCCCAAGAAATAACATAAAACCTTGTAACAAATCAGAGAAGAATGGATGGAGGCTGAGGTGGACCTTCATAGCTGCCAACCTATTTTAAATCCAGTTTTCCTCATTCCCAGGATCCTTACACCTAAGGCATAACCATGTGGCTTAAATTTTGCCAGTCAAACAAACCAAATGGAGTTGGGTTTGTAATTTAGTGATGTAAAACAGAGGCTTCACTCTGGGGAACTGATCTTCTGGTAAGTTAAGTGGCAAAAGTATTTAGTAAGTCTTTTAAACCTGTGTAATGTTCACTAGCTGGTTGCCTCTAGTGGTAGATTGTATCATTGCATCAGTAATAGAACTAGTGTCCAGTCCTAATTATCACCTGCAGTGAGCAGCAGCACCAACAGTGTCTTCGTTACAGAAGTTTTCAGGTATGGTTGGGCAATCGTGATGCCAAACTACCTCGGCTTCTCTGTAACCCTCTCAGAGGTAGTGTAAGCTATATAAGCTCCATTAAAAAGTCCCTTTCCTAATTAAACTAGACAGAATGGATTCCATATCTTGTAACCTTCAGCAAAAATGTCAGATTATAGATATAAAAAAGTTGTGGTTCTTGTTTTCACACTGACATTCACTAGCTGTGTGACTGAAGGAAGTCAGTTATCCTCTTTGGCTGATGTTTTCCTCAGAAATAAATTAGTAATTGTAAACAAATACCAGATGTTTCAAAGACTTAAACATTAAAACAAAAGCTGAAGTCACAAAAGATCTAGAAAGATATATGTGTGTATATTTACAATTTTAGTAAGAAGAACTTTCTAAGAATAAACTAAAACCCATACATTAAAATATGAAAGATTAATCACTTAAATTACAGAAAAATCTTTTAAAATCATGGCAAGTAAATACCTTAAGCAAATGACAATATGGATGGAAGTGTGCAATATATATGACAGAAAAAAAACTAACTTTTAATATTAAAATGCTCATATTAATAAGAAGAAAAGATAATATGAACAGATAATAGGCCTCTCATGCCTCCAAGTAAAATGAAATTTTAAAAAGCCCATAAGGGAAAATGCTCAGTTTCATTTATACATAAAGAAAGGGAAATCAAAATAACAATGAGATACTATTTTCCATCTGTCAGATTAGTAATTATGTTAAGAAGTTGGCACCAGTCGGTTAAGCATCCGACTTCGCTCAGGTCATGATCTCATAGTTCGTGGGTTCGAGCCCCGCGTCGGACTCTGTGCTGACAGCCAGCTCAGAGCCTGGAGCCTGTTTCGGATTCTGTGTCTCCCTCTCTCTCTGACCCTCCCCTGCTCATGCTGTCTCTCTCTATCTCAAAAATAAATAAAACATTAAAAAAAACTTAAAAAAAAAAGAAGTTGTATGATACCAAGTACGGACCAAGATGTGGGAAATGAGGCACTTTTGTTCACTTTTGATAACAAGGTAAATTAGTATGGCCTTTGGAGAGGAAATTTGGCAATATCTATCAAAAACTTATGCATATGTCAAAGCGCATGTGCTTTGACTCACCAATTCCATTTCAAAGAATTTACTCAAAGGATAATCTTGCAAACTTTCATGAAAATATCTAAAAGGATATTCATCACATTGCTTTTCATTAGCCAAAAAAAGAGGAAAAACCTAAATTTCCAAAAGTATGAAAGTAGTCTATATGTATTTATTTTGAGAGAGAGTGAGAGAGAGAGCTTGTGCATGAATGTGTGCACATGAGTGGCAGGGGGCATAGAGAGGGAGAGAATCCCAAGCAGGCTTCAGGCTGTCACAGCCCAGAGCCCTATGGGGGATGGGGAAGGGGTCAGATGAAACCAGGAGTCAGATGCTTAACCAACTCGGCCACCTAGGGGTCCTGAAAGTAGTTTTTAAAATAATGGTAGATCCATGTATAGAATGCACTAAAATCATTAGAAAGAATGAATTTGATCTAGAGTTAACATGAGATTTCCAAGATTAAATATTAAAAGAAAAAAAGCATAGTGTATCTACAGCATTGTTTCTTTGTTCACTAGTTGGCTGACTCTGGTGAACAGATTATACTAAAAATTTTCAACAATATTTTCTATAACAGTTACTCTTCTAACACGTGACTTTGCCACACCCCCTACCAAGAAGTGGAGGCCAATCACCAGGCCCCCTACTTTGAATCTGTACTGCTTAAGTGATTTACTGTTGGTCAATAGAGTGCAGTGGAACTGTGAATTCTGAGGCCCTGTCAGGAACGACCAGGAAGTTTCCTCCTGATCTCTTGGAGTCTTGCTCTCCTAGTTCTTCATCTGTCACAGAAAGAAAATGTACCACCCAAGAACACAGCCAAAGCTAGGAAGGTGACTTTTCAGACAGCTCTGGAGGAATACAGAAAACAGGAATATAAAGCAGCAAATCTGAGGCTTATTTTTGCCCTGAAGGACCACTTGATTAGAAAACCCTCATCAAGCCTGGACCCAAAACGAGAACAGTTCACCAAAGAAGTGCACACCAAAACAGCCAATGGAATTCTCCAGAAACCAGCAGTGGTCAATGTGGAGGAAGGGTCCAGGGGATAAGACCGGCCTCTGAAGACGGTTTCCAGTGGGCCCCCTGGGCTACCCTGGATGGCCTGGATCCCTCAATGTGCTCTGCCCGGACCGTAGGGAACCTTGAAAATCAAGTGGCATCTCCAAGGCGAATGCCTGGCAGCCCTTAGCAAGGCTTGCAGGAAAATGTTCGTTCATGTTCCTTACAGAAAAGCATTACATCGGCTTCCTTAATCCTATTAGATCATCCTGTGATTGGCACCTCAAGAAAGAATGGAGGACCCTGACAGAGCTGCTCCTGGGAGCTCGCACCGGGTCCCTGCTTCGTAGGCGGGGCCCCTTCGTGCTCTCCCGGAGCTAGCGCAGACCTGCCGCAAGTACACCTCTGGTCGGGGAACACCGCTCCCCCGGGCCTCTGAAGGCTGCAGGGGCCACGTCCCTCAGAAGAAGGAAGCCAAGAGCCAAATGACCACCTCTTCAAGGAGCAGGTCCATAAGGTTAGAATTTGACTTCTCTGGCCCTGCCGTCAGCAAAGAGTCACCTCCACCATGAAAACTGGAAAAGAGACCCTCCCTAGAGGAGACACGCGGCTGAAGACAGGAAAGGGACCCCGAGGAGGCGGGCGAGGGTCCCGTTTGCGCTCGTGAGAGGGCTCACAACCTCTACTGGGACATCCGGAGGTGGCGGAGAAGCCAGGCCCCAAAGTCGCCCCCAGTGCCGGCCGTCGGAGCCATTCAGTGTTATGCCCGTGGGTGGAGGAAGACTCACCTCCCAGCAGCAGGTGCTTTCAGCCTCATTGGGTGAGCCTTCTGTGGTGCAGACCGCTGCGGAGCTAGGGCAGCGGCGGGCGCCCTGAGACCCTCGAATCTTCTGCGCTGGGGTTCCCCCATCCCCCACCCCGCCGAGAGCCTCAAGCTCGAGGGCGGAGCCGGTGCCCCGCCTCCTCGGCTGAGGTCAGCGCTTGCGCAGAACGCGCTGAGGGTCTAGGCACCGGCTGAGGCAGATCGTCTAGAGCAGTTTGGGGCTTGCTTGTTGAAGCAGTTGGCCTTGAAGAAACTTTTATACCGAAGTTCGACCCACTTCCGAAGGACAACCTTCAGAGACAGAGTCCGTGGTGCCTGAGACCGTCCAGAGTGCAGCACGTGGCCGCACCTTCCTCAGGAACTCCCGCCTGAGGCAAAGCTGGTGGAATTTGATTACTTACGAGCTTCACACGTTCCTGTGTGTCCTCTGTCCCGTGTGTCCTCAGGCCGGGGGTTTGCTGCTGCCCATGGCACCCATCGTGGATGTGCGACAGTACAGCCAGAAGGACCTGGACACGGTGAGGGAAGCAACACAAAGGGATTGCTTGTTCCTGAAAAGCAGGCGTGAGGAGCTCGGTGAGAAGATTCTGGAGATGGGGAAGAACAGACCTGTCTGAGGGGGTTGTGTACCAGGCGGTGGAAGAGGGTCCAAACAGAAGGAACTGACAGAGCTGAAATCCGGGCTTTTTATCTTTTGTTTTTACCATTCAGCTCTTGCTTTACTTGGTGCTTTTTGTGAAAGAGATTTAAATCATTTAATTTGGGTAAAGTAAATGAGTGTGTGTGTTTCACTACGGTGTCTGTACAATTCTGTTAGGACGGTAGGGCTGTTACAGGAGCTGCCACTACGGTCTTCTAAGGATCTCAGGGAAGGAAAAAAACCTTCTCCTTGGGTCCATGAAATATTTTCAGTCTCTGAATAATGCAGAAGTCATTCCTGTCCCCAGAGTCAAACCTGAGAACTCTTTACTGAGGAAAATATTCCTTTAACTTGAGCAGTCTGAAACATGCCCAAAACACCAGGGAACTTAAGGTAAACTTACTTTTAAACAGTATGTTAGTTACTTTTTTTTGACAATCAGTAAAGAAATTTGATTTTAGTTCTTTATTTGTAATTCTGCACCTGCCTTTACTTTTTTTTATATTGGGGTATAGGTGATATGACGTTGTATTTGTTTCATGTACAGCATGACTCAATATTTGTATATATTATAAAATGATCACCACAATAAGTCCAGTCAATATCCATCACCATAGTCAGTTAATTTTTTTTCCTTGGGATGAGAACTTTAAAGATCCACTCTCCTAGATACTTTCAAATATTCAATGCAGTTCTATAAACTATAGTCACTATTTGTGCATTACATCCCCATGACTTATTTATTTTATAAGTAGAAATTGGTACCTTTGGACCACCTTCAACCCCATTTCAGCCACCTACATGCCCCTGCCCCAGGCAATCACAATCTTTTCTCTGTGTCCATGACCTTGGGGATTTTTTAGATTCTATATAAAAATGAGATCATATGGTATTTTTCTGACTCGGTTATTTCATTTAACATAATACCCTCAAGCCCATCCATATTCTTGCAGATGGAAATATTTCTTTCTTTTTTATGGCTGAGTAATATTCCATTGTGTATATATACACACATTTTCTTTATTCATCCATAATGGACATTTTAAGTTGTTTTCATGCCATGGCTCTTGTAAATAATGCTACAGCAAACATAGGAGCACATATATCTTTCAGTGGAATTACTGGATTATATTTTTAACTTTTTGAGGAAATCCCATACTCTTTTTAATAGCTATTGCTCCAACTAATGTTCCCGACTACAGTGCAGAAGTGCTCCCTTTTCTCCACATCATGATCAACACTTGTTATTTCTTATCCTTTTGATAATATTCAGTCTAATAGGAGTGAAGTGATATCTCTATTATACTTTTGATTTGCAAATTCAAATTTGATTAGTGATACTGAGCATCTTTTCACGTACCAACAGGCCATTTGTATATCGTCTTTAGAAGAATATCTATCACTTGCAAATAAAGAGAACAAACTGATGGTTACAGGAAGAGAGGGAGTCAGAGAATGGACAAAATGATCTAAGGGGAGTAGGAGATCCAGCCGAGATCAGATGCTTAAAGGACTGAGCCACCCAGGTGCCCCAGTTTTGAGTTAATTTTTGTGAATGGTATAAAATTGTGGTTTAGTTTCATTCTTTCACATGTGGCTGTCCAGCTTTCTCAACACTATTTATTAAAAAGATTGTTCTTTCCCAATTGTGTATTCTTGCTTCCTTTGTTACAAACTGACTACATAAATATAAGTTTGTTCCTAGGCTGTCTATTCTCTTCTACTTATCTGTTTTTATTTTAAGCTAATACCATAATGTTTTGATTACTATAGCTTTGTAATATAATCTGAAATCAGGGAGTGTGCTATCTAGTTTTGTTCTTCTTTCTCAAAAATTTGTTTGGCTGTTTGGGGTCTTTTGTGATTCTGTATAAATTTTAGGATTATTTGTTCTATTTCTTTGGGGAAAAAAAGTCATTGGAATTTTGATAGTGATGCATTGAACATGTAGATTGCTTTGAGTAATATGCACAGATTTCATTCTGTGCTTTGGATTATTCTCCCATTGCATGAGCACAGAATGTCTTTCCATTTATTTGTTTCTTCAGTTTCTTTCATCAGTGTCTTAAAATGTTCAGTTTACTGGCCTTTCACCACCTTGGTTAAGTTTATTCATAAGTTTTTTATTTGTTTTGATGCAATTGTAAATGGAATTGTTTTCTTAATTTCTCTTTCTGATAGTTCATTTTTAGTGTCTGGAAATGCTACAAATTTTTATATGTTGATTTTGAATCCTGCAACTTTAATGAATACATTTATTAATTCTAACAATTTTTTTACTGGAATTTTTAAGGTTTTCTGTATATAATATCATGCCACCTGCAAGTAGTGATAGTATTTCTTCTTCCTTTCCAATTTGGATGCCTTTTATGTCTTTTTCTGACATAATTGTTCTGGCTAGGAATTCAAGTGGTTGTATTCAAATAGTGTTATATTCAAGAGTGGGCATCTATTGTCTTGTTTCTTATCTGAGAAAAAAGGCTTTTAGCTTTACATGGTTGAAAATAATGTCAGCTGCCGGCTTGTTATATATGGCCTTTATTATACTGTGGTATGTTTTCTCTGTTCCCACTTTGTTGAGAGTTTTTATGATAAATTGATGTTGAATTTTGTCAAATGCTTTTTTCTGAATCTGTTGAGATGAACATATAATTCTTATCCTTCATTTTATTAATGTAGTATATAGCACATTAATAGATTTGCAGATGTTAATTTCTTTCACGTACCTGAAATAAATCCCACTTGATCATGCTGTATTATTCTTTTAATGTATTGTTGAATTTCACCTAGTATTATTTGAGAGTTTTTACAGCTATGTTCATCAGGTATATTGGCCTGTAATTTTCTTTCCTTGTGGTGTCCTTGTCTGGTTTTGATGTGAGGATGATGCTGGTTTCATAAAACAAGTTTGGAAATTTTCCCTCATCTTCTGTTTTTTGGAAAAGTGTGAGGATTGGTATTAATTCTCAATTGCATGTTTGGTAGAATTCATCAGTGAAATCATCTGATCATTGACTTTTGTTAATTGGAATGTTTTTGATTACTGACTCAATCATCTCCTTCCTAGAAATTTTCTATTCATATTTTCTATTTTTTCATGATTCAGTCTTGTAAGGTTGTATGTTTCTAGGAATTTATTTATTCTAGGTTGTCCAATATGTTTCAAGATAATTGTTTATAGTATTATCTTATGATTCTTTGTATTTCTCTTTGTTTTTGCAGTTTTATTGAGATTTAATTGACATACATCATTGTATAATTTTTTATTTATTTTTTCATCATAGTACGTAAGTGTACTTTTTAATCCCCAATGCGTATTTTACCATACCCCCATCAACCTGATTCTTTGTATTTCTGATACCAATTCTAATGTTTCTTCTTTCATTTCTGATTTTATTTATTTGGTTCCTCTCTCTTTTTCTTGGGTAATCTAGCTAAAAGTTTATTTATATATTTTGTTTCCCTTTTCAAGAAGGAGGTCTTAGTTTCACTCATTTTTTCTGTTGTCACGATGTCTCCATTTATTTCCAGTCTGCTATTTGTTATTTCCTTCTACTAATTTTGGCTGTGTTGGTTCATTTTTTATAGTTCATTGAAGTGTAAAGTTAAGTTGTTTATTAGAGACTTTTCTTGTTTATTTGTCATGATGAACTTTCCTCTTAGAACTAGTTTTGCTGAATCCTATAAGGCTTGGCATTTGTATTTTAATTTTCATCAGTCTCGAAGTAGCTTTTATTTATTTTTTTATTTCATTTTTGACTCATTGGTTGTTCAGTAGCATTTTGGTTAATATCAATATATTTGTGAATTTTCCAGTTCTTTCTATCTTATTGATTTCTAGTTTCAAACCATTGTGATTGAAAAACGATGCTTGATATGATTTCATACTTCATAAAT
>JAESUZ010001911.1:0-237786 GCA_017311185.1 Proteles cristata cristata | reverse complement strand
GGGGGAGCAAGGCAGTGACAGGGGGTTCAGGGCAGTGACGGGGGGGCAGGACAGTGACGGGGGGCAGGGCAGTGATGGGGGTCAGGACAGTGACGGGGGGGCAGGGCAGTGACGGGGGGCAGGGGAGTGATGGGGGGCAGGGGGTGGCTGAGGCCCTCCATGGCAAAGGTTAACAACAGGCGTATTTCGGTCCAAATAGGAGGACCCGCATTCCTGTGGTACCGTGTGCCTTGGGCGGAATGGAAGTGACTTCCAAGGGAGCGGCTCCTGCCCACCGCCCTGGGACTCGGGGGAGGTGGGGAGGGGCCTCTGTGCCCCAGCTGTGAACACCGGTGGGGCGTTTAGCCGCTGCCAGTAAGTGTGCAGCTCGCTCTGCTCCGAGGAGTGAGTGATCTTTGACTCCACAACCGGCTTCAGCCTCTCCCTCTCTCTCCACTCCTCTCTCAGAGGCAGTCTTGTCACCGCGCCCTGTGACCCCCTGGGACGCCGGCACCCTCCTGGCTTCAGGTAAGCAGGGCTCCCTCCAAGTCACCTCCCTGTTACTTCCCCGAGGCTCTGCATTATCTCTTCTGTCAGCCTGGAATGCGCTCTCCCCTAATCTTCCCGAAGGAGGCTCACTGAGGTCTCGGCCTCCAGGAGCCTCTCAGAGGGCCCCCCCCAGCCCCCCACTCCAAGCGTCCCCTGCCCCCGCTGCCCCGTATTCCGTCTCGCGGCCCTACCCTGGCACCTACCCTGGCACCCGGCTGGCGCTGCACACGCCCGCAGCTGTGCCCCGTGTGCCTCTCTTGCTTATCCTCTCGCCAGCAGGTAAGCTCCGCGGACACGAGCGCTCCGTGTCGTGTTCACGACCGTTTCCGGCAGCTACAACGGGGCCTTGCACACGGCCAGGGCCGCACGAGCGCCGCTGAAGGAGCGGCCAGGCGGCTGCGCGAGGCAGGAGGGCGGAGGAGGGCGTCGCTGCGAAGGGCCCACGGGGCGCTGGCACGGAGGCAAGGGGGCTGCGGAGTCCGCCGGGGAAGACGGACGTTCGCCCAGACCAACGCGGGGCGAGGAGAGCTCGTGGCAGCGTGCGGGGCTGCGTGCTGGGTGGGAGTGTGCGGACGGTCTCCGAGGAAAGGCCAGCCGGGCAAAGGAGACAGAGGGGCGGCGGGGAAGGCACCCTGTGCGGGGGAGACACCGTGGCAAGGCAGCTCGTCTGGGAGCAGACCGGCGGGTCCAGAGGAGCCTGGCGTGAAGGAGTGGGGTGCAGCCTGGACAGGGCCGGGGGGTGGTGGCTCAGGCCTGTTCTTTGGGAGCCCTGCACACCAGTCCCTGCACGCTGGATTCCAGTCCTCTGAGCAGCAGAACCGTCGAGGTATTTTTAAGTAGGGAGGTGGCATGATGGGTTTGCTTTACGAAGATCCTTTGGGTGGCAGTGAAGGTGACGAGGAGACAGCAGAGCAGAGCACACGGGTTACTCTGCACTCCGGGCCAGAAAACACCCAGGACGTCAGTCCCCAGCAGCAACAGAGAGGGAAATGCGGTCACAGACCGGAAGCTGTTAAAAGGCTGTAATCAGGGGCAACTGGAGGACTCAGTCAGTTAAGCGTCCGACATCAGCTCAGGTCATGATCTCACGGTTCGTGGGTTCAAGCCCTGCGTCGGGCTCTGTGCTGACAGCTCGGAGCCTGGAGCCTGCTTTGGATTCTGTGTCTCCCTCTCTCTCTCTGCCCCTCCCCCTTGTGCACTCCGTCTCTCTCTCTCTCTCAAAAATAAACACTGGAAATTATTTTTTTAAAAAGGGGTGTAATTAGGGGGGCTCAGCAACACATGACGTATGGGAGGCAATGGACAGGACAGGCTGTGATCTGTGTGGCCTTGGGCATGGGGCCCGAGGGGCGGCTGGGCCAGTGGGGACCCCACTCGTGCGAGCTCAGGGACGCCTGCCCAGCCAGTTACTTCAGCCCTTGGCCACCGTCAGTGACAGGCCCCTCTGATGCACGCATCCAGGCCACGGCCAGGGTGATTTATCTGCTCGTGAAGACCCACGTGTTAGGATCTCGGCGTGGCCATTCTTGGAGGCGCGCTGAGCCACCGCCACAGGAGCATGACTGTGGGTCTAAATATAGACACGCCTGTCATCTCCGAGAAAGAACAGACCAGGAGCCATGGCTCTACTCACTCTGAAGAAGTTTCAAGGGGGGAAAACTAAAAAACAAACCAGGCCCCATTTCTCATAGTTGTGGACCTGATGAGCAATCCCGACTGCCTTACCTGTCGCACTTCTCCTGCCCTCCCCTGCTAACTTGGGCCCCAGAACCCTTGAGAGCGGCCCCGCCCCAAGAGAGCTCTCACAGGCCTCAAGGGATGCCTCCCAGGGGCTGAAGAGCAGGTGCAGCGTAGCACTCTGCAGGGACCCCACTTCACCCCTTCCCTCCTGCTCCCCCCCCACCACTGCTACTACCTCGAGCGAATGCACAATGTGGAAGGTATGGGTTCTGGTACCTGCCAGCTTGGGTTTGAATCCTGGCTTTGCCATGTGTGAGCTGTGTGACCTGGGGCAAGTTGCCTAGCCTCTCTGTGCCTCAGTCTTGAAACTGGTAAAACAATGAGGTGGTTAAATAAATGAGTGAACAGTGCCTGGAGCTCGGCGAGTGCCCAGCAATGTTCACTGTTATTCCCACTGCTGGCCCCCTCCCCCCAGGCCCGGGGAAGCCTCACTAAGTCCTATGACAGAGTGCCCTGGCGACGGGGGTTCTGCCACCAGGTCAGGGGCCGTGCCCTTCTCCTGTTACATGCTTCCCCCGGGGCCACAGAGCAGAAGAGAATGGTGCCCAGTGTCTTCTGAAATTATCATTAGAACGTTCCTGATGGTTTATCCCTGTAGCCCTCCCTTCCACACCATCCTCCCAGGACTAACCGGGGTCGGAGCCCTAGGCACCCGGGCCAGGACACAAGTGAGTGACAGACACACACGGTCTCCCTCCTTCGGGGAGGGGCTTTGTTACAGGGTCAAATGGGGCCAGCCTGGCTCCTGTTCCCTTGAGACGCGTTCTTCGCAGGAGAACCCCTCACTCCCACCTAAATAGATCCCTGGAGCCGCCCTCTTCCCAAGGCTTCCAGAGGGAGGGGGGAGGTCCGGTCCTCTGAAAGAATGGGGGCCCAGCTGTACTGTTAAATCTGTGTAAGTGGGAAGCAAGTATAAGCGGTAAAAACATACTAAATTCAAGACTAAAACAGAGTTCCAATATGGACTTTTAATTTATCTTGGGTGATGAACCACCTGTTAGGAAACTTAACATTAGGACAGAGGAGAAAATGAAATTTTAAACAGGATACCCATTCACATTAACATCTAAAACCTCACCCAGCACACAGGAATATATCTGAATAAAGAGGTACAAGACC
This sequence comes from Proteles cristata cristata, assembly GCA_017311185.1. Taxonomy (NCBI): domain Eukaryota; kingdom Metazoa; phylum Chordata; class Mammalia; order Carnivora; family Hyaenidae; genus Proteles; species Proteles cristata. Next base: position 234,399 of record JAESUZ010001911.1, on the reverse strand, counting down.
TGCCAGAGGATCTAGAAACATTACTATGAAAAATAGAAGACAACCTATATCAACAGGACAGCACCCACATTCCTGGGCACAAAGGGTCAATACCGTAAAGGTATTTGTTTTCCCCAAATTGATTTATTTGGAGATCCAATTTGAATCGGATCGTATTCAATTCCAGGCAAAATCTTGGCAATTTGTTTGTGGAAACTGACAAGATGACTCCATTTTGTTCCGCAAAATGCCAAGGACCCAGAAGAGCCCAGGGAATCTTGAAGAACACAGTCGAAAGACTCACATTTCCAGATGGCAAGACTCGCCACACAATTACAGCAATCGAGTCGGTGCGGTATCAGCACAAGCTTTTGTCAGCAAATGCATGAAGATACATGAACGCACCAACAGAACAAAGGGTTTAGGAACAGACCCACACGTGTACTGTTCTCTAATTTATGGTAATGATGCCACACCTTGGGGCAGGCAGGAGGGCATGGTCTTTTCAAAATGATGCTGGACCATCTATGCAAACATGGAAAAACAAAGGAGCCTTGACCCCTACCTCGCACCAGTCACAAAACTAACCTCTAGGGGTGCCAGCCTAGCTCAGATGGGAGAGCGTGCGACTCTTGATCTCAGGGTCATGAGTTCGAACCTCACGTTGGGCAGAGATGGAGTGTAGACGTGTCCTGGGAAGGCAGGCCACTGACACTTGCAGAGGCTATCTCAGGAGAGTATCTCTGTGCCCTTGAGAATGTGGATGACTTCTGAAGTAGGACACAGAAAGCACAAACCATAAGGGGAACAATTGATGAATTGTATTTCATTAAGAACTTCTGCTCGTCAACACACCATTAAGAGACTGAAAGCAAACCACACAGTGGGAGAAGGAATCTGCAGGAGTGGGTTCAACAAAACACTCACACTCAGAACCCATAAAGAATTCCACAAATCAATAAGAAAGAGGAAACACACATTAAAAGGAGGGAGAAGCAAAAGACTTGCAAAGGCACTTCATAAAACAGAACATCCCACCCCAATAGCCCCCCCCCCCAAGACTATTGTAAAAGGGCTCAACACAATTAGTCATCAGAAAAATGCAAATTAAAACAACAGTAAGACACTACTTAGGTCGGGCAATGTGGGGGCCTCCCAGGAAAAAATCCACTGAGCTGTACACTGAAGGATTTATGTGCTCTTCTCTATTTATGATGCTTCCATAAAAATGTTTCCTAAAAAAGGGAGAGACTTGGCACGCCTGGGTGGCTCAGTCGGCTAAGCGTCCGACTTCGGCTCAGGTCATGATCTCGCGGTTCGTGGGGTCAAGCCCCACATCGGCTCTGTGCTGACAGCTAGCTCAGAGCCTGGAGCCTGCTTCAGATTCTGTGTCTCCCTCACTCTCTCTGATCCTCCCCTGCTCACGCTGCCTCTCTCTCTCCCAGAAATAAATAAAACGTTAAAAAAATTAAAAAAAAAAAAGAGAGACTTGAGAAATCTATCAACCAAATTTAACATGTACCTGCCTGGATCTCGCTTCATACAAACCAACTGTTAAGAAAGTATTTGTGAGAATTAGGCCACTACCTGCGTATTTGATGACAAATGAAGACATTGTTTAGGTGACATGATGGTGTTGCAGAGAGGTCTTGGGGCACCTGGGGGGCCCGGTTGGTTCAAGGTCTGACTCTTGACTTTGGCTCAGGTCATGATCTCATGGTTCATGGGATCAAGCCCCACGATGGGCTCTGTGCTGACAGTGCAGAACCTGCTTGGGATTCTGTCTCTGTCTCCCTCTTCCTTTGACCTCCACCCCCGCAGGTGTACACATCAGTATGAACTTGCTCTCCCTCTCTCTCAAAATCAGCCAAAACTCCATGTGTCACTTCTGACTCTCTGAAAACTTAGCTGTTTAATAGCTTACCATTGACTGGAAGCCTTACCAATAATGTCAATAGTCAGTTACCACACATTTTTATATGCCTTATATATCGTATTCTTACAATAAAGTAAGTTGGAGAAAAGAAAATGTTAAGAAAATCGTTAAGAAAGAGGAAATACATTCACAGGACTAGGCTCAACCTATTAAAGAAAATCCACATTTGCGTGGACTCACACAAGTGAAACTTGTGTTGTTCAAGGGTCACCTGTACTGTTGCACATTCGTGTATGTTTAAAATCTTGTCAGGGCACCTGGGTGGCTCAGTTGGTTAAGCATCCAGCTTCGGCTCAGGTCATGGTCTTGCAGTTTGTGGGTTCGAGCTCCGCGTCAGGCTCTGTGCTAACAGGTCGGAGCCTGGAGCCTGTCTTCAGATTCTGTCTCCCTCTCTGTCCCTCTCCTGCTCATGCTATCTCTCTCTCAAAAATAAATATTTTTTAAAATCTTGTGTAATAACACCTTTTTTAGAGCTATTGCATAGCCAAGGTGTTATGCTTTAGAGCTGTCCATGACCCCTCTCTTCCACCCGGCCCCAACATAATCAAATACTATCGTGTTGTGACAACGGAAGCCATGAACCCTGAACCTTTGGGCTACAGACACGCAAGAAGTCATCTTAGCCATCCCTCCTCATCAGGCGGGGTATCTGAAACAGGGCCCACACCACATCTGCACATTGAGCAGCCTAGGAAATGTCTACTCTCAGAGAAGCAGTCAGATAGAAAATATTTACGGAACAGCAATCATTGATCTATACACTCTGGGGGATATGCCAAAGGAAAGTCTCTGGGCAGCCTGGGTGCCCTCCTGGGAAGAACAGACTCCAAACAGAGGCTCCCGGAGCTAACCCTTTCTGTCTCATGACCAGACACTAAGCCAGTGCTGTCCAGCCTCTCTCGGTGACAGGTCTGTGGCTCCTTCAGCCTGGCCGGGGCTGCTCCGGGAGTAAAGTCATCAACTATGAATTCTTGTATGAAACAAGTCTGGCTCTTTCTTCTTCTGGGATCTTCCAGGGACTAGGATGGGCTTTCACAGCCTAGAAACAAACCTTCAGGAAAGAGACTCAAGTGGTTACAAAAATAACCTGGCTGGGGCCTCCTGACCTAGTGCGTCCCCCAAGTAGCCCTCCGGGTCTAGTCCTTCCTTCTGGCCCCCACTCGCCACTCAGCAGTGAAGGCCACTGAACTGATGAGCATATATCCAGGACGCACCTAGCTTAGTTTGCTCCCCTTCTGGGCAAAAGTCCATGTCAACAAGGACTTCTCAGAGAAGTGAGCTCTCCCTGCGGTGGCTCCTGGAGGAAGGACCATCTTTCACTGCCTGCCCTCACAGGCTCACTTATCTACTAATCAGGCTAATGAAACCGTGCGGGCTCCAAAGGTTAAGGGCCCAAGGTTTCATATACACATAAAGGGCGGGGTTAAAAAATGAATTTATAGGACTGTTCCATTTTTCTCTTGACCCCCAGAAACCTAAACAGCAGGTGCTTTTCAGACTAATACCAGGCATCTCTGAATAGCGTCAGGGTTGTGCACCCAGTTCATGACTTTGAGCCCCATGTCAGGCTCTAAGCCGACAGCTTGGAGCCTGGAGCCTGCTTCAGATTCTGTGTCTCCCTCTCTCTCTGTCCCTCTCCCGTTCATGCTCGTTCTCTCAAAAATAAATGCTTAAAAAAAAAAAAACGTTGTTGAAACTCTGTGGCTAAACTTTATGAAAGCATTTATTTCTAGCTATTTCCATTTGTCATCAAACAATATTTGTCAATAATTTGGACAGAGAAAAAAATATTCAGAGATAAGAAGTCAGAGGTATAGCAGAAAGTGGACAGCCTTGGATATGAGAAAGGTATACAGAAAGGCTGCCCTTCTGGGTGACTGTACAAACCCTACTGGCACTAAATAAGGAGTGTGCAAGCCCGTGCACTCCCAGCCTTGACTCAGACAGGGCTGCTCCATGCACCCCAAAATGGAGCTAAGAGCTGCTTTTACTCTCTGGCATCCCTGGGCTCATTCAAACAACTTTTTAAATGTGTTTAATTTAATGTTTCACATCTGTCTATACACTTAATATTAATTAGTAAAGAGAATAATTTCAAAATAATAGACTGAAGAGGTCCAGGGAATTAAAACATAAATTTTATTAATTAGGGGCACTTGGGGGGCTCAGTCAGTTAAGCATCTGACTCTTAGTTTTGGCTCAGGTCATGATCTCTTGGCTTCATGAGTTCGAATCCCCAGTTGGGCTCTGCACTGGTTGGCTGTGTGGAGCCTGCTTGGGATTCTCTCTTCCCTTCTCTCTCTGCCCCTCCCCTACTCATGCTATCTCTGTCTCTCTCAAAAATACATAAATAAACTTTAAAAAATGATAACAAAATAAAAGTCTAGCCATTAGACCATTATTTCTATATGGCCTGGGTATACATTCTTAAAACACATTTCTCATAATTGGAACTTGTTTCTCATTAACAATCATAACAATAGTCCATGTTTCACCTTGGACTATTCTTTAATGGTCATAATGACAGGGAAGTGAAGTGCATGTATGACACTGAGAATGAGGAACACTGCCCAAAGGGCCTGTTGTCTACCACGCAGACTCCAGGGGCCATTAATTACTTAGCTACTTTTCAAAGTTAATAAATAGGAGTGTCTTTTGCCCTTTATTCCCCAGATGAATTTAACCAAATGAGAGAGAGGGGTGTATATGTGCAGAGCTAGTAGTCTGGGCACATGGGAGATACAGGGGCCAAAAGGAGAGGTAAAGAATGCAGATTTCACATCAATTAAATATGCACAACACTGCTTTACCTGGTATGTTTTCATTATGACTAAATTCTCGTGAATATTTTGATAGTTTCTGAGGGTATTTTAAAACACATGAGTACTTCAAAAACATAACATTAATACAAAAAAAAAAAAAGAAAGCAAAATTCAAATGACACCTAAAAAAAAATACTCATAGTTAGAAAATGCAAACACTGATGGATCAGATGGAAAAAATAGCTCCTTCTCACCTTTGGAGTCCTCCCACCCAAAGATTTAGGCTTTTTTATCCTATCCATATGCATACACGTTGATTGCAAGCGCTCATGGGGGAGGGGCAGAGAGAGAGAAAATCTCAAGCAGACTCCATGCTCAGTGCACAGCCTGACACAGGGCTCCATCTGACGATACTGGGATCATGACCTGAGCGGAAATCAAGAGTCGGATGCTCAACCGATGGAGCCCCCCAGGCGCCCTAAACGGAATCATATTATGCAGTTTTGCTACATGCATTTCTTACTTCACAGTGTATCCTGAGACGACTTCCAGACCAGCACACGGTGATGACCACATTCTTTTTGCTCTTGACACAGTGCTTTGGGGAATAGTTTTGCACACAAGGGTCAGTGTTGTACGTGGCTTTTCAACGTGACCAGCTACCCAAGTCCGCACAGGCGGCTCCAAGCCGTCTATCTTGCTTGTGTGGTTGGAAAAGAACAGGCTAGTTCCCTTGGTGGATTTCGGTGCTTTGGAAACTTTCCTGGGACGCCATGGTTTGCACCCCATGGCGTCTCAGGAACAGCTCGGGAAAGGCCTGTTTCCAGCTGAGGGAGGTGAATGCCTCTGCCTGTTCGACTCTGAGTGTGAGGGTTTGAGTGGCAACGCAGGAGCCCGACTTTGCGCATAGGCCCACCCGGCGCACCACCCTCCCGTCACTTACAGGTATGCGGTGCAGGCTCACGACGGGATGTTGGGATGGGATGTTTGCAGAAAGGGGGAAACAAGAGAGGGCCAGAGACGGGTGTGAACAGCAGGGAGGACTGGCAGGTTAGCGTGCCCAAACTCCCCTTCACGAGGACCAACAGGAAGCACGACCGGGAGCCGCCTGCCTCGGACGGCACAGGTATGGTCACACAGGAGAGGGACTACAGGGCCTACAGCTCAGGACTGGTAAGAACAGGAAAACCATCTAACATCTTGGCACTTAGCTGCCTCAAATCCTTTCTGAAATGATGGCAGGCTTAAAATCTATTTTCAGGGGCACTGTCGGTTAGGGGTCTGACTTCAGCTTGGGTCACGATCTTGTGGTTCATGGGTTTGAGCCCTGCGTCAGGCTCTGTGCTGACAGCTCAGAGCCTGGAGTCTGCTTCACACTCTGTGTCTCCCTCTCTGTCTGCCCCTTCCCCGCTCATGCTCTCTCTCAAAAATAAATATTAAAAAATTTTTTAATCTATTTTGCAATCTTTTGAAAGCATTTTTCCAAATATTTGTTATATTTGTTAACTTATTTGACTCCCACATCAACTCAACAGGTAGGATGAGGTCATTCTCTGTACTTACAAGACAGAATGACTACAGAGCAGCAAAGTTACACAACTCACCCGAGGTCGATCAGCTAAGTGTTCTGCTCCAAGAACTGTGCTCTTTCCTGATTTCGCCTCGCCCACCCAAGTCCAAGCCCAGCTTGCCCTGGTGAGAATGTTAAAGGGCTAGGAAAGGAGCCAGAGAAATAAAGACACTCTCCCCAGGGGTACCTGAGATCATGAAAACCACCTCTTCCTAACAAAAATTTAATGAATTGAATAACATTGATGGCTCTAAGTATCAGGTTGAGATACCAAAGCCACACCGTGACAGAGTAATAGTCATGACTCGTTTTACAAAGACTTCTATGATAGGGGTGGCTTAGTCGGTGGAGTGTGGGACTCTTGATCTCTGGGTTATTAAGTTTGAGCCTCACATTGGGTACAGAGATTACTTAAAAATAATAAAAACTTAGGGGCACCCGGGTGGTTTAGTCAGTTAAGCATTCTACTTCGGCTCAGGTCATGATCTCACGTTCATTCATGGGTTCGAGCCCTGCATCGGGCTCTGTGCTGACGGCTCAGAGCCTGGAGCCTGCTTCATATTCTGTGTCTCCTTCTCTCTATCCCTCCCCCACTCACACACACTCTCTCAAAAAGAAGCATTTAAAAATTAAAATAATTATTAATAATGATTAAATATGAATACGAAAAAATAAAAAGTTTTGCGGAAGTGGGGTTTTATATTTTATTATAAACACGCATACTACCTCAGCATTTTTAAAAAACTTTTTAATATTTTTTAATTTATTTCTGAGAGAGAGAGAGAGAGAGAGACAGTGTGAGCAGGGGAGGGTCAGAGAGAGAGGGAGACACAGAATCTGAAGCAGGCTCTAGGCTCCAAGCTAGCTGTCAGCACAGAGCCCGACACGGGGCTCAAACCCACGAACCGTGAGATCATGACCTGAGCCGAAGCAGGAGGCTCAACGGACTCAGCCACCCAGGTGCCCCAACCTCAGCATTTTAAAAAATCCAGCAGCTCTTAATTTTTACAGTTAGATACTGCCTTATGGTACTAATAATTTGCCATTTCAGCATTTAATGCCCATTTCTTGAGTTGTCTTTTTTTTATAAGTCAGGACTGTCCTAGATGGGTATTTTTAAAATTTTTTTGAAAATGTCCTATAGAAAAAAATATATTTATTTTGTAAAGCATAGATATGGTATTTGTCGAACCAAGCTTTCACAAAATCACAATCACCCTTCCTATGAGTGTTCCCTTTGAATATCAGGTATGCTTTCATATTCGTGGGGAGAGAGGTCTAGAAAGGCTCCTCTCTTTTGAAGACTTGAAAGGGGTCTTAGTAAATTAGAAAACATTACAAACAGCCTTCAAAACTGAAGGCCTACAGAGGTGCTACTCTAGGAGGCAGGAAGTCAGGCAAGGCTCAAAACAAGCTGAATCTCAAAAGATGAACTGGAATCAGAGGGGCAGAGACTCAAAGGATGACATGAGCTCAGCATGTCCGGGGGACAGTGGCAAAGGGTTCAAAGGGAGCGGCGGCAAGGGATAAAGTCAAAAAGAAAGCCTGAGGTCAGTCTGCAGAGAGCAAGGCAGACTGTGGGTTTTGTCCTGGGGTTGATAATGGCATTACTGAAGGTATGTGTATAGAGCCCTATTCCAGGATTCTTCGTCTGCACATGGACTGCAAACCCAGCTCTGAAACCACTAGGAGTTCAGACACCAGCTTCTCAAGCTATATTTTAGCACAGAGAAAAATGCGGGTGCATGTAGACTTCATAAATTCAGAATTCTAATAAGAACTGTCTGGATCACATAAAAAAATAGAACAGCTCGGATATACCTATTAAGTTTAGACAGCAATTGAGCCCAGTTTCTGCAACTTTTCATCCTTTTTATTTTTGTTAATGAAGTATGAGCCCTATCTGCAGTGACCACTAAGTGACCACTGAGCAGCCATGCAGACACTTTTGAGAAAAGGTCTGCGCACACTAGGCATGTGAGTGATCACCCCACGTGTAAACAGTCATTTCCTTAGGAAAGCTATGCGCTTCACTCAGAATCTTGTCCTCAACACTGTTAGGAGCCTAACAAATTATTCTGAACAACCCTTAATAATAACAAGGTAGGCTCAAGTGAACATACAAACAGGGATCTCTGAAGGTGTTAACCATCCAGTAATTCAGGCTCTGCTGGCTACAGGGACGGTGCCCTACGATCCTTAGCTGGCACTCGGGTCTGTCTCAGGAGAATAAATAATCCAATGTGAGTCACCTTGCGATTACACCGCCACCTGAAAGCATATTTAAGAGATGAGAACCACAAAGCTAAGTCTGTAGGATCCTGCATGAGACTTCCTCTCCCATCTGAGAATGAGGATCATTAGAGCTCAGGACTGTTTTACCAAGTTCTCCTCGCCATCATTCTTTACCATTTTTCCAAAGTGTTAAAGGACTGTCTCTCAAGGCCTCCCTAAAGTTACCTGGGCTTGTTACTACGGTAAATTTCAGAGACAGAAAATCCCTTAGTTAAATCTATGTTTTCTCCACGGGGAAACTACTTCAGAGAGAGATTTTTTGTTTTTGTTTTTTAATTTCTGAGAAAAATGCCTGCACACACCAGGTGTGTAAGGGATCACCCCCACAAGTAAATAAAACTCGTTTGGGGTAGTGCAGACCATTCACCCGTGGTCAAGGTTCAGCCCAGTCTTTGTCGCTGCACAAATGCAGCAACACAAACGGGTACGTCACAGTGACAGAAGCCTCACGTTTCACCAAAAAATGTCATGCCTGGATCCCAAGCAGGGTCCAAATCCTGCAGGGAAGTGGTGTGCTTTTGGAGGAGACGGCTGGAAGGGAGAGGGGGAGCCCCTGGGCAGGTGCCCGCGCGCAACCTCGCTCCTTGGCAAGCAGCCCACCTCGCCGGGGCGGGGGGGCAGGGCTCTCGTCCGCCCACCGCCCCAGATCCCCGGCGGCGGCACGCGCAAATTCCGGCTTCTTCTGACAGCAGGAGGCTGTACACCCGGGGCTACCGCCGGGTGAGTCGCCGCGGCCGCCCACCCTGTGCCTCCTCGTCCAGATCCCGCCGTCGCGTCCGAAGCCCGAGACCCCGACCCCCCTTGACCCCGACCCGGCGTGCGCCCACACCAACCCCCACCAGACCCGGCCCCGACGTCCCCGACCCCGACCCGCGCCGATCCTAGCCCCCCCACCCCCGGCCCCGACTCCAACCTGCGCCGACCTCGACCTTCCTGACCCCGGCCCCGACGGCCCCGACCCCGGCCCGCGCCACACCTGTGGCTGCCGCACTTACTGCTGCTAAGGCGGCCGTCGGGGTCGGGGCCGCGTCCGGGCGGGGCCGGGGTCGGGGGCGTCGGGGCGGGGACCGAGGTCGCCGTCGAGGCCGCGTCCGCGCGGGGCCGGAGTCGGAGGAGGCGGGGCCGGGGTCGCGGTCGAGGCCGCGTTCACGCGGGGCCAGGGTCGGGGGCGTCGGGGGCGTCGGGGCCGGGGTCAGGGTCGCGTCCGCGGTCCTCCCGCCCCGCCGCCCCGCGCACGTGCTGCCTGACAGGCCCCCCATAGGCTCCATACCTGCCACCGGAAGTGAGTGAGGAGGGCAGTATAGGCATTTCCTGTGACGCGAGCGCCTGGACTCCATTAGGCAGCAGCTGGGGGAAGAATCAACACACCAGGGAGCGGAGCGCAGCCACCGAGCGCCGAGGCGGCCGCTGCCTCCGCCGCCGCCCGCCGCCGCCTCCCGCCAGCGCCGGGGCTCAGCCCCGCGGCGGGCCCGCGCCCCCGCCGCCGCCGCCCTCCTGCGGGCCCCGGCGCGCCCCCGCCGCGCTCCGAGCCGCCGGGGGAGGGGGAAGGCCCGGACCCTCCTGCTCCCCCTCCTCCTCCTCCTCCTCTCTCTCTCCTCCCACCCCTCCTCCCGCCCGGCCCCGACCCCCTCCCCGCCCCCCCGGCCCCTCGCCCCGACCCTCCCCGGCCCCCGCCTCGCCCGCCGGCTTCCCACCACGGCCCTCTCGGCGAGGAAACTCTGGCCTCCGCTTCCTCCTCCTCCGACTCGGACGCCGGCGGAGCCTCCCCGCCCCCGCGGAAGAAACCCCGAGCCTCGGCGGCGGAGGGAGCAGGAGAGCCCGGGGCTTCGGCAGGCAGAGCAGGCCTCTCCCCTCCGTCCTCGTCGTCCTCGTCCTCGTCGTCGTCGTCGTCCTCCTCCTCCTCCGTGGTGGTGGTGGTGGGACTGCCCCCGGCCGCGGCCCCCGCCGCCGCCCCCCACCGAAGTAGCGGCCACAGCTTGGTCAGCGGCGGCATCATGCAGGCCAACGGGGCAGGAGGAGGAGGAGGCGGCGGCGGCGGCGGAGGGGGCGGCGGGGGCCAGGGACAGACCCAGGAGCTGGCCTGCCTGTCGGCCCAGAACGGGGAGTCGTCCCCGTCGTCGTCGTCGTCCGCGGGGGACCTGGCCCACGCCAACGGGCTGCTGCCTTCCGCCCCCTCCGCCGCCAGCAACAATAGCAACAGCCTCAACGTCAATAACGGGGTCCCCGGCGGGGCGGCCGCCGCCACCGCCGCCGCCTCGGCCGCCGCCGCGTCCTCGGCCACCCCGGAGCTGGGCAGCAGCCTCAAGAAGAAGAAGCGGCTGTCGCAGTCGGACGAGGATGTCATTCGGCTAATAGGACAGCACCTGAACGGCCTAGGGCTCAAGTAAGTGTCCTCTCCGGGCGGCCGGTGCGGACGGGCCGGGGGCCGCGTGGGGGGAGGGGCGGGCAGGGGGGCTGCGGGAACGGGAGGGGGCCGGGGAATCGTCTGTCCCTCCAGACAGATGCAGGAGTGTGTCCGTGTGTGGGGGTGGGGGGGCGGGGGCGGGGGGCCACGGACGGGAGCCGCTGGAAATAATGAACCTGGGAGGATTTGTTTTTCAAGTGTATGTGAGCCGCGTCTTTGTGGGACAGCACCCCCCCCGCCCCGCTCTGATGGACACTCCTGGGCAGAGCACCAGCCCGGGAGGATAGTCACCTACAAGTGTTCCGCCGGAGCAGAGGGGCCGGGACGCTTAGAGGGAAGCAATGCAGGAAGACTGGTGGGAGTGGAGGAGGGACACCCTGTTGTCATTTCAAGGCCCCCTTGTAAGGGCAGAAGGCCTGCCACCAACTGCCCCAGGCCTCCGGATTTGGCCCAGGGCTAAGCCATTGTCTGTGAAAAAGGGACATCTGATGTGCAGATACATGCAGGTGGCCTTGCCTGCCTAAACTGGGGTGGAGGTGGACAGCGACCTGGGCCACAACCCACAGGGCTGTGTGCCCAAAAGAAACCTTCCCCGGGTGAAAGATGGGGTGGGTGGTAGGGGTGCCCTAGAGGGCCCCGCTGAGCTCTGGGCCAGCCCATCTGTGGTTCTGGATTCATAGATTTGTTGGGGGGGAGGGGGGGCACTCCTAGAAGTGACTTCAGTGTTCTGATTCTCTGGCAAAACGAACGGAGCTGAGCAAGAAAACATCGAATCATAAACACAAACATGTCAAGTGATGAGGAAAGTCTCAGGGATTGAACTATCTGATGAGAGAAACTACATTTGATCAATCTTTCCAGCTCTCAAAGACACACACACTTCGAAAGATTGCACTTTGTTCCCTGAGGAAAAGGATTAGTAAGAAAACAGATTTTGTAAATGCGAGCAGAACATATTACTGAGACCAGAAGCAAGCTGACAGCAGCAGGAGGAAATAACTCGTGACTGTTTGGAACCTACACCATAGTAAATTTGCTATTTTTAGTAGAGCGAGAAAGAGAGTGATTTTTGATGCTGGATTTATTTTAATTTCAAGGATTGACCTAGTAGAATTTCCGTGCGAACGTACTGTCTGGATGTGAGGCCCTGCCCTGGCCCAGGGCCTCGGGACCACCTTGTCTGGAGCTGATAGTTTCTGTCTTCTGATACATTGTAAGGTGGTTAGTATGTCCGTCCTGGGTCTTTGTTTATTTGACCGGTCGGTTACAACATGTCTTTGGAGATGTTGTACTTTGCTAAACTTCTGAGGAATTACATGGTAAAAATCGGAAGAACTTAACCCTAATTCTGGTTTCGAGAAGGCCTTTAGCTTGACATAAACGTAGGAAGGTGGCAGTTTAAAAATGCAAGTTTGTTGAGCCAAGCACACTGAAAAGCTCTTTCTTTCTTTCTCTTCCTCGTGAGCTTAGCTTGAAAGCCTCTGCAACTGTTTTTATGGACATGAGTTTATTTAGAAGGGTGAACCCTAAAGTTGGCCAGGTCTTTTTTACACTGTATCTCTCCTGCAGCCAGACTGTTGATCTCCTCATGCAAGAGTCAGGATGTCGTTTAGAACATCCTTCTGCTACCAAATTCCGAAATCATGTCATGGAAGGAGACTGGGATAAGGTAAAGTAGGGCATATAGAGCTGTGTGACTGCTGCTACAATTATGTATTTGAATGTGCATTCTGTGACCTTTCTGTTTTTTTTTTTCTTATACCAATTTTTGCAGGCAGAAAATGACCTGAATGAACTAAAGCCCTTAGTGCATTCTCCTCATGCTATTGTGGTAAGAGGCGCACTTGAAATCTCTCAAACGTTGTTGGGAATAATTGTGGTAAATACACTTTTGTTCTTAGTTTCACATTCATGCTTATTTTAGTAGGTTATTGATAACTCTAGGCCTCTGCTACCTATGAAAGATAAAGTCTAAAAATTGTTAAATTTTGTAGAGTTAAGCTTGTAAACTGCGATGAGTGTTAATGATTTAAAGTTCTGAGTTTTATGTCTTGAAAATCATGTTTAATGTCCTAAACATCATGTTTAATAAACGTGTCATTTGAACCTAATAAGTTAAGCTTCTACAGCATGAATTGAAAGGTGCTCACGCTCTCAGTGCTATTAAGAACAGTTTTATATTTGTGGAATCAAAGATAAGCTCTGCTTTTCCATTATTTATACTGAACGTGCCAGCAAAGGAGATGTATCCTGTAACCCTCAGTAGCTGGTACATTATAATTGTCTTTTTTTTTTTTTTTTTTTTTAAATCTTTGGGAGTAACAGTCAACTCAGGCCAACTCCCTTTGTGTGCTCGCCATTTTCCATTCCTGCCTTCCAGGTGTGGGAACTGACAGTGCCCAAGATGGTCCGTGGGTATTGGTCTGGTAGAGGCTTTGTGAGCAGATCTGACCACGGGCCCTCTGTTCACAGGCCTTCTTGCCCTGACGAGATCACCTTAGTGGTGGAACCAGCTCTCCCCTCTCTCAGTCTTCAGGAATCCTTTATTCTGAGAGGACTTTAATTCTTGTGTAGATGTCGGTGAGGGAGAGGAGGGGTCAGTTTTTCTAAGTGCTTGTGATTGGAAACCATGAAGAATCAGCTGCTGGCTGCTGGCCTTTTAACTTCTAGCTGATTCATTTGTTGTCAAAAGCAGTTTCCTGTCTGGTGGGGGAGGGAAGGAACACCAATAGGAAGGGAAGTAGAGAAACCAGCTGTTTGTTAAACATTAGTGACTACTGTTACCTTTTGATTTTTTTTAAAATTAGGTCAAACATTAATCTTTCTGCCTTTGTAAACCTAATAGGGCCTCTTATTTTCGTTTTCGAGCTGTGCGTGTGTGAATCTTAATTACAAAAGAGTTTTAAAATTCATAATACGATTTTATACAGTAATATATAATACTAGGGAATGGACTTCAGGTGAATTAAAGGTACAGAATATGATCAAATGTGGATTAGTTTAAATTGGTGATCTAGTATATATATATTTTTGCTTTCAGTAAATACTTAAATATTAATCAGATGATTGATAATAAGTTAACTTGCGAAATAATCAGTTCCGTGTCAAATATTAGGAATGAAAACACAGAAATGTCTATATTTAAAAGGATTATAAATTTTCCAGCAATTCTAAGTTTTCCCCAGTCATTGGTTTTATTTAAAAAAACCAAAAAACTGTATTTTAATTGAGTAGTTATTTTCTGGCAGAATGGAAGGTGACCCTAAAGTAAAGACAAAAAATTACAAGTGTGTGAGTTTTGGGAGGATTATTTGCCTTTTGTAAGCTTGACTTCAAATTATATTTGTAATTTAGTAGTCCTATTTTAGAAGGCTCCTTTCCTATTTTTTCTTACTTGTTTATAGAAAGTTCGGATTTAGGTAAAGTCTTGGATTTAGGTTAAGACTGTCTCATTTGAAATCTTCATTAGAAGCACCGTGTAAACTCAGGAAAGTTAGTAATAGATAATGAGGAGGAATCCTTTCTTTTTACAGCCTGTTTAGTCTTTAGAACATTCTGGGATCTTATAAAAGATGAACCTTAAATCTCTGGCTGAGCTCATGCCACCAAACTCTTTAGGTATTTATATAAGAAAAGGGTTCCAGGTTTAAGATTCAGTTCAGCATTTTTTCACCCTTGGAGTTTGTGTTCAGATTAGCTCCTCTCTCCCACACCATCTCCAGAAGATCATCCAGTCCAAGGGTAGTTGTAATAATACCACAGGGGACAACTATTTGGAGCTTTCTTTTAGCATCGTTCTTCTAATTGTATGCCCAGACACATCTGATGACTTAGTCTAGGCTAAAATTGTATTTTACTTTTCAAAGTTTTCTTTAAAGTTTATTTTGGGAGAGAGAGAATGTGCGAGAGAGGAGGAGAGAGAATCCCAAGCAGGCTCTGCGCAGAGCCCGACTTGGGGCTCGAACCCACAAAACCACGAGATTGTGACCCGAGCCGAAATCAAGAATCAAGTGCTTCACCCAACTGAATCACTCAGGCACCCCTGTATTATATTTTTTTAACTCAGATTATTGACCCAATCTACTCACTGCATCCCCCTCACCTGCCCCCCCACCACCATATTTTCAAATGCTTTTCAGTCAGATGATACAAGAAATAGCAGAATTTGCTCTGAACTTTCTGGAAAGTGAGCTCATGAATCAACATTTTTCAGTTTTTCGGTTTGGGTTCAAGTATGGCTCAGCATGTCCAGGGAGTTTCGGGTGGGCAGTAGCGGCCAGTAGCATGGGAGACTCGGTCTTAAAGTTTTCTGCATTTTTCAGTATCCAGAAATGTGCTACAGAAAAGTGTTCAAATGCTAACTTGAGGCACAGAACTCAACTAGTGTATTTTAAAGTTAAATAGGGAGGGGCTTTGAAAGCCATGGTTTAAATAGAATTCATTTCCCCTTTCCTCTGAGTCACGGTTTAATTGCTACAACTTGGTTATAACCTTATTCCAGAGTTAGTCAGAAGTGCTCCTGAGTTCGCGAGGAGGCTGCCCGGGATAAGCAGACTTCCCCTGCGGCTTCGGGGTTTTCCTTCCCCTCCGCATGTGGAACAGTTGTGCGGGGTGGGGTGGGGGGGCAAGGGTGCAGTGGCCTCAGTACTGGGTAGGATGGGGGGCGACGTGGGGGAGGAGTCTTTGACACACACACACACACACACACACACACACACACACACACACACACCCCCGCCCCCGAGTCCCTCGTCCATTTCATGCCTCTGTTAGGTGGTAGAGGGGAGAGAGGCACCCTGGGCAGAAAGAATGACCCTGAGCGATGGCCCTGGGACAGCAGTGCTCTCTCCTGGGGGGCTCTTTAGAAGCCGGAAGAAGACAGAAAGGGGGAGCCTGTTTTCTCAGTCTCTTTCTTTCTTCATTTGAGAAGCTTGTGATCTTAAAACAAGAGAAGTTTAATAACGCTCTATCTCCAGCTCAGCAAACTAGTTTCACCTAATGTTTTAAAACTTTTTCAGTAAATAGTCAACATCATTTGTGAACGATGTTAATTTTCTTGAAATTGTGTTTCCAGTTTTGGGAAGTAAAAGAACAGTATTACTCTCCATCCTCCTCATACGTGTCAAATACAAATTGAACTGATTTTTAGGAACATAAGTATTTTCTCTTCCAACCAAATTTCTGGCTGTGCTTGGCCAGTGGCGTGTCATTCACCATCCACAATACCAGGGTCTGATGCCCCTTTGAGGGTATTCTTTGTCTCAGCCTGGATAAATGTCTCCCAGAGGTCTGTGCGCTGTCCGGCACGCCCTGTCCACAGGACATGTGCCTGTACGGCGCCTCCACCCGTGTCCCAGACTGCCTCTCCCCTTAGAGAGAGAAACGTGCCCTCGTGGGATCTTAGGGAGAAAATGAAGGGGAACTCCTGCTCGGGGCACTGACCCTACACACATTGGAACAGGGGTGTGCCCAAGACCTAATGATGGATACCCAAAAAATAAAAATTCACCCTGAGTTTTAAAAAGTAATTTTCTCCAAATTTCCAGTTGATAAGAAAATTTAGTAAATAAGTATACATACTGGCCTGATCCCTGTGGCATTTAAATGAAAAATTCTGCAGCTAAACACGATTCTCAGGTTTGAATTAGAAATACTTGGAAATGAAACTTGTAACGGCATATCGATAAATGGAAATCTATAAAATCTACATTTCATAGTGGTTTTTTTTCAGAAGATAAAATGATGAGACTGTCCAAGATAACTTCAAATATAAAATTTTTTAATTTTTAAGTTGTTTTTTCGGGTTTTGTCATGATGGACTTGAACGTATTTTTTTTTATTTGACACAGAGAGGTTAACTTTAGGCTCCATGTACAACAGGACCCTTTTCAGGGCATCTTGGTAACTGGTCTGTTTCTGAAGCATCATCAGGCAGTTTAAGTGTAAAATTGGATAAGGGTATGAATTTTCTAGAGTTGTAAGAGCTTCTCTTACAGTTTGAAATTTTTTTCATTGTTCTTCAGTTACAGATTTAAGTTTTAGATTATCACATATGCCATGTATCTTATTAAAAGATGTGTTTAAATGGAGGCCTGATTATGTGACAGGGTTAGTTTTGTTTACTTTCGCTAGAAACCGTTTTTGTAAGCCTGCGCCTATGCCTTTTTTCTGAATACTGCCTAATGGAAAACCGTGTAGGGGCGCCCAGGTGGCTTAGTCAGTTAAGCATCCAACTTCGGCTCAGGTCATGATCTCACGGTTCATGGGTTCAAGCCCCACGTTGGGCTCTGTGCTGACAGCTCAAAGCCTGGAGCCTGCTTCAGATTCTGTGTCCCCCTCACTCTGACCCTCCCCTGCTCATGCTCTGTTTCTCAAAAAAATAAATAAAGGTTAAAAAATCTAACGAAAGGGGCGCCTGGGTGGCTAAGTTGGTTGAGCGTCCGACTTTCGCTTAGGTCATGATCTCACGGTTTGTGGGTTCGAGCCCCGCGTCGGGCTCTGTGCTGACTGCCAGCTCAGAGCCTGGAGCCTGTTTTGGTCTGTGACTCCCTCTCTCTCTGACCCTCCCCTGCTCATGCTGTCTCTCTCTCTCCTAGAAATAAATAAAAATTAAAAAAAAAAAATCTAACGAAAAAAATCACGTAGAGGGGTTCATTGTGCTCTTAACTCTGGGAAGAAATGATAAATTCTCCACACCATTTTTGGACAGCGGTGTATATATATTTAATATTTTCTAAGTAAGCCTCTTCCTGAAGAAGCAGCAGCTACAGTTTGGTTTTTTCTTTTAAGTAGATTTAAAATCTTTGCCACTGAGTTCCTTGGGGTCTCGAACATGACTGACATTCTCTGTGCCTGCACCATTCGGTGTGCTCAGGCACCACAGGTAGGGGTGAGGAGAGAGCCCTGCTAGGCAGGGGTCTTCACTTGTAAGAGAGTCTCACCTTGGCACTCAGAAGTTTCTTTTCTAAGTTTCTTTTCTAGCCAAAAAGCTGCTAATAAGATCGTGATGATCACTTTCAAACATACAGTAATAAGAGTTAAGGGACAGTAAAAAGGATTAGAACCAAACTCATTCCAGAAAAAACTGAACATGAAAGTGCTTCATAGTAAGCTGGAAGTGGTTTGTCATTTTGGGGAAAAGAGCTGAGAATTGTCTGCCTCGCACTTCAGGCAGTTACCAGTCCCCAAGTACAAAAATGGAATCCTTTTGCAGACATTTCAGCTCTGCCTTCTTTTTTTTCTTAAGTTTATTTATTTATTTTGAGAGAGAGAGAAAACACGCAAGGGGCAGAAAGAGAGGGAGAAGGAATCCCAAGCAGGCTCTGCACTGTCAGGGCAGAGCAGAACTCAGGGTTCGAACTCACGAACTCCGAGCTCATGACCTGAGCTGAAGTCAAGAGTCATATGCTTAACTGATTGAGCCACCCACATGCACCTGCATTGTAGTTTTTAAGTGATTCCTCTGTGAACCAGTTTTTCTTCCATCTTTTCAAAACTTGTCGCATAAAACCCCCTAATGCCCAATTATAAAAGTCAGGCTTTTATTTATTTTTTAATTTTTTTAATGTTTATATTTGAGAGAGAGAGAGAGACAGTACAAGCAAGAGAGGGTCAGAGAGAGGGGGAGACACAGAATCTGAAGCAGGCTCCAGGCTCTGAGCTGTCAGCACAGAACCATGCGTGGGGCTCACAAGATCATGACCTGAGCTGAAGTCAGACGCTTAATTGACTGAGCCACTCAGGTGCCCCAAAAGTCAGGCTTTTAAAACAAATTTAGAATATTTGGAATAGTTCCTCATTTTCATAAAAGAAATAAAATTCTAGGTGAATGGTTTCAGGGCAGAGCTCGTGTTTTCCTGTGTTGATGCCTTGGGTACTAATGGTCTTACTTGATTTGAGATCGTGTGTTGAAAGCCGAGTTTTATTAAGATATGGAATTGCGCAAAGTCCTGTTTCGTCTGCTGTGACTGTGTTAACCCAAAATATTTGAGTCATCGTAAAGCTTTATAAAAGTTATTTTCAAAGGGCATAGTAGAATGGTTTCTACTGTTCTGTTTAGGCACAAACATTTTCTGAAACCTCCATCAACTTTTTTCCCCTGACCGCTGCTTTCTGTCATGTCAGAGGATGAAGTTTTTGCTGCTGCAGCAGAAGTACCTGGAGTACCTGGAGGACGGCAAGGTCCTGGAGGCGCTTCAAGTTCTGCGCTGCGAATTGACGCCCCTGAAGTACAACACGGAGCGCATCCATGTTCTCAGCGGGTAAGGAAGCTGGCCGGGCCGGGCCCCAGGCTTGGCAGGGACCCTGTGCCAGGGCGCCACTTCCTGATGGTTTGCCCACGTCTGAATCTTGCTGAACCCTTCGACCACGGTGGTCTGGATAAACTCACTCAGTGTCCAAGCTGCTATTGTCATCGTGGGAAGCTCTGGGCGCAGAGCTGCTCCCTGTGGGCGAAAGAAAGACGTGCGTGTTGCCATCTTGTGGTCTTGTGTGAGAACCCGCAAAGCGGCAGACGTTTCCGTTAGCGTGGACGCATCCTGGACCCTGGCTGAGCGCCTCACTAGAGCCTCACATCAGTCGTATATGGTGGGGGGAGCGGGGGGCGGCCCCTGGGGCTTGCACCTGGCCCCCTGCGGTTCATGCACACACTCCTGGCTGCGCCTTCACGTGCCGTCTGAGCGGGAGGCTCCTTGCTTCCCGGCGCATGTCTGCCTGCCTGCCTGATGTCCCCAGGGTGTCTCTGAGGTGTGTCAGGAGCTCAGGTGAACGCTCCCCACATTCTCCAGTCCTCCTGTTCCCCCCCATCTCCTCTCACTTTCCTCCCTCCGTAAACCGTAAGACCTTCCCGCTTGTCCAAACTTGTCCGAGGTTCATCATTGCACATGTTTCACCCTTTCACTCTGCCGTGTGTTGGCCTGACTCTAAAACATAGCAGATCTGTCCAGTTCTCTCCACCTCCACCACTTCTACCCTAGTTAGTCCACAAATGGTTCTCCTAGAATATTCCCATAGCCTCCTTGTACGTCCCACGCTGTGAGCTCTTGCTTCCCTGGTGACACACAGTTCACGCAGCAGCCGGACAGACAGAAGTAAAACCGTACACGAAGTCATTTCTCCCTTTCTTAAAATCCAGAACCTCAGTCCAAGCCCACACGCTTGCTGACCCTCCCGGCCACCTTTTCCTTTATCCGTTCATTCCAGTAACAGGAGTGTGTTTTCCGCTCCTTAACTTGCCGGGCCACTCACACTGCCTGTTTCCTTTATTCTAGATGCTTTTCCTTTCATCTTTTCCTAGGGGCTACTTGTTGCTAGGGTCCCAGCCTGAATGTCCTCTCCTGAAACCACCCACCAGGCATTCTCTGTCACATCCCTGTGCTTCATGGTTTTCGTCATGGCATTTTTTGGCTGTTAGACAGGGCCCCAGCCTCGGCGTCTGCATTGACACTTGAGGGGTTTGCAGATACAAACTGATGGGTAAAACGATGCACCCAGAGAGGTGTAGGGCTTGTTTTCGGGTTTTTGAGAAAAGGATGCTGAACATCAGAGAAGCAAAATAGCCAGTCCAGGATACAGCTAACAAACCAGAGAGCCGAGACCCAGAGTCGGGCTTGACTGATCCTGGAGTGACCAGTCCACACCCACTGCCTCTTGAAATGGTACAGCTGCTGGGTATGATGCACTGGCTGAGCGCCTACCTTCTCCAGTTTACTTCTCTGATAAGGGGTCTGATTTCTGTGTCACCTAAAGAACATTCCCAGGATGAGGTTTGTCTTGTCCAATAACAGACATGTAACTTAATCATACAGCCTTTATTCCAAAACGAACTTCACCCAATGTGTCCCTGAAATGTTTCACGTAAGGAAGTGGCCCAGAGATGGCCAGGTGGCATTCGGACACAGGGTTTCTTCCTCTCGGCCGCTCCTTGCTGTCAGTTATACCCTGTGGTTTCCCGTAAACATGTTCATTTGGAACTTTATAATGTGTATTTTTTTTTATTATTACTTTTAATTTTCTTATTTTAGAGAGCAGTCGGGGGGGGAGGGGAGGCGGGCAGAGAGGATCCCAAGTGGGTTCCACATTGCCAGCGCAGAGCTCGGTGTGGGGCTCAAACTTGGGAACTGTCAGATCATGACTTGAGCCAAAATCAAGTCGGACACTTAACCAGCGGAGCCACCCAGGCAAAGTAAACAATTCTTCCATAAAATTATTGATGATAAATTTTACTTCAAAAAGTTATTTTAGAAACCAAAATTTTTATGATATTTGGGTTTTTTATGGGGTATTTCGAGTTAAACTACTCGTGCTGTTACAGTTCTCATCAGCTAAGACACTGTATAGTAAACAGCAAGAGAGCACGTAGGTCCGCTCCCAGGGAAGAGGGGAGTAAGTACCTGGGTGCTAAGTGCAGTGTGCTCTGTGCAACTCAAGAGGAGAGGAGGCGATGCTCCTGTTAACTGAGAGTATGTTCTACCTACATACCAAGTAGTGGACCAAGTACTTCAGGTACTCTCTCTTAATTTAATCCTTACTTCCCTATTTAGTACCCTTTTAACAAGTGAGAAGAGCAGATTTGTCTGAGAACATCATCCCAGATAGAGTAAGGGCAGCAGGAGGGTCCCTTGCCAGATCTGATTGCTGCGTCTGGATCATGCCTTCACTTCCCTTTTAAAGCCGGTTCTCGGGAGGTGCGAGAGCCAGGGCCGCGTCCCACTGCCGTAGCCTCTCCCCGCCCCCCACCGTGTTCTCTAGAATCCATGGCTCTAGCATTCTTGCCATCTTCAGCACACATAGTGAACCGAGAAGCAGCTCCCAGATTTCCTGCTCGGGGCGGGGGTGCTCACAGCACCTTTCACGGGACGACCCAAGGGTGGTCATCAAGTCATACCGTTTCTTGAGTGACGTCCGTGATCAGCTCTGGAAAGTGTGTTGTTGTTTAATTAACTTCATGTAAATTGAAGGGTTTTTCTTTTTTTGGGGGGGTTTTGTTTGACAACTGAGGAGCAGTTGAGTTGGCATAGGATTTAAGAGCAACATTTGCAGCCCAAGTGCCTGAGTTTACATCCCTTTTGTGTTTGCCTCTTAGCTAAGCCAGTTCCTGAAGATTTTCTGTGCCTTGGGCACTTCATTTGTACAAGTAGAATGCTAGTGCTTGCTCCACACGGATAGTGGCGGGATCGGGGAGGGCGTCAAGTAGTGCGTGTGGCGCCTGGAGTGGAGCCGGGACACAGTGCAAGCTGCACGTGTGCGCTGGTGGACGACATGAACCCGCAAGTGGGAACCCGCGCGTGGTGTCGCTATGCTGCATTACGGTTCAGTGATTCTGTCCAGGTGCCAGGTTGTCTCCGTGCGTTGCGTCTACTGTAGAGATTTCTTCTCGATGAGTATATTTCTGTGAAAGCATAATCAATGTTTTCCAGTTACGTTTAATCCGAAGCACAGGCTCTGATACCCACTCTCTCTGTCACGTTTGTAGCTATCTGATGTGCAGCCACGCAGAAGACCTCCGAGCAAAAGCGGAATGGGAGGGCAAAGGGACGGCCTCCCGCTCCAAACTGCTGGACAAGCTGCAGAGTAAGAGGAGTCTCCGTGCTTGGTCTCTGTGCTTTTGCTCACGTTACAGTAGAGACTGAGCATCGACTAGGTAGCCTGTGTCTGGACGCACTCTTTGCGGGCAGTGAGCGGGTGCATAGGGAAGAAGGGAAAATCTATCAGGAGGCCCTTTCCAAACTGGGTCACAGAGCCTGGGAGGCAGTGCACCCCTTGGGAGCCGGGCAAGGGGGCGGGAAGGGCAGGATGCTCAGCCCGTGCGGCTCTCCTGGCACCGTGTTGTGTTGATGCTCTGCGAAGATTTTCTTTGTGGGGCAAGTGCTGCGGTTGTAGAAAATGGACATAAACCAGACCTTTAAACAACAACTGCTTTTCCTTTTAAAAGATTTTATTGTCTTTTTTTTTTTTTTTTAAAGTAAGATCTGCGCCCAATGCAGGGCTAGAACTCACGACCCCAAGATCAAGAGTCACATGCTCCACAGGCTAAGCCAGCCAGGCGCCACCAAACTACAAGTGTTCTAAGTGTTCTGTTGATGTCAGTAGGAAGGCCCAGATTTAAGTCCATTGTTTTCCTCTCCCCCTAGGTCTATTCTGTATAACTTCCTAATTAGCAGGAGGGTTTTAATTTCACTATGGTTTTGTACATAAACGATCTTTTTCCCTTTTGGACTAAATCGTGTTATTCTGGGTGTTTCATGTTGAGGTGCAGTAGACATCCTAGGAACCGGGAAACCGTGTGGTCTGGGATTGGAATGCACAGGTGTCGTGTCAAAACACCAGTCCCCCTCCGTCTCTAGATTTCCCTGCACACACAGTGCCAGTTAGTTCCCTCTGGCGCATGGTCATCATCTGTACATTTTCTTTCCATCACTGCCTTTTGGGAGGGGGGAGGTGTTGTGGGATTTGTTTTTTGTTGTTGTTTTGCTTTGTGTCTTTGTTTGGTTTTGTAAATTTGCATACAAATGAAAGCCCTCCTGCCGCACCTGGCAGGCTGTCAGGGAGCATGTGACTTTGGGATCGTGGGTTTGAGCCCCACTTCGGGTGTGGAGCCTACTTAATAAATAAATAAAATTTTTAAACAGCATTTTTTAAAAAAAATGCAAGTTGAAGCCCTCCTGTCTGTCCCATTTTGTGACAGCATCCCCATAGCCGCTGGCAGATACTGATAAAGCCCACATTCTACTGCCCAGGGGGCCGCTATTACTGGCGGGGGGGCAGGGGCAGCGCAGGGCGAGCAAATGTCTTCAATAAAAGGTTCTACCGTCTTGGTTTTTTAACATTTATTTTCATTTCTTGTTTCAAAACTATCTTCTCTTGCAGCCTATTTGCCACCATCAGTGATGCTGCCCCCACGGCGTTTACAGACCCTCCTGCGGCAGGCGGTGGAGCTACAGAGGGACCGGTGCCTGTACCACAATACCAAACTCGATAATAACCTAGATTCCGTGTCTCTGCTCATAGATCATGTGTGTAGTAGGTAAGAGAGCAACTTCTGTTCTGAAGTAGGCTGTTACCTCACAGACTCAGTACGAACTTCACTAAAAAGTTTCCTTTTTTGGAGTGTTGCCCTGTGGCAGTGAAACCATTCATGTCCGATCCAGCATTCACGAGCGGGGCTGGAATTACTGAAGCTGACACTTGCAGAGAAATGTGAGGGTGCTTGTGCAGTGACCCTCAGCTGGAGAGGGTCCCCCTGTCTGTGGGCAGGTCGGTGATCCTCTGTGTCCGGCCATCTCTAGGAGGGCTTGTGAGTGGTGTCTGGTGGCGATGCCACTGACCTGAGTGTTGGCTGTGCTTAGAGGCCAGGACTCTGTTTCTGGATGCTCTCGCTACTTTAACAGTGGCCCCAATTATTTCCTGCCCGTAAAGATCATGGAACTACTTCGTTCCTAATGGAAGGTCTGCTGTTTAGCAGGACCTGGCCCCTGAACTAGACGTGGCTGGGGTCACAGGCATTCACTTTCTGGTTTGGGTTTGTTGCTGAATCTGTCAAGTACGTAATTTAACTCGTATGGATGAAGGCTCCACTTTTGATATGAGGAGTATTTTGAGTGAAAATGCCCCTGCAGTTGGAGTGATGATCTTCAAATTAGAGCTCTCATTTTTAAGGTACTGAAGAACAGGGCACCTGGCTGGCTTAGTTGTTTAAGCGTCTACCTCTTGATCTCAGCTCAGGTCAGGATCTTATGGTTTGTGGGTTTGAGCCCCGCCCAGGGCTCTGTGATGACAGTGCAGATCCTGCTTGGGACTCTCTGCCTTTCCCCTACTTACACATGTGTTGTGTGTGTCTCTCTCTCTCTCTCTCTCTCTCTCTCTCTCTCTCTCTCAATAAATAAATAAATAAATAAATAAATAAA
The DNA here is from genome assembly GCA_017311185.1 of Proteles cristata cristata. Taxonomy (NCBI): domain Eukaryota; kingdom Metazoa; phylum Chordata; class Mammalia; order Carnivora; family Hyaenidae; genus Proteles; species Proteles cristata. Next base: position 209,549 of record JAESUZ010001911.1, on the reverse strand, counting down.
TAAATAAATAAGGTGCTAAGGAGCAAACCCGGAAATGTTTCAGACATTAGGAGGGAAACGATTTGGGTCTGGTGAAGCAAACAAGACAGCTGTGGTGCGTGTGCCCCGTGTCTTTTGCCAAAGACCCCTGTCGAAGCACTGGCGTGGCAGGTGGGGCCGGGGTTTGCCCAGGGCAGCCCCTAGACGTTAGTGTGCCTGCGCAGGGATTGGAGCGGAGGGTGCCGGTTGTGCGCAGAGTGCTTCCTGTGTGGGTCGGTGTCGCCTCCCCTCCTCAGACAGTTGAGAGCGGGAGGCTGGCGGTTGAGCTACAGCAGTGTCATTGGCCTTCATGCAGCAGGTGATGACATGGTGTGTCTTAAACTTGCTGAAAGAGATTTATTAGAGTCCTTTTCCTTTTTTCTGTTTTACTCTTTAACGTGGGTCTTTAACTTAGGAGAATTTCTGAATTGAATAGAGGTAGGAGATAATAGTTAAAAGGGTGACATGATTTCACCCTTCACAGTCCCTTTTAGGGAACTTGAGGCAGTTGTGAACCCAAACCTTTCTTTTTGGTTCATGAATTTGCTGCTGGTGGAACACACTGAATGCTATTTGCGTTGACCTTTATGGTTCAAGAGGTGTCAGTGGGTGAAGGGCTTGCCTTCCTGTGCAGAAATTTGAATCTGTGAGCACGAGACCTGCATTTTTCTTGACGTCTGTAGCACCTGTGGAAGTAAATGATGGAAAACGTTTAGTCTGATCTTGTCCTGCCCTCAGGTCAGGGATCTCTATGCCCTTAGACCCTTGCGTAGAGAGCACCCCTGGAGTTCTACGTGGGAATGAGGGTTCATGCTTTTCAGAACTCACCACTGACTGGAAGGTCTCCCCTGTAGTTTTACACACACACACACACACACACACACACACACACCTGCCTCAGTCTGCTGCTGCTGCTGGAGGCAGTTCACACACACACACACACACACTGCCTCAGTCTGCTGCTGCTGGAGGCAGTACACACACACACACACACACACACACACACACACACACACACACACACACACACACACACACACACACACACACACACACACACACCTCTGCCTCAGAGTCGTCTGCTGCTGGAGGTAGTTCCCTGCTGTGCGGTGATACTGTGTCCCTCATCTGGATTTCTGCAGCCAGCACAGCCCCTTACAGATGCAGGTGAACAGCTTCTGTGCAGACTCCCTCTCGTTTCACTGCTGGCTGCTGCCCGTTACCTGTCCCTTTATTAAATGTGTGCTCCAGGTGGTTTCTTTTGTCGTCCGACCTTCCTTCTCTGGGTTCTGACGGTGCTCGCGTCCAGGCGAGGGCTGCGGAATTGATCTCCTAAGCCTTGGACCCTAATACAACCGGGAGTGTTGCTTGAGGATCTTAAATGCACCATGTCCGAAGTGGAACTTGCCTCTCCTCTGACTGTCTGTGCAGAGTCTGCCTTTCCTCTTAAGTTCGGTCTCCATGAAGGGCTCCATCTGCCCAGCTTCTCCAAGCCAGAACACCAGGACTCAGCGTCGCGGTACATTCCAGGGGTGCATTTGAACGACACCAAAGCGGGGCGTGTCATACATAAAGTTGGGCTACACGTCTTTACAGAGAGCTGTTCCTTTGTTGCCAGACTAGGAGAGGAGAACCTGGATTTGATTTAATACCTAGTATTCCCCTTTTACCTAGAGGTCTTCAAAAGAAAATTTTCTGTTTTTTATTACCTGCCATACTCCCTTGTGGAAATTAGATTAGCATTGAAACTAGAAAACTGTAACTCATAAGTTAAATCTTAGCATTGAAGCCTAAATACCAGCTTTTCTCTCTTCTCTCTGGAGGGTAGAGAATTGATCATGAATAAGTGAACAGGAACTTTTAGAAATCCTCATCAGCACCAAGGAGTTTTCTTTAGATCCTATGTTATTTGTATTTGTAACAGTGAGTGCATATTTTTGGTTAAATTGGTAGGTTTTTTACCAGCATCCAGTGGAAGGATGTTTCTATAGGAAACTTTATAAGTATTAATTTTTTAGTAAAAGATTATTTGAAATATTTATAGAAACTTAAACTGTGAAGGTTCAGTTTGATTAAAATGCTATCCTATTAAATTTTTGGGGGGAGGTGCTATTTTTAACACCATCTTAAATTAGAAAAAAAATTTTTTAACATTCATTTTTTTTAGAGCATGAGCGGGGGAGGGGCAGAAAGGAAGGGAGTCACAGAATCCAAAGCAGGCTCCAGGCTCTGAGCTGTCAGCACAGAGTCTGACATGGGGCTTGAACTCACAAGCCTCGAGATCATGACCTGAGCTAAAGTCGGATGCTTAACTGAGCCACCTACCATACACCCCATCATCTTAAATTTACTTAAAAACAAAGTCCTCAACTTTGACTTGTATACATCTGAAATTAGGCTTTTATTAAACCGAGGGCTGTTTTTCAAAAATTATTTAATAATAAAAATGCCAATTTAAATACTACTTTTATGACTGTTGGTAGACTGGATGATTTGTGCCCTAAATTCTGATTATGAATTGGTCCTTTCTCAAGAACATTTTATTGCTCTGTTTTTAGATTTGTCATTTCATTGATAATGGGATCAGTCTTACCCATTTGAATTATTGTGTATTTTATACCTAAATATAAGTGTTTCTCACTGAGTAAAAGATCTCACTATTGATTACTACCCAGAAAGGAGAGGAAATACTATTGATATTGAAAGTACTTACTTGACTGGAATTTTATTCAGTGGTGTCTTTAAAAATACAACTTAAGGGGCGCCTGGGTGGCTTAGTCGGTTAAGCGTCCGACTTTCGCTTAGGTCATGATCTCGCGGTTCGTGGGTTCGAGCCCCGCGTTGGGCCCTGTGCTGACTGCCAGCTCAGAGCCTGGAGCCTCTTTCAGTCTGTGACTCCCTCTCTCTATGACCCTCCCCTGCTCACGCTGTCTCTCTCTCTCTCCTAGAAATAAATAAAAACATAAAAAAAAAAATACAACTTAAATGATAATTGAAAGAAAACTGGTCTTGGAGAATCAACCATAGGTTTAAATCCTAATTCAGTTACCAGTCTGTGGTACTTATTATTTGTCCTCTGAGCCTTGTGAAGATAGAGATATTTACTTGCCTTGCAAGGTAGTCTTAGAATTAGCAGTACTACATGTAAAGTGCTCAGCATAGTGCTGGGCACCCAGAAAGTGCCTAATAAATGTCAGCTGGTATCGATTATGTTTTAGATATAGAATAACAGTTTAGTATTAAAGCAACTTACAGACAATCTGAAAGTTTAAAGCCCCCTGCATGTCAAGTGCTAAAGTAGATGGTCATTGTGTGCAGATAAAGAATGTTAATTTGGCTTTAAATATATGTTACATATTAGGCCGGTGAATTGATAGAAATCTATTTTTAGATTATACATTGAGTAAAACATAAGGAAGATCATTTTTCAAAACAGACTTAGAAGTTCATCAAGTCATAGGGATGAAAAGTACAGTACAGGTATCCTACTCAATGGTATAATACACCTATTGTGATAAGCGTTTGTGGGACTTAATGGTTGAGTCACTGCTGCACACCTGAAGCTTGTTTACTGTAGTACAAGTGTACTTAGTTAAGAAGAGAACAGTTTATCTAATGATGTTTAAATAATTTTTTTATAATCTTACAGAGACTGTTATAGGGCCGTGCTCTTCCAAAAGTAGCCACTAATTTATATGTGACCACTTAAATTTAAACATAAAGAAACTAAAATTAAATTTAAAACTCAAGTTCTTGGTGCGCCTGGATGGCTTAGTCAGTTAAGCGTCTGACTTCAGCTCAGGTCATAATCTCACAGTTTGTGGGTTCAAGCCCTGCATTGGCTCTCTGCTGACATCTTCTCAGAGCTTGGAGCCTGCTTTGGATTCTGTGTCTGTCTCTTTCTCTGCCCTTCCCCCACTCGGGCTGTCTCTCTGTCTCTCAAAAAATAAACAGTAAAAAAATTTTATAAATAAATAAAACTCAAGTTCCTCAGTTGTACCAACTACATGTCATGTGGCCAGGAGATCCCCCCCTGTGGCCAGGCTCAGGCTGGGTGGTCCGGGTCCAGAAACTTGCCAGGTTAGCTCAGGAAGCTGTCCAATGTGCTGCTGCAGGAATTGGAAAACAGTTGGGTGGGTTTTTTTCAAGTGAGTTTAAAAATGGTATAAAAGGTGCTGAGAACACTCATTCTTGTGATAACTTCCTCCTCTTTACATTGGTGATTGTAAAAGTCTCTGCCCCTGGTCTAGAATGGGCACTGCCACCTCCGAGGTGCCAGCCAAGCATCAGGCACTGTCTCCGTTCTCTGCCTTCAGGGCCTCGTTCTTGGACTCCACCCTTGCATAAGGAATTTCAGGAGGCGGGTCCCCTTCTCTCTAGTTTATGGTTGGAAAAACTGAGACTTGGATGAAAGGAGTTTCCTACTTCCTGGGAAGCTACCTGATAAGTGGCTGATCGTTGTGGCCCCTCCCGGATGCGGCACTTTTCTGCTCCCCACCCCCCCCCCCGGGGTATTAGTGAGTATTAGTGATCACTCGTGAGTATCTGTTGCTTTCCAGGAACTTTAGATGTTTTTCTCATCCTTGGCAGACCCTGTTAGGTATAGATGAATCCCATTTTATAGATGAGGGGATAGAGGAGGCTTAGAGGAGGTCGGGACCTGCCAGACATGACAGCTTTTATGACCCACACTTGCCTGCTGTCTGTCACCCTTCTGTTTGTCAGCGTGCATCCTTCCTGAAGCTGGCCCGCTCACATGAACTTGAACACCTAATTGTTAATGTTTATTCATATGAATTGAATTAATCAGACCAAAAATTTTCTGATGGATACATACTTTTACTCTTTTTTAATCTTGGAAACAGGGGTAAAAAGAAAACTTGTACATTGAAGCAAACTTTGGATTACTGATTTCCCCTCAGACGCCTTAGCTGATACTATAATCTTCAACGTACCAGGGAAGCTTGATTCTCCAGGTTTATAAGGGAGCTGATATCTCATTTGTGAAGTTTTTGATCTCCACACAGTTCTGTCACTTTTTCACCTTTTTCGTCATTATTACTCTACTCTGTTTCCAATGAAGAATTACTTGTGGGCTTCTCTGTTTTAGGAGGCAGTTCCCGTGTTATACTCAGCAGATCCTTACGGAGCATTGTAATGAAGTGTGGTTCTGTAAATTCTCTAATGACGGCACGAAACTAGCAACAGGATCAAAGGACACCACAGTTATCATATGGCAAGTTGACCCGGTACGTACTGCACCACGGGTGTATCCAGCACATGCCGCACAGCAAGTGTGCTTAGGCTACCTGTTTGTAAAGTGTACATATGTAAATGAGTTCTTCTAAGAGCATTTTCCCATCATTTTTGTTGTGATGTCTTTCCTCTTGCTGTGTTGTCTAGATGATACGCGTACACCAACATTTCATGCAGATTACGTGCCAGCCCTGAGTCTGTGCACGTGTGATCTGGCTTCATCCTCTACTCACACCTCCTGTTTTCAGATGAGGAAACCAAGGTAGAAGTTAAATGCCCAGGCTCTCGGAGCTCGCAAGTGGCAGAGTTTAGACTGATCCAGGAACAGTTTTGTTCCAGACCCACTGCTCTCAGTGCCCCTTGCCAGTTTGTTAACACTTGATTTCTGGATTAGTACAATGTCCTTGTGTCACAAGTTAGGGAAGACTCATTACCATTTTGCTTTCTGAATCTTTTTTTCTTTAAGTTTAATTATTTTTGATAGAGAAAGAGCACAAGTCAGGGAGGCACAGAGAGAGAGAGAGAGAGAGAGAATCCCAAGCAGGCTCTGCGCTGTCAGTACAGAGTCTGACACAGGGCTTGAACTCAAAAATCTTGAGATCAGGACCGTAACTGAAATCCAGAATTGAATGCTTAACTGACTGGGCCACCCAGGCGCCTCTAGAAGGAAATATTTTTAAAAAACATTTAAAACATTTAAAAAAATATTATTTAAAAAAACAATCAAGGGCACCTGACTGGACTCAGTCCGTAGCACATGCCTCTTGATCTCGGGGTTGTGATGAAAGGTAAATATGATCTACTCTTTGCCATAAAGCAGGCATTCTTTTTTTTGTACCATGTACTGCTGTGGTGGTCTGATGACTAGGGGCCCCCCCATCTCCCAAATAACATTTTTAAATGCATAGACCAGAACATATAGGAAGCCCAAGTATGTTGAAATATAGTTGTCAAAATAGTATAAAAACAGATACAGTGTAATCATATGCTCTTTTTATCAACACATTAAACAACAAATTCTAGCAAGAGATCTAACAAATACCAGGTTTTAAAGTAGTGATGAGCATAAATATTTCAGGATCACCACAACAAGTAACATGACGTGAGAATACTTGAGATTTCTGTTTACCATCCCCTTATACTACTTGATATGTAAGTATATGAATGTCCCTCAGGTATCACCTTATGCCACCTTGTTAATTGCCTTCATTCAAGATTGAAGGAGATACTGAATTTTAGCCTATGGTTAGTGAAAATAAAGATGTGCACTTGTCCCATTCAAGTTCAGGGACCCCTGTTTCTATCCCTAAACAACTCCTGGCAGACTGCAGGTGAATCTCTGTGAACAGAAGGAAGTTTCATGCAGTATGTATAAAGTGTCATGAAAGTGCAGGCCTTCTGCACAGGTGAGCGCACCTAGTCTGACCTTAATATGCACAACACGGAGAGACAGGAAGGGGCATTTTGGGGAAAGAGGGACCTTAACCTCTCCCACCCTTACCTTCAAATATAGAGTGAGTAAGGCAAAGAGTGGGAAATGAGACTAGTAAAATAGTGTGGGATCTAATCTTGACCTTTGAGTGCTGTTCTAAGGAGTTGCATTTCAGCAATTATTTGCAAGATGTCTGAAAAGAAATTGTATCAGATTGTGCTTTATTAATGTTTTCCTTTGGCAACAGCATGTAACGGTCCCCTCTGTTTGGCACATATTTGCTGAGCACGTGCTGTATGTGAGGCCTTATTGCAAGCTCATGATCATACAGTATCCTTGTTCTGTACTGGGTGCTACAGGGGCTCAAAGAAGAAGCCCCACTGGAGCTGGAAAGCAAGGCAGAGTAAGATGAGTAAGTCTGAGGAGAAGGAGTAAATGGTTACTTAGATGAACTAGTTCCTACTGGCCCTTGGGTCCAGGAGGACCTGGCTGGCCGGGGAGAGGCTGCGTTGCAGACTAGGAGATGAGGCCATGACAGATGGGGCAGCCAGGCAAGGAGGTCTTGTACTCTTTGCGGGGGACTTTGGGCCTTTATGCTGATGTCACCCAGGGTGCTATTGCCAGAACAGGAGCTCCACGTGAAGGCTATTGTGGCCAAGTTAGCTTGGGATGTGCAGAATTAATGTTCTTGTTCCAGTTTGAGAGGCCATGGGTTTTAGAGTTTAGTGTGATGGTATTTTGTTATGTCAGGTAAGAAAGCTCAAAAACTCGTAAAAAAGTTGGTGATCCTCTTGAGTATGTATTACGTGTCTGTGTGTGTTGTGTGTTTTAACAGAAAAAAGAATACATAGGGACCTTTGAGATTTTAGTTGGTGTGATTCCAGTGCCTAATTTCTTTTAACAAGTTTTCTGAACTTTTCTCCCCAAAAAACATTTTACTGTTTCGCCACCCATACTCTAAGCATCCATGAACATGGTATTTCCACTTGGAATAGGTTAGTATAGAGACACTGTGCTTGTAAAGACCTAGTATTAATATTCCCATTGATGTTTTGCTTTTTTTTTTTTTCCAGGATTAATTAATGTGCATGAAACAATTAGCTTTTCAGTTACATACCTCTAGTTTGTCATCAGTTTAGAAGTGAATCTTGGGGTAGATCCAAAGGACCACTGTGAATGAGAGATTCTTGCTGGAAGATCTTGAGCCACTCCAAAAGCCTCGACTTGCCTGTTAAATTATTCTGGTGATCCTCCACTCTTGTACGGATACCGGGGCCTGTTATGTTAGCCAGAGAAGAATCACAAGTAGTCATAGTGTTAACTAGTTAGTTTTGTCCAATGATGGTGGTTTAGACAAGGTGATTGAAAAAAATGATAAACTTAGGGTCCAGTGAAGAAACAAAGTACATTAAATACATCTATTTGTCAGTGACATTTCTGGAAAAAATCTCCCAACCTATTTTTATCAAAGGAGTTTATCAAACCTATCCCTTACTACTTCTGGGTCCTCACCATTGGAATCCTGCAGGCTTGATACTAGTCTCAGTCTTTGACCAAAGCCTAAAACTGAACTCCTAGCTACCTTCTCCCTCTGTTCCTGTCCGCACAACACAAATGTACAGGTTGTCTCATTCTGTCGTGTGTGACCTCTTGCAGTCCGAACTGTGTTCGTCTTGGACAGCATGTCTTGTTTTAACTGTTAATGGCTGTTGTGTCTACTCTTTACGGGTGTCTGTATCCTGCATCTGTTTGTTCTGACTCACCTTCCATTTCCTCCTAGAGCCAGATGTTACGTCACAATGTCCCCAGCTTAAAACTCGTCAGTGGTTCTCCGCTCTCCCTTAGCCCAAAGCGGAGGTGTTTGCTCTTCGGCCCTGTCACTCACCACCTCCCCTCTCACAGTGCAGTCCCTCCTGCATGGCTCACATGGGTCCCAGGCAGGGGCAGGCCTCCCACATTCACAGACTTAGCCTCCTTCCCTGTATTGTTGGGGGGGAGGGGCTAATCTTGGAGACTGACGAGGGTGATGCCAGGCGTGCTTGTCCTACCCTGCCACAGCAGCTCTGCCGGGGCACGCTCAGAAGACAGTGTGGCCGCTCCTCAGTGTCACACAGAAAGGTGGCAGCTCCACTCGTGTGCGCGAACCCAGAGGAGACTCGTCCACAGTCATAGCGGCATTAGATATAGTAGCTGAAAACATGGAAACGGTCCCCGTGTTGGTCAGCTGATGATTGGATACACAGGGTAGGACATATCTACCAGACGGAGTAGTCATCAGGGAAAAGGAACAGAATACTGACCCCGGCTACAAGGCAGATGAACTCTGGAAACACCACGTGGAGTGAAAGAAGCCGATCGCAGAGGACCCGTATTGGATGGTTCCACTCGTATGGAACATCCAGGCTAGGCAGGTCTGGAGAGACCGGAGTGGCTGCCAGGGGCTGCGGGGAGGCAGGCGGGGGCAGTAGCTGCCAATGCATATGGGGTTTCTTTGTGAGGTGATGGAACGTTCTAAATGCTCTAGGTCGTATACTTTGACGGTGAATTTTATGCTACGTAAGTTCTGTCTCGAGAAAGCAGTTTTCAAAAACGGAAACGTACCTGTGACCACGCTTGCTCTGTGTCCCCGAGAACGTCCACAGGAATGGCCTGCGTGCTTATGCTGGCCTCTAGCACACAGGGTCTGGTACATGGTGGATGCTTACTGGATGTTGCTCTGTGGACGAGTGTATGAAGCAAGCTATTCGGGCTTCAGTTGGGGGGAGATTGGTGAAATCTGAAAACCTCCTCAGAGTGAATTATGTTCTCAGAGTATACCCTCACAGCTCATTGAAGTAGGATGTGGACCCTGGGGACTCTAACCGAGTGGTCTTTTTCCCTCTTAGGACACACATCTGCTAAAACTGCTTAAGACGTTAGAAGGACACGCGTATGGCGTTTCTTACATAGCGTGGAGTCCGGATGACAACTACCTTGTTGCGTGTGGCCCAGATGACTGCTCTGAGCTCTGGCTCTGGAGTGTGCAGGTGAGCGCGCTCCATGCCTGCGGCCGCCCCTACAGACAAACGTCCTGCACACACACAAGCTCCTTTTAACCTGACCCCCCGTGGAGCAGAGCCGTTGGGCCCCCTTAGCAAAGAGAATCCATCGAATGGAACCCAGGTGTCCAACTGTGTAAACATAAATATCATGCTGAGCATGATAGAGTTTGGAAAAAAAGGAAGGATGTTGGACTTGGGATTGTTTACTGTGGACCCCGCCCCCCACCGAGGAGACCCTGTGGGTTCATAGTTGGATGTACATGGGACGGCCCAGTCAGGTGACGGCCTCCGTGCCGGTCCAGACTTCTCACCCTGGTGGCCAGGCTGTCATCTCCTCGCCCGTGTTTGATGTTCTTGTCTAATCTGAGAAACAGTGAAGTTTCAGTTCTTACTAATAAGGGTTCTGTTACTGTCTCTCAATGAAAACTTGGCCTTTATCCAGGGTCCTATTTTTTAAAAAATTAGCATTAAGTTCCCTCTGTTAATTTTGTCCTCTGTTTTGGAAACCTCATAGTTACAATTTAAGGACTATGTTTTGTTGACTTCCTTCTGCAAGATGGCTGGTTCGATGCTGTTCTTTCATTTTTCTGACCCAAGGTCAGGGCGTGGTCCAGGCTGTGGTTTGAGTGTAAAATGTGAGTTGATAGGGTAGGGTTGGGAGTTTGGGGGCCTGGAAGTGAGTTGGTTTTTACTGAGAGAGAGGAGCTCAGACTCGGCGGAAGTGTGCGCCACAGGTGACCCGCCACTCGCTCTGCTGCCGCCCCGGGAGGCCCTGTCACTGCTCGCTTACTGCTCCCCCGCTTCCGCAAGGAAACATTCTGACATTAAGGAGAAAAGTAGGGGGATACGTTGGTGATCTGAGCCCAGCACCCTGGACTCAGCGGTTAACGTTCTCTGTGTCCTGCGTGGGCACATGTGTGCATACACATGGAGACGTGCATACGCACTCACAGACATCCACGTCCAAAACATTAGGGAGGAAATTATATATGGACTGCTTCACCCCAAATACTTAAGCACGTATCTTCTCAACAATGATGTTCTCCCATATAATACGTACTATTGTCGTAATCCAACAACGTTAACTATAATTAATTCTCTAATAGCTAACGTTCATTTCATGATCAAACACACCCAGTTGCTCTGCAAGTGTCTTCTGCCATTTTTATCAAACCAGTGTGTAAGTGGTGTGTGTGTGCACGCGTGATCCGTTTCGGGGAGTGGCAAGGCACAGGAGGATAGGCAGCTTTCTCTCAGTAAAACAGGCCTGAAGTGAATCTTCTCTAAAAGACCAAGTAGATTTTTTTCCATTAAAGCTCTCTCCCCTCAAAGAGAAGGTGTGTGTAGTCCTCGCTCTGCAGCAGCAGACTCGGAATTTACTGGGACCCTAGTCTTTGAGTCCGTCCTGAGTTACTGGACCACTACATGCTGTTCTTGCTCACCTGTGCCTGTGGAGTACTCGATGGACCCGTTACTTAGTCCATGTTCACATTATTCCTTTATATTTTTAAGCTGTCTCCCAATCATGCGTGCACTGTCCTGAGCGTCACAGAGGACCATTTCTGCCTGCAGGAACACATGCTGGCGTGTTTGTGACAGGAAGTGTGGAGGATTTAGCATTTGTGTGTGTACTTGTGGTTCTAAACTTCTGTTTCTCTCAAGCAACCCAAAAAGCTAAGTAGGTGAGAGCAATTAACAATGTGGGGGAAGGTTTTAATGGTGCTGGACATTTTTCCCGCCCCCAGCGTAAGGGAGATTCTGGTTTTCTAGTTTGGTGTCCTCTATGCTTTTATTACTTGGCCCCATTTCCTGATTATATATTTTGTTTTCACTTTTTTCTTTTTACTTTTGATTATCCATTTCTCACAGGAAAGTTATGCTCATGTACTTTTTGTTACATCAAGGGCAGCTAATCTCTCTCAGAGCCTGTTTCTAATCCATGAACAAAATGGAATTAAGACTAGATTAAATGGTATGGGTCTGCTGTCTAAGCTGAATAACCTAGAAAAATAAGAGGAGGACATTTCAGTGTTGCAACCACTAAATAGTTGTTCGTAGTCGGGAATACTTTAAAATGGCTATGCTAAACAGTAAAAAAATTCTTCTTTTCTGTTACTTTTAATTGAGATAAAATTAGATATTGGAGTGGCTGGATGACTCAGTTAAGTATACGACTCTTGATTTCAGCTCAGGTCATGATCTCACGGTTTGTAAATTTGAGCCCCATGTCAGCCTCTCTGCTGGCAGTTCGGATCCTACTTGGGATTCATGCACACATGTGTTTGTGCGCACTCTCGCTCTCTCACTCTCTCTCTCTGAAAATAAATTTTAAAAAATTAGATATCAGGAAAATAGTTTTCATTTCTCTCTTCCCATCTTCCCTACTACATTTTGAGCATCTCAAATACAAAGTTTAACATAATTTACAACTGCCTGCACCCCTCCCCTAGTTCAAGGGCACAGTTTTTCTATCTGTTAATCATGTTCTTGAGGAATTGCTGATGGCATTAATGGCTGTTTTAGAAGAAAATCTGTAAAGAGCTGCGGAGTAAGGGGCGGTGGGAACTCAGAAGGGACGGGCCTGCAGCGTTGAGTTTTCATCACGTTCTTAATGCTTCTTCTGAGGCTGCGGTGTTTTTGTTCCTTTGCTTTTTGTGAGGCCAGTTAAAATAGACCATCCCTCCAGTTAGGAGGCCTAAACTAACCGACAGCCCAGTCACGGTTGGCTTCTTACACGTTCCCTTTAGAAGACTAGCTGAAGGTCTTACCCACAATTTCCTTTTTCCGTAGACGGGAGAGCTGAGGACAAAGATGAGCCAGTCTCACGAGGACAGTTTAACAAGTGTGGCCTGGAACCCAGATGGAAAGCGCTTCGTGACTGGAGGCCAGCGCGGCCAGTTCTATCAGTGTGTGAGTATTCCGCGCGCCTTTCTGCGCCTCTGCTTGTCGTCATGGTTAAATAAAGAATCCACTTGCCCTGTTATCTTTTATAAGATGCATCCTGTGAAAACTGCTTTGCCTTCGTTCTGAACGAGCATGTACAGAACTGACCATGCGGTGTTCCTTCTTATACGAACTGTGGACTTCTAGTTCAGTAAAACAGAAAATTATTTTCCCGAACAGTTTGTTCTCATAAACAAGTTTCTGATGTATAGAATTGAAAATATTTTACTAATTTTCTTTCCAGGTTTTAGGTTTATTGTATCAAAAATATGCTGAGTTTCATGAGTAGATTGCCTTAAGTATTTGAGGACTAAAAGTGGTGAGGAGAGCTACCAGAGATCCTTCCAGTCTTTATTTGAAGCATCTTGATTCGCATCTGCCCTGTGCATCCTGGATTGGTGGGCTGATGAGCAGATGTGCTAGGTGACAGGTCCTGTGACAAGGCCGACTCCACCCAGGGTGCAAAGTCGTCACCCTGTCTGCTGGAGGCTTGGCACCAGGGGCCTTTGAGACGTGGTTTTAAGACCAGGATTAAACAAGATCATGAGTCCTATAGGTTGTTCAGTGTAGCTGGAGATGGAGCTTCACGAAGACCATTATGTGGTCATTACAGACCACGGGGTCTTCATTAGGCTGGCCAGTGGCCCGTGTTTATAAGCCCTCGGTTCTCTTTTGTCCCCAATTGTCTCAACACAGTGTATTGATCTGTACGTGATTTTCCCATATTTTAAATGGAGTTTTTATCCGAGAGCTAATGTGCTAGTTTTATTTTTTCTTTACTCAGGTTTGCTTTGTTTTCATGGAGGTATAATTGACATGTAACATTATATTAACTTCAAGCATACAACATAATGATTTGATATTTGTGTGCATTGAACATTATAAACCGCAGTAATTGTCCACTACCATCCAAAGTCGTCATGAGGACAACTCGCAGTCTGCAAGTTAGTCACCATGCTGTACGCGACAGCATTTAAGCCATTTGTTCTTGAGTCACTGGCTGCAAGATGCCCACCATGTCTCTGCTGACCCTGCCGTCCCTACGGTGTTGACCCCTTCAGAACAGGGACTTGGTAGCTGCGCCCCTGGGGAATGGGAACAGGGTACCTTTCTGACCTTTGAACATTCAACAAGATAATGAGCCTGAGAGCTCTGATCTGTAGAGCACATTACAGGTTGGAGCACGTTATAAGTTTTTAAAGCACTGTAGTGCATTCTGGGTTCCATAAAGCTACAGTTCCAGTAATTTCTGAAATTACAATTTGGGTAATCTCTAGATCTCAGCTTCTGAGTAGTTAGGACAGACCCTAGCATAATGTATTTTAAAGGAGCATTTGAATTCTTTTCCAATAGTAGTGAGGCCCTTACTTGGAATTCCAGGATTCTTTCTTTCTTTGTATTTACTGTGTTTGACTGTATCTGGCTGGTTATGAAAGGAAAGATAGATTTTACAGAGGTTTTCGCCCCACCCCCACCCCCCGCCACCCCCAACAGTTTTATTGTAATGAAATTTGACCTATATTCAAATTTTGGTGACTTAAACCAGCTGTGGAACACTTGAGATTGGGGGAAGCATTGCTGCAGAAAGATATTGCTAAGAGATTCTTTCTGTTCTTTGTTTTCCACACACTGTTTAGCATTGGGGCTCATAGTGGTTTTCTCTGCAGGATTTAGATGGTAACCTCCTTGACTCCTGGGAAGGGGTCAGAGTGCAATGCCTCTGGTGCTTGAGCGACGGCAAGACGGTTCTGGCATCAGATACACACCAGCGAATCCGGGGGTACAACTTCGAGGATCTTACAGATAGGAACATGTAACTCTTTTTTGTGTCTGTTAAATATTTGTTGATTTATATAGAAATATGTGGTGGGACTTGCTATTGTAGAAGACAAGTTTATGTTGTGGGTTTGGTTTGACTATTTATTTATTTTTTAATGTTTGTTTATTTCTGAGAAAGTACAAGTGGGGAGGGGCAGAGAGAGAGGGAGACAGAATCTGATACGGGCTCCAGGTTCTGAGCTAGCTGTCAGCACAGAGCCCGATGAGGGGCTCAAACCGACGAACCGTGAGATCATGACCTGCGCCGAAGTCGGATGGATGCTTAGCCGACTGAGCCACCCAGGCGCCCCATGTTTTGATTGTTTAGATTGGTGGGGCCAGTGGTGCTTAGTAACCAGAAACTCTGATTTTCTTCCTTGATTAAAATGCAGTGTGTAGTGCTGATTATAGGCAGAACTGTGGTCTTTAAGCTAGTAGAACATTTTATATTTTGATAATTTGAATGTCCTAATTCTCAGTACGTTGCTTCTGACAGATTGTTTTCTGGTTACAGAGTACAAGAAGATCACCCCATTATGTCTTTTACTATTTCCAAGAACGGCCGGTTAGCTTTGTTAAATGTAGCAACTCAGGTAAGCTTATTGTCATTCTCACAAGAATTAGTGTAGTTCAGATTTTAAGTGCTATTGTTGGTGTGTGCTTGCGTGTGTGTGTGTGTGTGTGTGTGTGTGTGTGCGTGTGTAAACAAATATTTCTACAAATTCTTTTTCTCCAGTACTGCTGTTTTTACAGATTCTTACATTTTACTGCATGTGTTTGACCCCTAAGTGTGTATAGTCCACCATAGATTTATCAGCACATTGGCATTTTATGTAACTTGAAACTGAAAATGTTCAATCAAGCAAAGGGGAATTCACAGATGACTTTTTAAAATTCTTTTGAGTTGAGGTAGAATAAATATATGTTTTCTTTTGCCTACAGGGAGTTCATTTATGGGACTTGCAAGACAGAGTTTTAGTAAGAAAGTATCAAGGTGTCACACAAGGGTTTTATACAATTCATTCATGTTTTGGAGGCCATAACGAAGACTTCATCGCTAGTGGCAGTGAGGGTGAGTCGTGTGCTCTGTCGGCATGTGTGTACGGATGGAGTGGGAGCTCTGTGATCATCTCTGTGTGTGAAGGTGGCCATGTCGCCAGGCAGATTCAGTGTATTAACATGGTTAAAAATCGTAGGAGACCACTGGTCATTTCCCCTTTGGCGGAGTGACCATCCTCTTTTTCCCCCCCAATCAGTAGTGCCTGCTCTGGCCGCATGGGGGCGTGCTTGGTGCATGTGTCAAATCAAGGTTTACTTAAATACAAACTCGAATGCTGCCTGCTCTTCACAAGGCTGGTGGCGTTTGGAAGTTAGTAGAATCTGAATAGTCAAGTTGATTATGATGATTTACGTGAACTTAGACAAAATTGACGATAGTTAGATAGTTAGATGTTTCAGTGTTTCTTTAATGGCCAAAGAGAATAATTTAGTTTGATAATTCTTACAGTCTCAGAAAAGCTGAAATTCCAGAACAGTCTCTGTAAATGTGCTCTCTAGTCTGCTAATATCAGTGTTTCAAGCAGGCTTGTTCCTAAAGTAGTCCATCCAATTTAAAAGAGAAATTAGTCCATCCAATTTAAAAGAGAAATTGTTTGGGGCGCCTGGGTGGGTTAGTCGGTTAAGCGTCCGACTTTCACTTAGGTCATGATCTCGCGGTTCGTGGGTTCGAGCCCCACGTCGAGCTCTGTGCTGACTGCCAGCTCAGAGCCTGGAGACTGTTTCAGTCTGTGACTCCCTCTCTCTGACCCTCCCCTGCTCACGCTGTCTCTCTCTCTCTCTCCTAGAAATAAATAAAACATTAAAAAAATTTTTTTTTTTAAAATAAAATAAAAGAGAAATTGTTTAAAATATGCAACACAGATGGGTGAATAAGTACTAAAAGTTAGTATACTTTTTATGGTGATAGAAATACAAGTAATGGGAAATTACTGGAAATTTTCATTGGTCACATTCTTCTTGAGTATCCACTTACTGTTCTAAGTACTAGGGCAGCAAATTATTTAAGTCGCTTTTAAAAATATTGACTCTAGTTTTACAGCCCAGACCAAGGAACTTGATTATGTTGCTAACAATCCATTTATCATAGAAGCTGTTTGTCACCTGTCTTAACAAAAACCTGATGTCAGTAGACAGAGGATCACAGAGCAACACAGGAGCTTTCCTCTGTGTACAAGATACACTTACCAACTAGGACAGGGCCACCCAGGGGGCTCAGTCGGTCAAGCGTCCGACTCAATTTTGGCTCAGGTTGTGCTCTCATGGTTCGTGAGTTCAAGCCCTGCATTGGGCTCTGCACTGACAGCGTGGAACCTGCTTGGGATTCTGTCCCTCCCTCTCTCTCTGCCCTCCCCCACTTGCACTCACTCTCTCTCAAAAGGAAACTTTAAAAAAAAAGAATCAGGACAAAGACCTTTAGGGATTCATATGAAACATGAATTTATCAGTTATTTCTTTCCCTAAAAAGAAAAAATACATCAGGTAAGATTGAGAAGAGACAAGAGTGGTTTGTAGGCATTTGTGAAAAGCTCAAGTCTTTCCAGTTAGAAATCCTTTTTTTTCCCCTGGTAGTTTAAGCGTGTTATTTTTGCCCGGATTCTGCATGGGCTCCTACTCTGACTTGGTATGCGCTTGTGCAGCCTTCTGCCTGCCCATCAGCTTCCCCCCAGGCCTCTCGCAGCCCTGTGTCCCCTCTTAGGCCTCACAGCCTCTCCGAATGTCACATGTGCCCTGGAAGCCCCCGGAAATCCATCTGGCTGACATTATCACTAGTGATACAGTTCTTTTATTCTAGGCCCTGAATGAACCTTGAACGACGAGTAATGTAACAACAGTATGTTCCATTTGGGGCTAAAAGTGACATGTACCTGAAGTAGCAAGATACGCGTTCTCACAACTCGGGTGGTGTAGACCGGTTCTGAAAACGCCCTGAGCGCCACATGGACATAGTGAATGTCTTCTGTCCTGAGATGATCACATTAGTTAGTTTGCTTGTCATTCGTTTGCAAGGAAAATACTTTAAGGACCTTCCAAATCCCCAAACACATGAATGCTAGTACGAAATAGAGCAGTGAGGAAATCTTTTCCCAGAGGAGTTCTGTTGTTACTCAAGCTTAGTCATCGTTCTGGCGATGTAAAAAAAAAAAATACAAAAAATAACTTGCCTTATTTTTTGCCCTCACGTGAGCTGCGGGTGCCCTGGACAGCAGTGGCTGGCAGAGCTTGGTCGGTTAAGCCCATGGCTCTGAGCCCAAGCCCTGCCTCAGCCCACACGCTCCATGGGTGCGTGTTCACAGAGTGCCCCCCGCAGTTGGCAGGCGCTTTCACACTTGCAGGCCTGTGGTGTCCTTCCTTGGGAGCTTCTCCAGTTCCGGGGGAAGCATGGCTAATCTGCCCGTCTGTCTTCTCCGTGTTTTGTCTTTTTGTGCAAGGAGAAAGGATTGCACAGCACACGCCTTTTGGGAGACCCGTTAGTTCTCCAGTGAGGGTCTCAGCTTTTGCTTCACACACGCACGCAGAGCGCTCAGAGGCAACCCCGGCCTTACCTTGCATCTTCATGTTAGACGTCCTTTCCCCCAAAGGACTGACCACCCCCCGCCGGAAGTTCTCATGCCGGCCACTAGTGGTGTGTCTTGAGGTTGAACCCTTTTCTAACTCAGCCAGGACTCTGCCCCCTGTTTAAGGGCCATCACTTCACAGTAACACCTGGTGTCTCCTCTGCGCCGGGCTCTTTTCAAAACTCTTTTTCACACACAAATGAGTTTCACCCTCCTACATGATGAGGTAAGTCCAGTCTCTCCTTTACAGTGAAAGCATCACCAGGAGCGGGTTACCTGTCCACGGTGATGGGGCTGGTCAGAGGTGGAGGGTGGCCGGGAATTGGATAGTCGCGGCTCTAGAGCCCCAACCATCCCCGAGCCCCGAAAGGGTGTGAGCACAGCAGCGCCGCGTGGGGCGAGGGAGACAGCGTCCAGGGCCTAGTGTGCGCCACATACCCTGTGAGGTGTCTGCTGTTGCCCACGTCATTGCTGTTTCTGAATTTGGACGCCTTGCTCTTCTCTTCCCTCCAGTTTCCCCAGCATTTATTATCTCTGCCCTAGATGTGTTCACATCGGAAGATCTGGACTGTGAACTGCGATTCATGTCTTACACACTATTACAGGTTTTGTGATGACTTGAGAGCTAATCAGGCACCTTTAACAGGGGAAAATGTGTATTTTATTAAAATGTTTTTTTTACAAGGTAATTTATTGAACTGCTCATGTCACATCTCTTTTTAAATCCTGATAATCATGTCACATGTTCTGTGTGTAACAAATGATAAACTGAAGATGAGTAGGACAGCTCCCTAACTTTTCTTCGAATTGCCGTTCATTCAGATCACAAGGTTTACATCTGGCACAAACGTAGTGAACTGCCCATCGCGGAGCTGACAGGGCACACGCGCACAGTCAACTGTGTGAGCTGGAACCCACAGATCCCATCCATGATGGCCAGCGCCTCCGATGACGGCACTGTTAGAATATGGGGACCAGCACCTTTTATAGACCACCAGAATATTGAAGGTAACGCCGCTGCACGGCAGCCTGCGCTCCCTCCCAGTGGAACGTTCCCCCGATGGCTAAAGTTGTGGGACTTTTAGTGTGGGACAGGATTTATGTTCTCCCTCATTTAGAGGCTGTATACTCTCTCCTTCCACAGAAGGAGTGTAAGTAATGTGAGACACACGGGTGTGTGTGTGTGTGTGTGTGTGCGTGTATGTGTGCGTGTGTGTGTGCGTGTGTGTGCAGGGTAACGGTGGGGAGAATAAACTGGAACGTGCCACCTCCTTCGCATCCACTAGCTGTGGTCATTTCAACAATCTATAGAAAATCTTGCTTCATGATGCAGAAAGCATTTTTTACTTTTATACCCACGAAAACTAGCCAGTATACAAAACTTGAACCACTTTAGAACAATCTTGATTATGCATTTTACTCTTAAAAATAAACCTGTATAGCACCACGTAGCACCGTGGCCTCTGTGCAGAGGAGAGGGAAGGAAACTGAATTTCCCCCAGACCTCGGGGCCAGGCAGCGTGCCAGCCCAGTTGTGCATGTTTGGTCTTGCGTAAATCCTCCCGGCCCTCCGAGAGATACGTTTACCCTCAGTTCTGGAGGGTTCTAGACAGAGTCAGGGCGAGCCTCACTTGAATGCTGCCAGCCTTTGAGTCCTGAGTCCAAAAGGGTTTTCCCACCACCTCGGAATGTTTGGCGATGAAGCAGGCCCAGAGCGAGGAAGCTCTGTTGAGCAAGACACTGTCACTGAAGGGAAGGCATATGAGAAATTTTATACTGCTCTGCTTTCAAATGGAGCAAGTAGAGTATTTTGTTTGCTTAGAAGGAAGTCCCTGACCTAGAAAACCGGGAGGAGATTTGTTCCACCTAAATGTTTGAGGAAGAAAGGCGACCAGCTGCTGTCAGATGAGACTAAGGAGCCTGAAGATGACAGGGGTGAAGTTTGCAGACCACTGTCAGTGGTTTAGGGCCCGAAGGGCCATTGGTCTATGTGTCACCACCTGGCTGACCCACTGCCTCTGGGAAAGCCATGAGGATGCAGCCTCTGCCTCCATTTGTTGTCCTGATGGGATTTCTGGGCTAGCGCTCTAACAGACATTGCATGCGTCCATCACTGCATGTTTCTAACCTCAGTCATTTGGAAGTTATCTCTTTAAATAAGATTTGAAGGCTCAGAAGAATCTTTGGTCTGTACTGTCATACTGACCTTCTAAGTGGATTTATTTTAGACACACCTGTGAGCTTCTGTCTCTATCCAGTGAAGAGCCGCTTTGCCACTCCGTTGGTTTAGTTGATGTGGATACACCAGATGTGGTGTGTCTGTGAGATCTGGTCCAGGTCAGCAACCTGCCTCGGATTTTAGCAGCATCGATAGAGCCGTATAGAGAGGGCCCTAAAACGGAAAAACCGCTTCCATAGACATATAACCAGTTATGTGGCTGTAGGCCTTCTAGGTAGCTCTCTTCTGGTTCTTTTCCCCCCGCTTAAAGAAACTGTTTTGGTTTTTTGGGGTTTTTTTTGTTTGTTTTTGTTTTTTACTAATTAACACCTGTTTGGAATAGAAATTTTGAAGGTGAGGCTGAAGAAAGTGATAGCCAAAAACCATGACTCCATTAGATACTTCTGTTTTAATGGTTATAATGGTGGAGCTCCACACTATATTTTTTGAGGAAGGTAGAAAATGGAACAGGGTCCGGCACTGACCCGTGCTACAGCATGGATGACACTAAAGACCGCCTAGTGTGATTCTGTCTGAAATGTCCTGAGCAGGCAAACCCACAGACACTGAAAGTAAATGGGCGGGGGCTGGTGTTTGCAGATGAGTGCCAGAGCAGGATGAAAACATTCTACAGTTGTTGGCGGTGGTGGTTGTACAGTCCTGTGAATGTGCCAGTAATAGCTGTTGAGTGGTGTGCTCTAAGTGGGTGTGTTGTGTGGAACGTGAATTCTGGCCGTAAAGCTGGTGGACCCACAGCCAGAAATGGGAGTCTGATGACTGCACAGTTTGAGACGAGCGAAGCAAGGCCCTCCTCAGAAGTCCATGAGACTCTAGCTTGATTGTTCACTTGGGCTCCAGAGTAATGAATTTAGACATTCCTGTCTAAGCTGAGACATAAGACTGACACTTCGTTGTAATGATTATGCTGGAAATGTCAAGTGTGTGCCTTGGTGTGATCGTTTTTCAGTGGGAGTATGTGTTGTAATGTCATGATGCCAATATTAAAACTTACTAACTGGTAACTTTTTTCTTCCCCTCCTCTCTCTCCCCTGCCCCCTCTCCCTACCCCAAACACATTTCGTCTTGTCTCCATTCAGAGGAATGCAGTAGCATGGATAGTTGATGGCGAGTGTGGAGCAGACGGCTTCTGTTTAACTTAAAATTAGTCGTATTTTAATGGCTTGGGATTTGGTGCAAACAAACATGATTGATAGCTGGACAGACATGCTCGTCATGAAAAAAAGAACCATTTCTGAAGCCCGATTGGGGCCAAACATTTACACCTTGCTTCATAGTAACCAGTTGAGATGAAGCACGTCGTTAGAACGTTGTTGGACGCCATGTCGAATCGCCCCCATCGGTTGTGAAGGACTGTGCTACATTCAGGCTTACCCACCGAACTCCGTATATATATTGTTTTCCCTCCTGCCTTTTGTCTGGTGGGACACCATTCTTGTTGCTCTTCTGTGTAATGAAGTTTAAATGCTTGTTTGGAAAACTTTATTTAACAGTTTAGAAGGCTTGATAGAAGGAGTGCATTAGTCTGAAGAGTACACATTGGATAGGAAAGAGTTTCCTCCTTTTGTTTCTCCAGATCTTTCCGCCTTATTTAGCTTGAGATCTTTGCAGCTTGGTTCATGGATTCTAGCCTTTGCCCGTTGCGCAGTAGATACTGATCCAGATGACAAACCAGTGAACTATGTCAAAAGCACTCTCAGTATGACATTTGACAAAAAGTTTTGTACTTTTCACATAGCTTGTTGCCCCGTAAAAGGGTTAACAGCACAATTTTTTAAAAATAAATTAAGAAGTATTTATAGGATTAAAGTGACTTCATTTGTATACATTTGGAATCTAAACCAGCTTAAAAGAGTTTCCTGTATGACTTAGATACGCAGTACTCTTCCGGAATCCCACGTGAGACTTGGTCAGAACCAGAGCTTGGAAGGACGTGACACAGGAAATCCAGAGTAATCCCTTGAAGGTTTGCCCCTTCCATTTTTTTTCCCTCCCTGAAGGAACATCAGTACCTGATGTCGAAGAAATTCAAGATTCAAAAAGAGAGGATTTTAAACCTATACCAATAGGAGAGATTGGTAGTGAGTCAGCGTAGCTTTTCCTAGAGCACGTTCCAAGCTGTTCCCCACTTGGGAGGCTGTTCTGACGGGGGTCCAGCCCAAGTGGAAAGCAGGTGTGACCACCGCGAAAGTTCATAGTAGGGTGGAGTGTGTTAGAAGACTCCACAGGCCACAGACCGGAACCGGGTTTAAAACCTCAGAGCCCTGTATCTGAATTGCCCTTAACGTTTTGACCTACAGGGGGACATAAACATACAGAACGCTCCTCAGTGTCTCCGATCTTGCCATACCGAACCTCATTCCAAACTGGTGCTGTGGTAGTCTTTGCCTCCCCTTTCCCTGGAAGCTCGAGGAGAGGTTTTCTCCATGGAAAAGCACTTTTAATCTCGAGAATTTCACAGTTAAAAGAAGCCAAAAGCCTGATGTTCACATTGTGCTTTTAAACCCCACCACAGCCAGGCACAGCGTACTTGATCTCCTTTGAAACCCTTCCCCACTCCCGCAGAGGGTCAAAGGGGCCGCGGCTGTTACGGTGGGGGAGGAGTGGCAGCGCCCCCGAGGTGAGGTTCTGACGAGGACAAGGGCCTATGCCAAGTCCCCTCTAGGGCCCGGGACCCGCAGAGCAGAGCGAGGAAAGGTTTGGGTGTCGGGGACTCTCCCATGGGGATGTCAGGGAGGGGAGACGGAAGAAGACCACAATTGGCCTTAAAATAGCACAGATTCTCCCAAAGGAAGTGACAGACTGTGGTCAGCAGGTCATTTTATCAAATTGGTATGTCAAAGATTTCCTTAAGCTCCATTTTGCAGAGACCTCCACTTAGAGAATCAAGAATTCCTGTTTTGATACTTATAAGTTACGATAACCACCTGTTACAGTTTACCTGGTACTTCATTTTTCTTAACTAAGATTACTTCTTTCTTTAAGCTTGAATAAAAATCTTCATTGGTAACTGTATATAATTCAGTGGCAACTTCTCTTTACCATAGTTCAGTTAAATCCAGTTCAGTTAAATTCAGTCATGTTTTCTGCCCTGAGGCGGGTAGTTACCGCACCCGTCTCCACAGCAGATATAACAAAATGTGGGCACGGAACGCCACAGCTGCTGCCAGGTTAGGTCCAGCGCACCCCCAAGATGGGCGCCTAGTGGTGGTGCTCAGCCCTCCACTCCTCGCCTCACCCGACTGCCCCCATGTAGTTGAGGACCACTGTGAAAGAGCGGATAAAAGGGAGGCCCACTTGCCAGAGAACACAGAAGAACGATGGTGCCGAGGTCTCAGGGGCTGTGAGCCCTCAGCCACCCAGACACGCCGTGCCCTGCACCTGCCGCGCGGGGTCCCGTAGGGCAGGCGAGGCAAAGAGCCTGGCAGCAGGACGGGGCGACCCGTAGCTATGAGGCGACCAGCTCCAACAGGGCTCTAGTCTCTGCGTAGGCCTGAGAGTTAAGGGGACCGCCAAGCTGGCGTGACATGCTAACGTAGAAACTGAAAAGTACCAATACTTTTTGCACATAGATCAAAAGTAGAGTGGAGAGTTTGGGCTCCAAAACTCAGGTTAGTAGGCTCGTTTCCATGTGCTTAAAAATGTGTTCTCATTTGTTCATAAAGGGCAGAGCAAGTATGAAATTAAATGTCTTTTCCTCCAAACAACCGGTGGTCGATAGTACAGTGTTGGAGCGGAGGACTGTGGGAGTGGGTGGGGGTGGCAATGAGGAGGTCAGGTGGCGGTGGGGAGGGGTGATGGCTTTGGCCTGGGGTTTGTACCGTCAGTGTTCCTACCCTCTGCGTTCCCGCTGCTCTTCTAGGCCAGGTAAACGTGTGTGTTTAAACCAGGTAAGTCGTTTAAAATAGAGCATACTAGCCAGCGTCCCTACAGATGGGCCTGTGTTCGTGGGTGGGAGAGCAAAAATGAATCCCCTAACTTTAAATACAAACTAAATAATTAAAGTCATCTGCCTAGTTGAAAGGAAAAAAAAAATCCCAACTCTCTGTCAACATTTGTCTGAAATCACACTCGTAGAAATACGATTTTTTTTGTTCTTAGGTGTGTTCTCCCTCTAGAGTGGCGTCCGTGACATTAATAGAAAACCCTTCTTCCCCACCCCTCCCCACCTTGAAATTTTCTTTTTTAGGGTGTTGTTTCCTGCACACAAGAGCTGACCTATCACCTCTGCTCACGGTGGTAAATGTATCGTACATCTCTTGAGAGGGAAATCTCTCTGTCACGTTCTTTCACAGCAGAAGAATGGCAGCTTTTGAATGGGGAGGAAAGAAGACATTTTTCTTAATATCCTTTTTGTCCCATCTCTAAAGCATAAACGTACCTCGCTTTAGTTTTAATTTCTCATTTAGACTTCAGCAACTCTCTTAAGCGTTACTTTCCCAAAGATTCCTTGGGTTTTCAAAACCAGACCTGATTTAATATAAACTCACTTTAAACGAAGAGGTGAATTTGTGTTTATTTACACATAAACACTTTCTAAAAACAGGGTGAACTGAACCGAAGTTTTCAGTGTCATGAGCTATTGTTACAGTGGCCTCCCTCTAGTTGCAGAAACAAAATCTCTACAAGCCTGTTCCCTGTCTACTTAATCCAGATAGGCTGAATTTCACTCAATCCAGATTGAGTGAAACTAATAGCATAAAAACGTGTGCATGTTGTGTGTGTGGAAGAGAGCGTACTGAGTTCATCAGAAGCCCTAGAAACAGCTTTCTGGGTTCTTGTGTCAATTTTACAAAGTCTCGTGCACATGTGAAGTGCCCTCTCTGAAGTTAAGGTCTGGTTAATACTGGTATATTTTTATAAGATTGAGATGTGTCCCCACGCTTAACTCAGACATTTGCATTATCAGGGTCAATGTGCTAAAACCGAATCGTAACATTTTTAGACACAGATGGAAAAATTGTCATTGGCTCCTTGAAAACTTGTGTGTGTGGTAAGGGGAACAGATCCACAAAAGCATGTGCATACTTACAAACCAAGCTGTAGAGATCGGGAAAAGAACTTAAGTGTTGATCTCAAGATACCTAAATTGTCAAGATTTACCTGGCATTGTGGTGGAACTAGTTAACACTTAGAGCTTTCGGTATGTAATAACCATCTCTATGGACTGATTCAGTGTTTCCAATCCAAGGATTGTGTTCTTAAATTTGGGGGGGGTTCTGTTTTTTGGGGTTTTTTTGTTTTTTGTTTTTTTAAACTGCCTCAGATTATATTTCGTAGTTTAAAATTCTTTGCTTTATTATCTCATTAAAGCATAAAAAACTTCAGGTCTCAGATATTTATTTTCACTTGTTCTACTAATTATTTACAAAACACCCTTTGTTAACTTTAATTTTATAAATGTGTAGTATATTAAACGTCTTTAAATTTTGTTCAATTGAAACTACATTAACTTTGATTTGCTTTCCTGGGATTTTTTTTTTTAACACACCTTTTCCGTGTCCGTGCGTAGTACCTAACCAGTCCTTTGTATTCCCTTTCAATCCAATAAACAGAATGAGTAAGAAACTGTTGCTGTGTTAAATCTTCTAATATCCACTGATATGAATGCTTAAATAGTATGACTTTTAACCTAAAACAATGGATTTGCTGCATTTGACTTCCCTCTGTTTCCCTGGAGGTTTATTTTAATGTTTATTTTCGAGAGAGTGCAAGCAGGGGAGGGCCAGGGAGCAGAGAAACAGACTCCAAAGCGGGCTCTGCACTGACGAAATACAAACTCGTGACCTGAGCCAAAGTTGACGATGTTGGACGCTCAACCGCCTGAGCCCCCCCAGGTGCGCCTGGAATGTCTTGTTTAAAGGGAATCATGGACAGATTAGTTTAGGAAACAAATTTAAGGGATACTTGGATTTTAAAGGAATTCCATGCCTTCTCCATTTTGTTCAAAAATGTTACAGCATCTGAAATTCTGCATTATGAATTAGGTATGTTGAGGAGTAGAAGAAATGTGCTTCCAGTTTGAAATTAAAATTTATTTCCTAATGAATAATTCCATACTTCTTATTTAGACAATGTAAATGTCTCTGAGGAGAAATCACCCAGTGTGTGCAAATCCACAGCACAGGTGTGCTTACGAAGAAAGGCAAAGAGCCTATAAGGGCTTTGTGCCAGCGGCAGCGTCCTGCACCAAAGGACGTTCACCTGTGATAGGTCAGCACCTGGCAGGCAGCTAATGGGGTGGTCAGCAGCCGCCAGAGCTGGGGCAGGGGTAGTCTGTATGTTTTCTTTGTAGGACGCTACGTCGTGGATTTGCAGACTCAGAAACTGTTCATTTACACGTAAGCTCTCATGCCAGAGCCCAGTACCAGGCATAAAGAATTTTCCAGCCTTCGCAAATCCAAGAGAAGTTGTATTGTTTTTTTTAACTTTATTTTGAAAGAGCACGCATGAGTGGAGGAGGGGCAGAGAGAGGGGGAGAGAGAATCCCAAACAGGCACCATCATCGCGGAGCCCAACACAGGGCTTGAACCCACGAACCGTAAGATCATGAGCTGTAATCAAGAGTTGGCCACTTAACTATCTGAGCCCTGTGGGGGCCCCGTCTTCTGGCTCTTAAAGCTACAGTTTGCAAAAGAAAATAGACTTTAAGTGAATGTGCCTGCGCACTTCCCAGGCAGGCTGGTGTGTGTTGGTGAGCTTTCTCCCCACTCGTGGGCTTGCATGCAGAGACCGTTCCAGCAAGCCTCCATCTCCTTATCCACAAAGGACCTGCGAGCAAGTATATCTGCTCTCCCTCCTGGCGCCCGTGCGGGTACTCGGGGCGTGTGCCAGATGTGCACGGTGTGTGTGTTACATAGTCCCTGTGAGCAAGAGCGCCCCTCCATGTGGGGGCTCTAGCCCGGACTCATGAGATAACATGGCTCACGGGCGGCGGGTCTGGGGTTTGAATCCCGCTGTGATTCCACAGCCTGTGCTTTCTCCCAAATCCCGGCCCATGTGAGCCGCTCTGCTTCCAGACCGCGAGTCACATCTATGAACACGTGTTTTGGGCTGGCGCTCACTGCTGGCACAGAGCCTGAGCCCATAACCTTGGCTGTGAGGCCAGGGAGCAGGAGCGAGAAGGGGACAGACAGGGACCAGCCCCCACACCACGCATCTGTCTGGCTGTGGAGGGAGGTCCCCACGCAGCGGGCACTCACCCAGGCCGCCGGCTCCCACCTCCCGTGCTTTCTCATTCATTCTCCGGCAGCTTCACGGGGCACGGCCTAGGCTCAAATGAACTGGTTTGCAGGCACGGGGCCTCCAAGCTGGGCACCTCTGAGCGCAATGTTTAAGCACCAACAAATATAAACTCCTTTGGTCCAAAAGCCATTCCAGCTTGTCGAAGCTCGGTGAAGATTGAAGGGCCCCCCTTGTTCTGGCTGACTGCGCAGCTCAGAGAAGAAAATGACTCTCAAATTCTCTCGAGACTTCTCTCTGCATCAGTAAAGCTGTCAATACAACAGACGCAGAAGTTTTATAGATGAAAGCACCCACGGTGTGCTTGCACGTCTTCAGAGTGCGCGTATCTATAGAGTAGTAGTTAAAATCATGGGTTCTGGAGTCATCAGGCCTGACTCTAAATCCGATCACTGGATCACTGTGTGCTGATGCAGATAAGCTACTTCGCATCCCCTGACCTGCAGGCAGGTACAGCTAACGGTGTTGGGCGCTGGGCTCTGTAACGCAGGGTGTGCATGGAGCCACTCACCCTGCGTTACGGAGACACTTGGCAAATTGCTTGAAGACAGACTGAAAGGTCAGCACAGATGATGCATCAGTGAAATCCAGAATGTCGGAGCTTCTGCACAACACACGACCTGAGCTGACCTGACCTGGGTCACATGACCCAGCCGCTCTACAGATTGCCGGGAAACGAGAAGGAACCTGGCAGAGGAGGAGACATCAACAAAGCAAATGTATACATCTGGCTTAGATCTATCTTAGCGTGAATAAACCAACAGAAACACTTGTGAGCCAACGGGGGACATGTGAGCACCAACCGGATACTTTGGACCAGAAATCACTAGTTTATGTAGGATATCGACACTGCGGGCGCGCGCGCGTGTGTGAGTGTTTTCAGAACCGTTATGTTACAGCGATGTGGACAAAATAGCACAGATGTAATGATGTCTCGTATTCAAAACCGTCTGACTTCAGAACAGTGCAGGTAGGGGGCAGATTATACCCACAACTGATTACTGCAGCTGATGAGATACAAAATCACCAATAAGACTAGTCTGTCACTGTCTTCAGAAGTCAGTGTGTTCCCGTGCGGCCACACGAGTTGTCCTGACGGGGAGGATGGAGGGCCTGCCGGTGCAGCGCTCACCCCGCATGCATCCAATCTGCAAAATAAACATGGGATCAGCTATCAAAGGAGATCTGTTCATCCACCTTGACTCCGTCTCACACCGTCACTGACAGATTATCAATTTCAGTGAAAACAAAGGAGGGACTTGACCAGGAGCTGAGGCCAGGTCTGGCCAGGGGCCCCCTAGGAACGGGACCTGGAGTAGTTGTCAAAGTGGCCTTCTCGAGGAGTCAGCCTTTGTCAAGGAATTGAAGGAGCAGCGGACTCAGGGCCGAGCAGCCCCCGAGACCCCCAGGGTCCAGATGAGACGGCCGCAGTTCCCCCAACCCTTCCACTTTGGGTGGCCTTCATTTGGGAATTTAGATGCATCAGGACCAACCAAAGAGGATACAGATTTAACCAAGAACAAGTTGACTATTTATGACTACTTACCACCTTCAGAACTTCCACAGAAGGCACGAGGCTTCACAGCGGAAGCCAGATCAGCCTTGTGGGGCGTCACCTCGCCGCGCAACGGACCCTCATTCCAAAGTGCACACAGCAGGTGGCGGGCGCCTAGGCAGCACCCGCGGGGCTTCAGACCCTCCTCCAGCTCACTGCTGGTTCCTGCACAACCAGGACAGCGTTACTCACATTTGGGGACAGTCACACGCCACCTGGGACACTCCGCCACCCCTGCTTCAGGTTTCACGGCCTCCAATCTGGCCTCGAACACAGATAGTGGGATTGGGCTGGTGCTGCTCCGTCGGGCCTTCCTGCTGGAAGTTCAGTAGTTCACTGCCGCTGAGTGTGAGGGGCTGTGTCCTGTGTGGGAGAGGGAGGGGGCGCAGGGGTGCGTGTGCTGTCCCCATGAGTCCCTGGGGGCCCAGGTGTATGCGGTCTGGCTTCCTCGGCACTCAGCGGGGGCCCCCGGATGCTGCCTGCACCAGCGGACAGGGAAGGAGTGGCCTCAGCCAACCTCAGGGCTCTGAGGTCACCTCTAGCAGGAGCGACACGGCATAGCACACGGACCTTAGTATGTCGCCTACAGCCTTGAGAGGCCGTCACTTGGGCAACACTCTCTAGAAATACACGCCCATGCCTGTCACCCCCAGCCCTGCCGCACGCCAGCCACACAAGACAGGCACTGTGCGGGTGTAACCACAGTGAGCGTGTCAGAAGTCAGAGCACCCGGGCATCCGCTCAGCTCCTGGAAGGCTTGCGGGAGAAAGGAAACCACTCCAGTCACAGGTCACAGCCCCCAGCACACGCGAGCTTCCTGGGGTGACACGTCGTCTCTGGGCTCTAAGGGCCTGAGTTCTCCCCCCGACTTCGCCGCTTTTGGGACTCGAGGGGCCACTGGGAGCCACGGGAGAGGAGGGAGGATGGCAGAGAACTGGCTTTCTTCTCAAACAGGCAAGTGCCTCCAAAGGGAAAGGTAAGAAAGGGACCTTATCGGTCACAGCCCCTCGGCCCTTTGCCAGCACAGGTGCAAATACCGCAGGGAGGGCGTGTCAGGGCCCAGGAGGCGGGCAGGACACCTCCCCTCCGCACCCGTCACTGCCGACCCCACACACCGGGTTTACCCCTTGGGCTCCACAGCGGCGCTCAGCCAGCGCTTCAGAGCATGGCGTTAGGGCACCAAACAGGAGCAACGAAACGGCCTGGCTCACTTCACCTGGAGGAGCCAGAGAGGTCAGTGCTCCCACCACCCGCAGGAGTGGCTCGTCTGGGTCTCCCGTGTCACACAGTGGCGATCGGTGCCATAAAGGGGCCCCAGGCAGAGTGGTGACAGGCTCCATGGTCACTCGACCACCGGCTATTCCTGGTCTAATCTGATGAGCATCTCGTAGGAAATCACTGCCCCAAACCAGTGCCGAGAGACCAATGCCGCGGGAGCGGCCGGGACAGGAGGGCAGGGCCCGGCTGGAGCCAGCGTGCTCGTGGGGGTCTGAGGCGGACCTTGGAGGCTGTGGCTTTAAATGAAAATGCCTCATAAAATTTTGCTTTTTTGATTTATTTTCCTTTCTAGAAGCAGGAATTACACTGTACCCAAACGGCTTATAAGGGTTTACAAATTCTGCAAATAAATATATGTTTTGAAATGTCCCTTTCTGTTAACATCCTTGTGAGAAGGCTTTCAGTGGACAGTCTCTTAAGCCTTTGAGCTGCACTGAATGTACAAAGCGCTGGGATAGAGGCTTAAGGGTAACACCCTGCTCCTCTGCCTAGGGGACCAGTGTCGCTCCGCGCTCTGCCTTTGCCACTGCCCACGGGCTTCCCTGTGTTTCGGCGGCAGGCAAGGCTAGGGGCGGCTGTGCTACGTACAAGTACCGAACTTCAACACAGATGAAAACCACGTGGGAGGGTTCAGGCTAAAGTGGGAAACCAGAAATCTACAAAAACTCAATTCGTGTTTTTTAAATACTTTATATGGTAAAAATACAGCAAAAATATTTTATTTTGTTCAAAGAGGAAAAAATATACTGCTATGGTCACGATTCTAAGGATGATTCACATGGTCTCTGGCTTCTTGACTGCGCTCGGTGGTGCAGACGGCTCTGGCAGCCTCAGTCATTTATCAAAGCCAAGATCATACTGTAGAGAGAAGAGACTTGTGTTAGCGACGTCTCCTCAGCACTGTTCCTACACAGTCCGGTCCGTCCACACTTGTGCCTCTGAGGCTCAGCAAGGAACAATCATTTACACATAAAAGAAAGAATGTCGAGGGGCACCTGGGTGGCTCAGTCACGGTCGTGAGATCGAGCCCCAAGTGGGGCTCTGTGCTGAGAGTACAGGGCCTGCTTGGGATTCTCTCTTCTCCTCTTGCCCTCTCCCTCCACTTGTGCTTGCTCTCTCTCTAAATAAATAAACTTTTAAAACAAGTGTGTAATTAGGGCCTCTCAAAGCCCTAATTTTTTTCACTTAGAAAAAAATAACTGGGGAGGGGGTGGGAGGACAACCACCTAAAACCAATGTTGGGCTACAGTTTGGAACAAATACAGAAAAGCAAACAAAACGTTAATTCTCTCACACATGCAGCCCGCAGCCCTGCGGTGCACCGGGCAGGCCCCCCACTTCCACTCAGGATTCCGGGCTGCTCCGGGTGCCGCCTGCACAGCCAGACAGTGTCTGACACTCAGTAGGCGCTCAGTAAGCACTCGGCTAAAACCACCACAGTTAACAGCAGCCAGCGAAACTACCACCATTTTCTTTGCTGCTTAGATGACCAAACTTCACAGAAACCCCATCACGCGTCACCAATGGTGTGATTCGTTGTCCAAATTTAACCAAACCAGGGGCACCTGGGTGGCTCAGTCAGTTAAGCGTCAGACTTTGGCTCAGGTCATGATCTCACGGTTTGTGGGTTCAAGCCCCGCATCAGGCTCTGTGCTGACAGCCAGCTCAGAGCCTGGAGCCTGTTTGGGATTCTGTGTCTCCCTCTCTCTCTGACACTCCTCTGCTCATGCTGTCTCTCTCTCTCTCTCTTTCAGAAATAAACAAGACATTAAAAAAAATTTAACCAAGTGTAGACCGTACACAGCATAGATTAACGGGAGCAGCTAATCCCTGTGGAAGATTCGGAGTTTACGGCCGGTCAGCACAAACCTATGTGCTTTACATGCGTTCTCTCATTTAGTCCAGACCAAATCCAAAATAAACTCTCAAATAAATAAACTCTCAAAAATAAACAAACGTTTAAAAAATAAATTAGGGAAGTTAAAAAATAAAAGTCAGCATGAGGCACAGGGACGGCTTCCGTGGCCACAGAGAAACTAACACCCCGAGTACCCACGGCAGGTCAGACAGATCGCTGATCCAATGACATAAGTCAGGCTGCGAGAATTCCACAGGCTCCCCCAAGGCTCTGCAACGACAATGCAGAACCCACAGCACAGTAACGTGCCCCCCACTGTGAGCAGGCGACCGTGTAGGGAGCTGCCAGGAGGGCCGGGAACTCACCTGTAAAGATACATGAAGAAACAGAGCAAGTGGAAACCAAGCTTGATCATGGCTTCCTTCATGTGGGACTTCAACTGACCCCGATTGTGGATCTCCGTCGGGTCGAATACCCCCATGTTACCACTCGGCACCATGATGAACCTGATGCACAAGTGACAGAAGGAAATCCAGTCATCAGCACAAATATTCACAACAAGCAGCCCTTCCCAGTGACCGACTGTAGAGGCCTTGAATTCCGACCCGACACGGACAGACTCGTACGATGACGTCACGGGCCACCATGTGGTTTCCTCTGAAAGATACAACACTTGTTAATGTGGAGTGTTAATTTTCTGCCCTCGGACAAATCAGGTAACGCTCTAGAGATGGGTACTTTATGCTGAGACCCTTTTACTCAGCTGGAGAGAACTCCTAAACTGGCCCTACCTACAGTTGTTTTCCAGCAGACACAGTGGAGGGGACTCCAAAACCAAACCTACTTTATCAGGTTCTTAGAAACTTTTTTTTTAAATTTTTTAAAATGTTTTTTATTTATCTCTGAGAGACCGAGATAGTGTGAGCAGGGGAGGGTCAGAGAGAGAGGGAGACACAGAACCTGAAGCAGGCTCCAGGCTCTGAGCTAGCTGTCAGCACAGAGCCCAATGCGGGGCTCGAACCCATGAACCACGATATCATGACCTGATTCGAAGCTGGATGCTTACCCGACTGAGCCACCCACGTGCCCCAGAAACTTCTTTACCTAGAAACTTCTGACATAATTAATGCAATTCCCCCAGAACACCTATGAGGAGGAGGAGTGTCAAACAATTTTCCCATTTCACAGAAGACGGTAAAGAGAGAGGCTCCTGCTGACCCGAGATGACGCGCCTCCACCCACAGGGTCCATGAACGGGGCCCAGTTCACAGACACAATTTAGAGAAGGCTGAAGGGAAATGCTGTAGCGTGAGTGCTTCTGTGGTCACACAAAACCCCTCTTCAGACAGTAAATAGTTCAGACTCAGCATGTAACGTCTCACTTTACGGAACCCTTAAAACAACAGGTGAAGTGCATGGTATTGTTAAGTGATAATATTCTGACATCAGAAATGTCCTTCGCGTATGAGTGGAGGCGCGGCCGCAGTGGGGACAGGAGCAGGGCCACAAGCCATGGGGAGAGAGGGCACCGTGAGGCCGCACAGCGTTCCAACACCAGACCAGTTCGACCCAGTGTCCCCAGACTCGGGAGGGACTCCAACTTTTTAAAAAAATCCTGAAGGCCCCATGTTTAACTCGCCAGGGGTCTCTCAGGCTCTCCTGCTTCTTTCCCATGGCTGCGTGTGTAGCAGGTGCTCCCCACACGACCCGCTGCAGCAGAGGAACCGGCTCACTTGGGGAGCGTCGACCCGCTTCAACACCCCTTGGGACCATGTGTGCAAGGACGTGCCCTGACCTCGCGCGTGTCAGCCCCTTCCTGTCATGCGCGGTTCTCACACTGATGTCTGTGAAACGCAAATGCCCCCTGAGTTCCACAAACTTAACACCCCCAAACCCTGCTGCCCCCAAGAACCCGAGAGCTGAGCAGTGGGTTCTTATATCCGAGGGTCCAGAGGCCGCCTCCGCTCTGTCTCAGAGCCCTCTCCTGCTGGGTCCTGGCCGCGCCGTCAGACTCTGTCTGCCCTCCCTCTCATGTGTGGGTGTCCTTTGCACACCCGCATCACAGCCCTGCCCTGGCCCTCTGGGCCCACCCATCTCCAGCCGGTCCTTCCCACACGATGCTCCTGGGAAAACCTTCCCAAAGACCACTTACTTCATCAGCTTCGCTGCCCAAAAGTATACGGAACGAGATGCATGAATGGCTACGAAGCACATTAAAAGGTACCAGGATTACCAGCCACTGGGGAAATACCACACCCAGCAAGATGGCTAAAATGAAAAGACACAGGGGTGCCCAGTAGGCTCAGTCGGAAGGGCATTCTCGACCCCAGGGGTCATGACCATCGGGGTAGACGTTACTTAAATAAAAATAAAAGAGACACACAACAATAGGTGTTGGCGAGGATGTGGAGAAACAGGAACCGCACGCACAGCTGCTGGGAATGCAAAATGGTGTGACTGCTTGCGAACCCCCAGGCAGCTCCTGAAAAAGTTCAATGTAAAGTTACCACATGACCAGGAAAATCCACTCCTAGGAGAAGTTACAACGTGTCCACGCAAGAACATGCACGGGAATGTTCACGGGAATTACTCAAAATACCTGGAAACTAGAAACAACCGAAAGCCCATCAACTGCATTAACAAAATGCAGCGTGTCCACACGCGGGAACGGGATTCAGCCTCTAAAGGGAGTGAAGAACACGGTACCTGCCACACAAGAACAGGACTAGAAAACACGGTGCCTAGTGACAAACCAGTCACAAAAGAGCACAGCCTGAGGTCTCCTGTACGACAGCTCAGCACAGAATAGGTAATCTTAGGAGAGCCAGAAAGTAGACTGCTGACTGCCTAGGGCCAGGGGAAAGGAGAGGGACAGGGGAGAGGAAGGGAGGGGAGAGGGAGAGGGAGAGGGGAGAGGAAGGGAGGGCAGGGGAGGGGGAGAGGAGAGGGGAGACTGCTAATGGGCATAGGCTTTCTTTTGGGGTGAGGAGCATGTTCTAAACCAGACTGGTGCTGACTGCTTACATGTACAAATGTACTAAAAAGATATGGAACAGAGAATGTGCAGTTGTTGAATGTCTGCCAACAGCACTTGCCGGGCTCGTGAGCTCCGCGACCCGATGCTCACGGTTCTGGGTGGCGCATCCTGAGGGGCACCACCTGCTGTTACCGCAGCCTTGTCTACGAGCCTGCAACCCAACAGCCCTACACACGCCCTATGTGTCTGCCTCAGGGCCCCCAGCACTCCCTCATCCTTCCCCCTCCTGTGACTCTGCGCAGACACCCCCTCCTGGGAAGGTCCCAGCTGGCGGCCTCCCCATCACCCTGGGCGCCCCAGCCCACCTCGAGCCCACCCTGTACTGAAGCTTGCTGCTTATTTTGTTACTCAGTGTTTTGCCTCTCGGTCCTGTGGGCAGAGACCACTCCCCATAGGTCTGCGTCCCCAAAAGCACGAAGTGCAGGTGTCTGAAAAGGGTCAAGGACCCATCTGTTGATTTTTTTTAACCTTTCTAAGTAGCAGGTAAATCTGTGAACAGCCAGTCAATCTATCACTGCTATCATCAGGGCAATAAACCCACATGATCTTTGTGATTATGGGAAACAGAATCCATGTACTTTTCTGTCCCCCCCCCAGTAAACCTGCTAGAACCTCCCACCATACTTGATACTGCGGACAGAAACCTCATGGAGCCTCCCTTCCTCTGGGGCTCTCTGTCGTCGCAGACAATGACGTGCGGACTGGGGTGTCACTGAGATGCAATCTCAGGGTTCCCACTCTCCCTCCCGAGTTCCTTTTCCGCCCAGTGGGGTCACAGGGACACCGACCCATGCTCAATGTCTGCGTGGGGTGGCACCCTGGCCGCCGGGGCAGGGGCCCGTGTTCCCGTGGAGCTCAGGTCAGGGTGCTGGTCTATGGGGATGACCACACGAGAGCATGAAGAATCTTACAAGAAAAAGTAATAGTTTCCCTCTTGGAAAGAGGTCCAGAGATTTAAAATCCCTTCCGTGGCTCAGGTCCCAGTTTCATGATCTTTATAAATCCATCCCCCAACACCTGCTCACTTCCTCCTCCTCACAGCCTTCTCCTGTGCTCCCCATTACCTCCTCCCACCCTCCTTTACTCTTTTCTTTGTCCTTTTTTAAGTCTTATTTATTTAAGTAATCTCTACACCCAAAATGGGACTCAAACTAAGGACCTTAAGACCCACACGCTTTTCTGACCCAGCAACACCCCCTCCTTCTAACTGCACTTTTTAATATTTACTTACTTACTATTGTTCGTTTTTTAATTTTCGTTTAGTTTTGAAAGAGAAAGAGTGTGAGTGAGGGAGGGGCTGAGAGAAAGAGGGAGACACAGATTCGGAAGCAGGCTCCAGGTTTTGAGCTGTCAGCAGAGAGCCCAACACGGGGCTTGAACTCACGAACTAGGAGACCATGACCTGAGCCAAAGTCTGACACTTAACTAACTGAGCCCCCACGCGTCCCCCTGGCTTTTGACCATTCTTAACGGAAAACACACGTCTTTAGACATCACAACTGAATGTTACACATTTTTAAAATTTATGCACGTAAATTTGTGTTCTGACTATAAGACCAGACCATGCAAACTGCTACTTGCCCCATCCACCAAGAAAACAGGGATTTATGCTGACTTCACGTGGGATTCTGCTGTCCTTTATTTCGTGACTGACATGTATTTTATTGCAGGAAAAGAGCATTATGTTTTTCTTTTTAATTCTGCTTTAAACTGCCAGGACACAAAGCATTAGTAAACAAACTATACTCACCGATAGATGTTCCAAGTGGCAACGGGCAGGTTGAGAAGGAAGATGAACCAGTGCAAGGAAATGAGCATCAACACGGTGACGATGGTGTGGCCAATCAGCTCGGGAATGACCCACTGCAAGGGAAGAACACGGTATTCGTGGCCCTGCTGCGTGCTCCCTGAGTGTCCGTGTTAGCTGATGCTAGATCGATGGAGATGCACAGAGTGTACAAGCTGGTGTTCCAAGATTTATTTTTAGACTCCGATGACCCAGATCTGCATAGAGCTGTAACCACTCACGCCATGCAAACATGTCACACACCGCTCAAAAATAATGCACTTAAATCTCAATGATGTTTTATCCTCAGCAAAGGTCCAGATTCATTCACCAAGCAGGTATGAATGACTATTGGGGAAAAATGGAGTATCATTCATTCACTGGCTATTCCAAGGTCTGTACCAAAGCCCCTCATTCTAATAGGGGTGGTTTATATCCAAATATACACTGCACTGCAAGTCAGAATAGCAACTTAAATACGTTCCAATCTCCAGAACCCTGAGGAAAATCCTTTCTTCCTTTCTCTCCGTCTCTCTGTCTCCCTCTCCCTCTCTCATACACACACCCTCTCACACACACACACACACACACACACAGGTACTTTAACAGCTCACAGTAACAGTGTGAAGGGCTCCAGGGCACCCGGGCCCTTACGTGCGCGCTGCTGACTGCGCAGCACTCTACTGCTCATGCGCCAACAGCTGTGGCCGCAGGTCCTCCATCCACCAGCTTCCTCTCCTACCAGGAGAGATGTTCCTTTCCACGGAAGTTAATAGGAACACTTACGCAGACATAAACTGCTGCTTGCAGAAATGAGAAAAGCAAAACTCAGAGAGGTTAAGCAATCTGCCCCAGGTCACAAAGCTCCTTAGTGGCTGAATAACATGTAAGTTCAAACACACTGGCCCCAGGTCTCTTGCAACACACTTTTAAAAATAAAACGTGGAGTTTCTGAAGTGTAACCAATTGAGCACAACGCTTACACAGGTAAGCTACGAAGTCAATCATACCTGGAGCGGGATCCCTGCTCTCCCCTATCAGCTATGCAGGGTAGGAAAGGTTGCTCCCCCTCTCTGAGCCTCGATTTGCTCATCTGTAAACTGGGGACGAGGACACCCACACCTGAGGAGGCGGCAAACTAGACGAGGCAGCCCGTGTGAGCCGCACGCAGAGCCAGCACTCGCAAACGCAGCGGGGTTACCATGACCACCAGCGCCACTACCACCAGCTGCACCCTCCGCCCCCAGTGGTCATTTCCGAACAGGCTCTCTTACCTTAGGCTGCAGTCAACTTTGTTTTACAGCCACAAACCAGAGGCAAAAGTCTTAGGAAGCGACACGTCATTTTCTTCTGCTTTTGCTTTACTTACTTTCAACCAAGCCCTGGTTTTCATGGTCTTCCCTCCCCAGCAAGGTGTTCTCCCCCTAACTTGCTCTCTGAACACCCGCACTGGGCTTACAGCCCCCCGGCGGGAGCCTGGAAAAGGCTCCTGTGAGTAACTGAATGGCACATGAGAAAACACATACAAACAACTGCCTGACAAGGGGCCAGGTAAGCGCCAATCGCCCCACAGTGAGGCCGCTCTACCTGTAGGTCGGCCCACAGCCTGGCCCATGCGCAGAGCCTCCGTGAGTCTGTATGTGCTTTAACCTAAGTATGAATAGACGCCCGTGCACCAGAAATTAAGAAGACCACCCCCCGCAAAATGAGAGGGGAAAACACAAGGGGAAAGGAGCTTGTAGGGAACACATATAACATAGGAAACAGAAGGAAATTTCAAAACTGCTATAACAGATTCTCAGATGGCTAGGATACTCACACCGGAGCTAGGCAACAAGGCCTCAGAAATTAAAATCTTGCTGTAAATGGAGTATTCGTAGGAGATCAGAAGATAAAGCAGAGGGAATCTTAAAAAGGTACAAAAAAACCAAAGGGATAAAAATTTTTAAAAACAAAAGGCAGCTAATCCAGCAGATGAATTATATAGTTCGTGCAAGTTGTTGAAAGAGAAGAGAGAAAAAAAGAGGGGAAGGTGCCCTGGTGACTCAGTCCGTTGGGCATTGGACTCTTGATTTCAGCTCAGGTCAGGATCTCACGGTTTGTGAGATCGAACCCTGTGTCGGGCTCTGGGCTGAGCATGGACCCTGCCTGGGATTCTCTCTCTTCCTCTCTCCCTGTCCCTCCCCAACACGCACATGCACACAAGCTTTCCCTCAAAATAATCATTAAAAAAAACAGGGGCGCCTGGGTGGCTCAGTCGGTTAAGCGTCTGACTTCGGCTCAGGTCATGATCTCATGGTTCGTGGGTTCGAGCCCTGCGTAAGGGTCTGTGCTGACAGCTCAGTGCCTGGAGCCTGTTTCAGATTCTGTATCTCCCTCTCTCTCTGACCCTCCCCTGCTCATGTTGTCTCTCTCTCTGTTTCTCAGAAATAAATAAAACAAACAAAAAAATACAATCCAGTTGGTAAAATATATAACCATTCTTCTAAAGATGAAGAGGCCTGCAAGTAATATAATATTGATTACATCTCTATTTTTTTAAAAAAGTCTTGCAGTGGGGCACCTGGGTGGCTCAGTCGGTTGAGGGACCGACTTCAGCTCAGGTCATGATCTCATGGTTCGTGGGTTCAAGCCCCACGTCGGGCTCTGTGCTGACAGCTCAGAGCCTGGAGCCTGTTTCAGATTTTGTGTCTCCCTCTCTCTGACCCTCCCCTGCTCATGCTGTCTGTTTCTCAGAAATAAATAAAAAATATTAACACAAACAAAAAAAGTCTTGCAGTTTGGCAGATAAATACAAAATCTTTTATTTAGATCTATCACTTCTATCTATCACTATCACTATGTAGATCTATCTATTAAACCACATTCTGGAAAATTCAAAATAAAAAAAAAAGAAGAGGAGGGATATAGTTTACTAGAAATGTCAATACCCGAATATCACTCTTTACCCCTCATGGGCCAGAAAAACAGAAGCAGATACAGATGAGAAACTTCTAGGTGAAGCCAAGAGCACCTCCCTGCAGTATTTACTGAGCTATGACATGAACTTTTATCTAGAGTCTTCTGTCTGCTCAGCTCGCAAAGTGAATCAGGACTAACCGGTTTCCCTGTACCGAGACAAACTGCAGTGCAGAGCATCTTTGAGCACACAATAAAGGGAAACTGGTCTTGAAACAAATCAACTAATTCCATTTCTCAGCAAGCCGCAAAAAAAAGGTCATCTTTTATGCTTTTATGGAACAAAACACAGACTGAGCTTTTTAGTCATGAGCAGGGAGAACGATTATCCTCCTAACGAGCCTTTTTGTCCTAAAGTACCTATGGACACAGGGACCAGGTAGAAGCAGAGTGAAGAAACAAAATTTCAAGTGGGGTCTTCCAGTATAGTTTCACCATCTAAAATACTGCCAAAACACAGTAGCTGTGCAGACATTCCAACGAGTAAGAAACAATGCACTTCAAAATCAAACATACCTTTGCTGGTTATCGATAACAACCTCGAACACAGAAAATGAGTAAAGAAATATCTTACCTTGTTTAATTTCGAGCAACATGATCTAGCATTAATGTAATCACATTCTAAATCAGACAATGTAATTATCTGAGGATCAAGATAAGGAATTACAAGCCGTTTCAAAAATTTTTAAT
Organism: Proteles cristata cristata; assembly: GCA_017311185.1. Lineage (NCBI taxonomy): Eukaryota > Metazoa > Chordata > Mammalia > Carnivora > Hyaenidae > Proteles > Proteles cristata. Next base: position 168,787 of record JAESUZ010001911.1, on the reverse strand, counting down.
GTTTTATTTATTATTTCTGAGAGAGAGCACACGCGTACACAGGAGCAGGGGAGGGACAGAGAGAGGGAGACACAGAATCTGAAGCAGGCTCCAGGCTCAGGGCTGTCAGCACAGAGCCCAATGTGGGGCTCGAACTTGCAAAACATGAGATCACAACCTGAGCCACTCAGGAGCCCCAATAGACTTTTTTTTTTTTTTTTTGATAACTAAGTGCTTTTAAATTTCAGGAAAAAAATCCACTGTAGTGCAGAATTAAATTTGCCTCGAAAACACTTATTTCCTTAAAGTTTAGTCATTAGACAATTCAATTTCCTCATTTATGTCCCTTCAACAAATTATTTTCACAAAAGAATCTTATTTTGCTCAATTCTAAAGTGATCCATACCAGAACACCCAGTCTGAGTTCCTCAAAAGTGAAAATGACGGTAAGAATCAGAAGGTAACACCTATAAAAACAATTTAAATGTGAAAAACCTCAATTCCCAATAGTAGAAAAATAGTGTTTATTTATGACATATCCATAAAATGTCTTTGAAGACTCAAGATGTGAAAAAAGGAAACGAGAAGGGCACCTGGGTGGCTCAGCTGGTTAAGCGTCTGACTTCGGCTCAGGTCATGATCTCACGATTCATGGGTTCAAGCCCCGCATCGGGCTCTGTGCTGACAGCTAGCTCAGAGCCTGGAGCCTGTTTCAGATTCTGTGTCTCCCTCATTCTCTGACCCTCCCCTGCTCACGCTGGCTCTCTCTCTCTCTCTCTCGCTCTCTCTCTCTCTCTCGGAAATAAAAAGAAAAAAAAAAGAAAAGAAAAAAGGAAACAAGATACAAAACTATCAGTACAGTGGGGTCATGGGTGAGCAGTGGTTATGTCTCCTCACAGAGGACCTGTTTTCCTATTATTTCTCTTTCCCAAACTCTGCACACTAAACACACATTCTAGTAGAATTAAGCAAAAAAAAAAAACGGATTTTGGCATAAAATGTAAACTCACAAATAAAAACGTGAGGACAGACACAGAAGGAAAAGGCCTCAAATGAGTGATACAAGGCCTGACAGCTGCTGTCAAACGCTCCCTGTCCCCCAAAAGCTGGGACAGAGCTGAAAGGAATAGAGCAAAACGATGAAGATCACTGTCGGCGGGCGACAGAAATATAAGGTTTATTACGCTATAGGCTCTACTGTTTGAAAATGTCCAAAAAGACAAGTAAAAGTAAGTGTTCTCACCTAAATTCTAAACATTTCCATATGGATGTTCCCCTATCACCTCAACACAACGAAGGTCAAACCTGTCACTGTTCCCACAAACCATTTCACCTCCGCAGGGTTTCCTTTCTGTTGCCAACACAAGTATTTCTTGTCCAGGCTCAAACCCCAGGGGGGATCACACCCCACAAGCAGCCTTCACCGGCCCCTCACTTCCTCCTCGCTCCACCTGTAAATCCCACCTTCCACCAGCCACAGTTAGAATCCTATTTCAAACCCACGCAGGCCTATTCCCAATGGTTTCTTACCTTCCAGTCTTTCCTCTTTCCAACCCACTCTGCAAGCTCATCTTCCTAACATACCATTTGTTAACGTCAATAACGTTCCATGGCTCCCTACTGCCTTGAGGATGGAACTGAAAGCTCCAGCTGTCTCCACCTTCACTCGCAAACCTTTCGAAATCGTATCTAATCCAGCCTTTCCAACCTTGACCTTCTCCAGCCAAAATCAACCTTGTGCTCCAGATACTCTATGCCTTGACCCCATCACCCAGTAATGCAAGAAACATGCCTGGCTCTGCACCTTTGCTCATCTCATTCTGAATACCCAGTCCTGCCCTTCGGCGCAGGCTTTCTTTGGGGTTCAAAGTCTGGGAAAACCCCATCTCTACAGAACTTCCTCGCCGACTATTTCTTCCCTCCCACTCTAGGAGGAAGCTCGGGCAACTATCCAAAACGAGAGTTAACAACAGTATTGTGCTGAATCCCAGCAAAACACACCCTACACGTACCTTAATGTCCACCTAACACTGATCTTTGTGCATAAACTGCTGTAAGCCAAGGCTACTTTACATCAAGCCTAGCTTTCCAAACTGCAAAACCAAAAACCCATGTTTTATTTCCTATAAATCCCAGTTCTTTATGTCACAAGAGGGACATAGGTCACCAAAACTTAGGCCAGTAATTCTGGTTTTTCAGTCAGTTCACCAAGCCTAATAAAACTGAAGGTTCTTGGGTGCATGGCTGGTTCAGTCCGTGGAGCCCACGACTCTTGATCTTGGGGTTGTGAGTTTGAGCCCCCTGTTGGGTGTAGAGATTACTTAAAATAAAATCTTTAGGGGCACCTGGGTGGCTCAGTGAATTAAGCAACTGACTTCAGCTCAGGTCATGATCTCACAGTTGGTGGGTTTGAGCCCCCATCAGGCTCTGTACTGACAGCTCAGACCCTGGAGCCTGCTTCCGATTCTGTGTCTCTCTCTCTGCTCCTCCCCCTGATCGTGCTCTCTCTCTCTCGGTCTCTCTCAAAAATGAATAAACATTAAAAACAATTTAATAAAAAATTATAATAAACAAAATCTTTAAAGCAAAAACAAAACAACTAGAGGTTCTCATTAGAATTCATCAAGGTAAAAACGACAGCTGAACCGGGATAGGCGGACGCAGAGCACAGCGGCCACGGGGCAGGCACTGCGCTGGATGCCAAACGCGTGTCCCCACTACACACACACACGCCCCTTCCTGGGAAGCAAATATTTCCCACCTCACCCAGGAAAAGAGACTGAGGCAGGTGCGCCGCTGCACACAGCGGGCCCCTGGCAGAGCACGGGGTCCTCCCTGCAAACTGTCCACTCCATCCAGAGCAGGCTGCCTTTCGGAACAAAGTTCCGCGTCACACCGAAAACACACGCACACCTGTCCTCAAGCCAGGGTGCTCTGGAGAAAAGAAAGCTTAATTCGCTTGGAAAGCACCCCGTGGGGGGCTTCCGACGCTTAATGAAGGCTCTGGTCATAAACTCACGGATTATGGGAGCGAGTCTCCCCCCCCCCCCCAATGCTCTAAGCTGACAGCCAGGAGCCTGCTTGGGATTCTCCCTCCCTCTCTGCCCCTCCCCCGCTTGCTCTCTCAATAAAAAAACAAATAAAACAAAGAGGGCAAAAGGAAAACATTACAAAGGAAGCAGCCCCCGTGATCCCCCAGGAAGGAAAGATCAGCGCAGCCTGGCACGGATTCTTCCCACTGTTTAAGGACCTGTGACTGGACGCTCCCTGAGAGCGGGTGCGGGTCCCCCATTCACGCAGAGGACCCGAAACCGCGTGACAACAGCACAGGACCACAAAGTGCGGGCGCGCCCGGGCACCGACGGCCGGGAGGCCGCCGCAAAGGCCCCGCGGCGACCAGAGGGGACGTCCATCGGCCCGCGCGCCCAGGGCAGAACCGGGAGGGGAAGGGCCCGGTGGCGGTGGGGGAGCGGGGGAGCGGGGGGCAGGCAGCAGGATCGGCCTCCCGCCCGCCTCCGCGCTCGGCCCCGCCGCCCCCGCGCACCTGCCCGGCCCCGCTTCAGCCCCGTCCCTCCGGCGCCGGGCGCGGGCGGCCTCCGCCTGCCTCAGCCAAGGATACGAAGTACACCGAGAGGAAGATGAGCGTGCAACAGTCCAGGAGAGAGAAGACGAACACCACCGCCTCCATCCTCCGCCGCTGCTCCTTCCGTCAAACCAGCCCCAGAGCCCGGCGCGCCCGCCTGCACGCCCCTGATAGGCCCTCGCCGGGCGCGGAGTCCCGGCGCCGCAACATGCCGGGACTTGTAGTCCGCCGACGCCGCCCCCGACGCACGCTGGGAAGTGTAGTTCGCGAGCACCGACGCGGCCGTAAGGCGAGGGCGGGGTTCCACCCTAATCCTGACCCGGTCCGGAGACTGTGCCAGAATTAGTCAGCGAGTTTTCACTGGCGTCCGGCGGGCACCCGACTTGACCACGGGAAGGCGTTCTCCTCGCAGAGCACAAGTCCGACCGCGACAACACCGCTGGGGACGCGTCTCCCCGACGTCGCTTTGTCTTAGGTCTCTGCCTCGCCCCGCTCCAGACGTTAAGATTTTCGAAGACGCTGTGTGTTGTGTTGTTCACCTTACAAGTTTTCACGGACTCCACCCCACTGCTCTGACACCAGGCATAGAAACCGGGCATGCAGGCTGGGGGTCACAGGGAAAAGGCCGTTTATTTCAAAGACAAATTCTATCGAAGCCATACATCCGTTCAACTGATACTTTCTTTTTATTTTGTTTTATTTTTAAGTAGGCTGCACAACCTGGGGCTTAAATTCACGATCTTGGGATCAAGAGTCACATGCTCATCCATTGCCAGTCAGGCATCCCCCCACCTCTATTTTCTGAGCAGTTAGCACGTGCCAGCTCCTGGGCCCTGCGGATACACGATGAAATGACAGGGAAAGTCCTTCTGTTCCGATAGTTTCCATTACAGTGGGGGAGGCGAGGACAACAAAAAATATGTCACTGACAGGCAGTTGTAAGTAACTGAAAGAGGGCAGAGGAGGGGAAACGTTGAAGTCTGAACCATCAGAGAAAGCCAGGCTGACCCACTGACATTTAATTTGAAATCTGAACAATAGCGTGTTTCAGGCGGTGCAAATCAGGATCGCAAAGGCCCCATTGCTCATAGAAACTTGGCGTCATTAAGGAACAGGAAAAAAGGACAGTGTGGCCACACTACAATCAACATGGGCGGGGTGGATTTTAACGGCCCATCTGAGGTGACAGGGAAAGGTCACACAGGTCTTGTGGACCCGCCCCCCTTCTTGCAAGTTTCACCTTTATTTTCATATGACGATAAACCAGGGGACAGTTTCAAATATAAAATACCTTGGTCCGATATACATTCTAAAAACGTCCTTCTGTTTGGTGCCCTATCGGTAGGCAAAGGGCCAGGTTTGTCTGCAAGGAGACCACTGAGGAGAGGATGAATAGGGAACCCAGTATGACCACAAACCAACAGGATTTCCTGGACACGATATAAATTCACAGGATCACCAACAGTTCATAGGTTAGAGCCAGACCAGATTATTTAGAGACCGGCTGTGATTACACTCCCAGCACACCTTGCACACACCTCTGTCAGAGCGCTCATCATATCATCTGCCTCTCCTGCCCAGCCAGCCAACTAATACAGATGTTATTAGTTTGTGTACATCCCCATATCTTCCAACCTGCAAATAGCTGGTGTTTAATAAATGTTTGCTGAATGACCTATCCTGACTCTAAGGAGAGATTTCATTAAAATTATTCCCGATTTTATTAAAAACATAAACTTAATCTCACATTCCTCTCAAGATGGAGCAGAAAACACAGGGTATCCCATCGTCTTTGGCTGCTGTTTAATTCTGAGTAAATAAAAAGTCTGGCACCAGAATCAACGGTTAGAGTTGCAAGTTCTTTTTTTTTTTTTTCTAAATTTTTTTTAATGTTTTTTATTTATTTCTAGGAGAGAGAGACAGACAGTGTGAGCAGGGAAGGGTCAGAGAGAGAGGGAGGCACAGACTCTGAAACAGGCTCCAGGCTCTGAGCGGTCAGCACAGAGCCCGATGCGGGGCTCAAACCCACGAACCATGAGATCATGACTTGAGCCATGCTTGGACACTCAACCGACTGGGCCACCCTGGCACCCCGATAGTTTGAATTAGTATAGAAATGCAGGTTAACACTATACTAATTCTATACAGGTTATCTTCCGGAATAATTTTCACAGCATTGCTCCCGTCTTCTGGCTTGTATTAGTGCCTACATTGAAAATGTTCTGCCATTCTAAAATTCCTGATCCTATGGATGTATTATGTCCATTCTTCCTGAAGATTTAGGATCTTCCCTTTTCCCTGACATTCTGAAATGTCATGACGACACATGTTCTTCACTATGCTAGGCACTCGGTGGACTTGTTGAATATGAAAACACATGCCTTCCAGTTCTCATAAATTTTCAAGGGTTGCTTCTTTATTGTTTTGTACTTCTGTTTTGTGCCTTACTGCTTCGTAAAATAGTTCCTCTATTGGGGCGCTTGGGTGGCTCAGTCGGTTGGGCGTCTGACTTCGGCCCAGGTCATGATCCCATTGGTTCGTGGGTTTGAGCCCCGTATCCGGCTCTGTGCTGACAGCTAGCTCAGAGCCTGGAGCCTGTTTCAGATTCTGTGTCTCCCTCTCTCTCTGACCCTCCCCTGCTCACGCTGTCTCTCTCTCTCAGAAATAAATAAAAAACATTAAAAAAAAAAATAGTTCCTCTTACTATTTCCATCCCTGTGTATTTTGTTTTACTTTCTATGGGAATTCCCCAACTCTACCTGACAAACTTCTGATGAAGCTTATTTACTGCTATCTCTTTAATTTATAAGAGATCCTTTTTGTCCTCTGTTCTTTTTTTATGGTATCCTCTTCTTGTTTCAGTGATACAGTATCTTCTCATTTCAACAAGGATATAAATTTTGATATATTTGATATATTCTGCTCTGTACATTACCTCTGTTACCTCTAATTTCTGTTTCGATTACTTTGTTTTGGTCTGTGTTTCATGTTGGAGATTAACTTTAATCTTTGATTGTCTGTCTGTTCATATGTTAAATTTAAAAATGCAAAAAAGGGGCACCTGGGTGACTCAGTAGGTTAAGCATTCAACTTCAGCTCAGGTCATGATCTCATGGTTCATGAGCTTGAGCCCCACATGGGGTTCTGTGCTGACAGCTTGGAGCCTGTAGCCTGCTTCAAATTCTGTGTGTCTCTCTCTCTCTGCCCTCTTCCCATTATGCCCTGTCTCTCTCTCTCAAAATAAATAAAGTTAAAAAATAAAAAGTAAAAATAAGTAGAATGTAAAACTCCCAGAAATGCAGGGAAGCTTCATGATGTTGGATTTGACAATGATTTCTTGCATATGATGCCAAAAGCACAGACAACAAAAGCAAAAATGGATGAACTCCATCAAACCTAAAAAACTTTGTGTGCATTCACGGAAACTGTTGAAAGAGTGAAAATGCAATCTATGGAATGGGAGAATATTTGAAATCTTATATGTGATAAGGAGTTAACAAGAATATATAAAGAATTCCTACAATTCAACAACAATAAAATAACCCAACTACAAAATTGGCAAGGATTCAAGCAGATATTTTTCCAAAGAAGACATACAAATAGCTAGCAAGCAGATGAAAAGTGTGCTCAACCTCATTATCAGACTAAGGCAAATCAAAACCATAATGACGTAATACCTCATACTCCTTAGATTGGCCACTATAATAACAAAAACTAGAAGACCTCAAAACCTAGCAAATAACAACTGCTGGTGAGGATGTGAAGAAATTGGAACCCTTATTCACTGTTGATAGGAAGTTAAAATGGTGCAGCCTCTATGAAAAATAGTATGGAAGTTCCTCAAAAATTTAAAAGTATTATTACCATGTGATCCAGCAATCTCACTTCTGGGGATATATTCAAAAGAACTGAAAGCAAGATCTTAAAGAAATATTTGTACATCCATGTTCATTGCAGTGCTGTTCACAGTAGCAGAGAAGAGGAAACTATCCAAATGTCCACTGGTGGATTAATGGATTTAAAAATGTGGTACAGGGGGATGTAGGTGGCTTAGCTGGTTAAGCGTACAACTTTGGCTCAGGTCATGATCTCACAGTTTGTAAATTCGAGCCCCATGTCAGGCTCTGTGCTGAAAGCTCGGAGCCTGGCTACTGCTTCGGATTCTGTGTCTCCCTCTCTGCCCCTCCCGTTTGTGCTTTCAAAAATAAACAAACATTAAAAAACAATTTTTAATCACAATGAAATATCACTTTATATACACTAAAATGTCTCTCACTAAAACACAAAAAGACAGAAAACAAGTCTTGGGGAGGATTCAGAGAAACTGGACACACGCAGTGCTGGTGGGAATGTAAACTAGGCAGCTACTGTGGAGAACAGGTTGTTGTTCAAAAAGATACACATTGAGTCACCAATGACCCAGCAATCCCCGTTAGGTATATACCCGAAAGCACTGAAAGTCAGGATATAGAACACCCAAATTATAAAGCACAATGAGTCAAGAAGCTGTTTGCCAGTGAGATACCAAGTTTGGGAGGGCAAAGGCAGGAAGCACAGGTGAAATGTGATGGTACCACTAGGTGGCGATGAAGGACATTCCATTTACTGTAGGAAGTTCGTGAGATACATAATGCACTCAGGTTACCAGTCTTCTTTCGTTTAGATGCGTGCTACCATTTCACCTGAACACTAGAAGTGATGGAAGTCATCTTCAGAACAATAATTACTAGCAGGAAATCCAGTGGGAAATGTTCAAGTATATTGTTATCGATACCTAGTATTAACTTACTTCCCATTATTGCCTGCTGCACCTGATGTACTAACGTGGTGAAAAACATGCTTGTCCTTAATAAGCCAGCATTCTGGAAAGTACTTCAGGTCTGTAGAGATCACACAATTTGCAAATTTTTCCAGCGCAATATTAAAGGGACTATTTGTACAAAAAGTTTTAAGAATTTCAAGATGGAGGGGGCACCTGGATGGCTCAGTTGGTTAAGCATCTGACTTTGGCTCAGGTCATGATCTCACAGTTCGTGAGTTTGAGCCCCGCATCAGGCTTTGTGCTGACCGCTCAGGTCCTGGAGCCTGTTTCAGATTCTGTCTCCCTCTCTCTGAACCCCTCGCTCGCTCAGGCTCTATCTCTCAAAAATAAACATTGAAAGAAAAAAAATTTTTTTTCAACAATCAGTTTCTACAGAAGTGAAATAAACAAAAAATGAATTTCAAGATGGAAACACTGTGTGTCAATTGTATTTCCAAGAAAAGAAGAAACAAATCCCTTGATTAGGAACAATGAGAAATGCTATATTTCTTTAAAGTAATACCTTCCAGGGTGCCTGGGTGGTTCAGTCAGTTAAGCCTCTAACTTTGCTCAGGTCATGATCTCACGGTTTGAGTTCAAGCCCCGATCCAGGCTCTGTGCTGACAGCTCAGAGGCTGGAGCCTGCTTTAGATTCTGTTTCATTCTCTGTCTGCCCCTCCTTCACTTGTGTTCTATCAAAAATAAATAAATGTAAAAAACAAAAGTTGAAAGTAATACCTTCCTTTGACAGCCATACAAAAATTTTTAAAAAGAACAAGTTTAAAATTCTAGTGTTAGGGTATTAAATTTCTTAATAAACTTAAGAGTTACCGAGAATATGGTCAATAAAAATAATATCAAAGATGGTGCATTTCCCTGATGCATAGGAGCACATGTACCCCAATGTTCATAGCACCACTCTCAACAATACCTAAAACATGGAAAGAGCCTAAGCGTCCATCAATGGACGAATGGATCAAAAAGATGTGGTTTATCTATACCATGGAATACTACATGGCAATGAGAAACAATGAAATCTGGCCATGTGTAGCAACATGGATGGACCTTGAGGGTGTTATGCTGAGCGAAATAAGTCAGGCAGAGAAGGACAAATATCATATGTTTGCACGTATAGGAGGATTAGGAGGAACTTAACTGAGGAACAAGGGGGAGAAGAAGGGCGGAAATGGTGGGGGAAAGGGAGAGAGGCAAACCATGAGAGACTCTTGAATGCTGACAAAAACTGAGGACTGATGGATGTGGGGGTAGGAGGGATGGGCATGGAGGAGGGCACTTGTGGGGAAGAGCACTGGGTGTTATGTGGAAACTAATTTGACAATAAACTATTTGTAAAAAAGAAAAAAAAAAAGATGGTGCATTTCCTATCATATATTTTAAATGTTCAATGCTTTTAACGATGAAATACTGTGGATACTATTACATTAATCAAAATATGTTTTTTAAGTTTATTTTGAGACAGAGACAGAGAGAGTGGGAAAGGGGCAGAGAGTGGGAGAGAATCCCAAGCAGGCATCCCAAGCAGGCTCCACACTGTCAGCGTGGAGCCTGATATGGGGCTTGATTCATGAACCATGAGATCATGACCTCAACTGAAATTGGGAGTGGACACTTAACCAACAGAATCACTCAGGAATCCCTAAGCAAAATATTTTTAATTTTAATGTTTATTTATTTTTGAGAATGAGAGAGAGAGAGAGAGAGAAAATGAGCAGGGGAGGTGGTGAGAGAGGAGAAGACACAAAATCCGAAGCAGGCGCCAGGCTCCGAGCTGTTAGCATAGAGCCTGAAAGGGGACTCGAACCTACAAACTTCAAGCTCGTGACCTAAGCATTTGCTTAACCAACTGAGCCATCTAGGCTCCCCTAGGCAAAATATATTTTAAAAATATGTTTATAATCCATAATACAGTAAGCTAAAGGGAGAAGCAAGGACTGGCTTAGGTGCTGTATACTTTCTTGTCCTTGGTGTTCATAAGTGAGGCCCCTTTTCTGGCTGTTTACCAGCTCCCATTTGTCACCAGAGCAAGGGGGGGGAGGGGCGGAAGCATCAAGAGCAGACTACTAAACCAAGTGTGGGGACCAGCCTTCTAAGCACTAAGGCCTCTTTGACCACGAGTCACACGTCCATGAAGCCAACCCTAAACGTAGACAGGTACTCTATGATAAATTACAGAGTACAAACCATGCTGCTGGCCCTTCAGCTTGTTTTATTCTCCGTGGCACATTTCGCACGCACAGAATTAAATCACATTTTAAAAGTTACTGGGCATTGGTTGTATTTGCGCTATTTACTGTAGGAAATATTTCCTAAAGCTTAATATAACCAAGTATGTAAATACTTAATCTAATTATGATAAAGATGTTATTAAAAAGGTACAATTGCCATTCTCGTGGTTTTCCCCATAAGACCCATGGGCAGGGAAGGGACCGGAACCGGGAGGCACTCAATAAATTTCTGTTGAGTGCGAGGAAGGTCCCCTACGCGGAAATTTTAACGAAGGGAAGTATCAGGAAAAGCTAAAAGGGAGATGGTCAGCTAGGAATCTACAAGTCATATACTTGCCAGGAAGGGCACAGGAGACCAGAGGTAAGGTCCGCGAATGCAAAGTACTGTGTATAATCAGTTTGTCTACCAGTATCATCTTCCAGAACAACCTCCTAGAAGCAGGAATCTCTTCTGTTTCTTCTCAGTCGTACCCAGCGCTTGAGACATAGCAGGTGTTGGTACCGACGCATAAACGCAAGCGATGCTGCTTAGCGGAAAGCAGAGTGCACACAAAGGGAAGAAAAAGGAAATGAAACAGGAGCAAAGTTAACCAAAGTTCTGAAGGTCAGAGTGAGAATCTATATTCGGCGCATGAATAAGGACCACTGAAAAGGCAGCGACGTGATCTGCATCCGCGGGAAAAACTATCCCGTGGTACCCTGAGTAAAACAGTCATGTGTTAACATCTTAAAACTCCATCTCCCCCCACCCCAGCCTCCATACTCCACTTCCTAATGTCATAAGACGAATAGAGCTCAAATAGGAACAGTAATCTTGAAGACACGATTAGCCAAGCAAGCAAACGGGAACGAAAGCCGGTAACTGCGTGTCTGTGTGTTAACGCTGACTGTCCCTTTGTGTATCCCGGCATACACAAACGTAACGGCATAAAACGTTACGGCCAAACACGGACGTTTACCAAAACTGTGGGCAGCGTCTAGGTCAAGCTGTAGTACGGCACTGGACGTGCTGGACAAAGCGGAAGCAGAAAAAGAAGGCAAGGTTTCCGAAGGTGGCCGACGCCGGGGTCCCCCGCGCACACCCGCCGGAGCCCAGGGTGGCCTCCCTGCGGAGCCGGGCGGCAACGCCTCGGGTTCATTCCGCCTTCACCGTCTCGGGCGACCACAGGCTTGAGGTTTGCTAAGTCTGCGGCCGAGACCGAGGCGACGTCGCGCAGCCTGCGGCCGGAAGCCGCCCCGCGAGCCCAAAGACGCACGACGCTCGCCGGAAGGCCCGGCAGCCGCCGCGCGCCCGTGTCCGCGTAGCGGGGAACAATAAAGTTGAACGTGTTCAAAAAGGGTCCTTGTCCTCCAGGGCCCGCCGGACAAGCCTGCAAAATCAGCGTCCCGGAAAGTTCCGGGTGTGGGCAGGGCTCCCTGCCGTCGGCGGCGCTCTCCTCACACACGGTGGGATAGCGCTGGGACAGCGCAGGAGGCACGGCCCGGGCGGCGGGCGGGCGGGCGGACGCCGGGCGACCGGCCCGGCGATCGCCTCGGGCAGCCCGGCAAGGACCCCGGGGCCTGAGGAGCCCAGCGCCCTGGCTGTGGCAGCCCCGCACGTGAGATGAAGCCCAGGCCCGCGAGGTTCGTGGACAGCAGGCTGAAGCAGCGAGTCGTGCAGGTGGGTATCGAGCACGGCCCCCTCTCGGCGGCTCCCAGGCCAGCCTGGACCAGGTCCCGGGCGGGTGTAGACCCTGAGGAGCAGGGACGGGAGGGGTGCGGACCCTAAGGAGCCGGGGACCAGGCGGGTGTGGACCCTGAGGAGCTGGGGTCACAGCGGGTGTAGACCCTGAGGAGCCGGGGACGGGGCTAGTGTAGACCTTGAGGAGCGGGGAAGGGGCAGGTGTAGACTCTGAGGATCGGGTCCGGGGCCGGTGAAGACCCTGAGGAGCCGGGGACGGGGCTAGTGTAGATCCTGAGGAGCCGGGAGGGGGCGGGTACGGAATCTGAGGAGCTAGGGACGGGGCTGGAGGAGCCGGGGGCGGGACGGGTGTGGACCCAGAGAATCCGGGTCCCGGCGGGTGTGGACCTGAGGAGCGGAGATCGTGGCGGGTCCTTGGCGTGGCTTTGACATTGTAATAGGCCCTTTGCATATTTTTTTAAGCGAATTTATTTATTTCGAGAGTCAGAGGTGGCGCGGAGAGAATCCCAACGGGCTCTGCATCGCCCGCGCAGAGCCCGACACAGGACTCCATCTCAGGAAACGTGAGGTCTCACCCCAGCCGAAGTCAGTTGGTTAACAGACTGAGCCCACCCTCCCCCGCCCACGGATTTGTCGCTTTTGCAGCCGCAGGTGACAGCCTGTGTGCTAAACGTTTTGCAGAGGCACAGTCTGCAAACAGCCTTGGGAGGAGGGAGGCCTTCCCTCGCTTTGCACTTCGGGGGGGGGGGGCGGGTGAGAGTGGGGATACATACCTGGCTTTTCTTTACTTTGCCAGCATCTATCCCTCCGTCCTTTCTGGATCAGTTCCGTCCCCAAACTGTCACTGTTGGTAGTATTCTGAGCCCCTGTGCTGTTTCCCTGTTCCTTCACTTGCTTCCTGGGGGTTTTCTTCCAATCTGAAACCTTAAAGTACTGCCTTATATGACCACTATGTATAGTATATATATACATATGCACTCTATATGCAATTTAGTCCAATACAAACAGTTGTAAGTTCAATGAAGACACACTCATTGTAAGTACTGTCACTGGGGTGCCTGGGGGGCTCAGTCCGTTAGGAATCCACTTTGGCTCAGGTCATGATCTTGAGTTTCCTGAGTTCAAGCCTGGCGTTGGGCTCTGTGCTGACAGCTCAGAGCCTGGAGCCTGCTTCAGATTCTGTGTCTCCCTCTCTCTCTGCCCTTCCCCCATTCGTGCTCTGTCTCTCTCTGTCTCAAAAATAAATAACCATTAAAAAAAGTTTTAATACTATCTGTATATTCCTAAAATTATGTCTCCAGTGTGGATTTTTTAAATGTTTCTTTAATGTTTCTCTTTGAGAGAGAGACAGACAGAGGTAAAGTGTGAACAGCGGAGGGGTAGAGAGAGAGGGAGACACAGAATCTGAAACAGGTTCTAGGCTCTGAGCTGTATCAGCACAGAGCCCAATGCAGACATCAAACTCACGAACCATGAGCTCATGACCTGAGCTGAAGTTGGATGATTGAGCCACCCAGGTGCCCGTCTAGTGTGGATTTTATCTTGACTACCCAGCTGCCCACTAAACCTTTCCTGCTGAGTGTCTGGTGGGTGCTTCCACCAACATATCCATACTGAATTTTTGTGTTCTTCCCCAAACCTGCCTTTTTTTTTTTCAATATTTTTATTTATTTCTAGGAGAGAGAGAGAGACAGCGTGAGCAGGGGAGGGTCAGAGAGAGAGGGAGACACAGACTCTGAAATAGGCTCCAGGCTCTGAGCTGACAGCACAGAGCTGGACGCGGGGCTCGAACCCCCGAACCGCGAGATTATGACCTAAGCGAAAGTCCGACGCTTAACCGACTAAGCCACCCAGGTGCCCCCAAACCTGCCTTTCTTAATGTTCTCTGTATCATTAATGACGCATTGTCAGGGCCAAAACCCTTAACTACCATTATTATATTACTCCTTTGTTTCACTGTCTTTTCTTTTTTTTAATTTGAGAGAGAGAAAAAAGAGTATGTGAGCAGGGGACAGGACAGAAAGGAGGAGAGCAAGAAAATCTTAAGTAGGTTCCACACCTAGTCCCAGGTTGACCTGGGGCTCAATCCCACGACCCTGGGATCATGACCTGAGCCAAAATCAAGAGTTGGATGGTAAATGGACAGAGCCGCCCAGGTGCCCCTTTTTAGCTTTCTTAACCAATTAATTAGCAATTTATTTGGCTTTACCATCAAAATATATTCCAAACACAGACACTCCTTACCGTTTCTACCTCCAACCATCCTAACCCAAACCACCATCTCTCTCTTTTTCTTTTTGGTGTTTATTTTCTTCACTTTGAGAGAGATAGCAGGGGAGGCCAGAGAGAAGGGGGGAGGGAGAGGAGGGGAGAGAGAGAGAATCCCAGGCAGATTCCACCATCAGTGCAGAGCCTGATGTGGGTCTCGATCTCATGGTTCTGTGAAATCACAACCTGAGCCAATATCAACAGTCGGAGGCTTGACCAACTGAGCCACCCAGGTGCCCCTAAACCACCATCTCTTCATCAGACTATGACAGTAGTCCCCTAGGTGATATCTGTGATTCTGGTTTTACCTAAGATCCATCCTTCGCAGAGCAGCCATAGAGTTCCCCCCCCCCTTTTTTTAAAAACAAATAGTTTATTGTCAAGTTAGTTTCCATATAACACCCAGTGCTCATCCCTACAAGTGCCCTTCTCCATGCCCATAACCCCCCACCCCACTCCCATCAGTCCTCAGTTTGTTCTCGGCATTCAAGAGTCTTTCATGGTTTGTCTCAGAGAGTTCCCTTTAAAGGGAGCTTGTTGGACTGTGCTCACACGCTCTGGTGGACTCCCAGAGCATCTAGAGAAAACCCATCCTACAAAGCCTGACACATTCTGCCCCCATCTCCTCTTTGTCCTTGTGTCCCTTGCTTTGTCCCTTGGCTAAAAGTAATACCTACTAGGTCTGTTTATTAAGTAGTTAGATTCAACCCACTGCTTCCACTGTCCTGACCACACTGACCTTAGCTCTGGGAGCTCTCAGCTCGCTCTGGATGTTCCACCACTTGCTGTGTCACTTTATTCAGGAAGTGTCTAGACAGTGACTCCTAATGGCTGGATCCAGTGGCCCTTCTCAGTCTTCACCACTTTACATTCTCAGCTTTCCCCTATTGTTATTACTTGGGTTCATTATAAAAACACTAAGTTGTTACAGTTTAAAATAGAAGGGACAGAAGGATATAAAAAAAACACTTTCTTCCATCTTCATTTCTGTAGAGGTAACTGTGGAGAGTTTATATACACGTGTAGATTTTACTCACACAGACAGGCTCATCTGCATCATTCTGTTTGCTCTGTTCCCTTAGTGGTAGATTGTAGACCTCTCCCCAAAGTGGTACATTTGTCTCCTTTTGACTAGCATGTTAGTTACATGTTGCTGCATAACCACCCCCAAATTTAGCTTTTATTTCTGTTGTCATCAAGGAACTGTTTGACTTGTGGAGATGAGATACACACAAACATAGGTAATGCAGCATTACTTGTAGTAAATGACTGCATGCGCCAGGAGTCTAGAGAAGGGGAAAGTTAGCTGGAACAGTCCTGCTTTATATGTCTAGTGTCTTGTCACTGGAGGCATTTGTGCAGAGACCGTTATGGATTCTTGGTAAGAAATTGCAGTGTGAAGTCAGGCATACCTTGACTGGATAACCAGCGAGCATCGACACACGGAGGCAGATAGACATTCTGGTTTGAAATCTGGCCCTGTAATTACGTGCTCCCAAGTAATTAGCCTTTTAAAGCCTCGTAAACTTTCCCATCTATAAAATGGGGAGACTGACATCCACCTCAGAATTGTGAGTGCTGCTGAAAGAATGTGTAAAAGGCTCCTTCAGCAGGTGCGCAGAACCACAGTTTCTTGGGAGTTTTTCATGGTACCTCTTGGCCA
This sequence comes from Proteles cristata cristata, assembly GCA_017311185.1. NCBI lineage: Eukaryota > Metazoa > Chordata > Mammalia > Carnivora > Hyaenidae > Proteles > Proteles cristata. The sequence goes on along the minus strand of JAESUZ010001911.1, from coordinate 152,566 downwards.
AAAGTAATACCTACTAGGTCTGTTTATTAAGTAGTTACATTCAAGCCACTTAGTAACTATTTAGTCCAAATAGTGTAGTAGCTTTTTGAAGAAATAATATGTAAAAATTGGAGGAAAATTTTTATAGTTGTATTTTATTCATAACTAATCACATGAGTGGGTTTGTGTACCTGTTGAGTCACATTGACCCTACCACTCTCACTCCCTCTTCCACGGCTGAAAACCCAGTTTTGCAAAAATATGACCCCATCAAAAAGTGGTTTAATATTGAAACCATGAATTGTCTCAGGCTAGAAGTCCCTGCAGTGTTGGACAGATGGCAAATACTATATGTTCCCTCAGATTTAAAATAGCCCTTGATGCCCTTTTGAGTTTAGTGCTTTGTTCTTGCGGTATTCGGAAATTTAGGATACAGTAGGCCTCCACTTAACTACATTATAGCTGTTCGTAATTGTTGCTGTTGTGCTGTCATGGTGATTAATAATGTTAATTAAATTCACTGGTTCCAGACTTGACAATTTGGTGATTTTTATTTATGTTTTTGATACACTAAATAATGAGTTTACATTATAGCATAGCATGTTTGAATAGCTCAGTCTGATTAAAATCACTGTTTAAAATCAGAGTTTGAAATATTGAGTGTTGAATATTTGTGTCGTGTTTTTTGTTTTAGTACCTCACCAGTAACAGATGTGGCAAATATGTGGACACTGGAGTCTTAGCATCTGATTTACAAAGAATGTACAGGTAAAGAGATGTAGTCTCCAGATTCTTGCCTTTATTTTCTACCAGTTTTAGTTTCCATCTTGCCCAAATTTTCAGTTGATGTTATCGCTGCTGGCGGTAGTTCACCAGTCCAGAAGTTCAGAGTTGAGTTATACAAAGACTTTTCAAGGACCTGTTACGTGCAAGGTGCTATCCCTGTTAGTAAGGGGAATGGTTGCTGTTTCTCTTTCAGCACGTTACAGACTTGTCAGCAGTATGGCCTCATCTCTTATCTCATTAAGGAATTAAAACCAGTAGGCATGGTCTCCCTGAGCTTCATAGCTACCTTGAAACATCTCTAGGCTTCCCACTAAAGATTCAGTTTTTCTCTTGTGTCTCTAATCCCACGTCTCTTGTTATGTTGCTCCATTAATTATTACCACTTTATATATTTTAAAGTCTGAAGTCTGTGTTTTCCCCTCAGTATATTAGTTTGCTAGGATTGCCATATAAAGTATCAGAGGCCAGCGAGCTTAAACAGCAGAAGTTTAAGGCTTCACAGTTGAGGAAACTGAAGTTAGTGGCCACCGTCTCTCCTTGCCTTGCAGGTGGTTCTCTTCTCCCTGTGTCCTCACATGGTCTTTCCTCTGTGTGTCTGTCTGTATCCTAACCTCTTCTTGTATTACTATTTTTCTAAGATTTTATTTGTAAGTAAATTCTATTCCCAAAATGGAGCTCACTCACAACCCTGAGATCCAGAGTCAGGTGCCCCTCTTATTTTGGAGTGCCTGGGTGGCTCAGTCAGTTAAGTGTCCAACTCTTGATTTTGGCTCATGATCTCACGGTTCATGGGATTGAGTCTGGCGTCGGGCTCTGTGCTGGTAGCTTGGAGCCTGCTTGGGATTCTCTCTTCCCCTCCCCAGCTTGCACTCACTCTTTCAAAATAAATAAATAAACTGAAAAAAAAAAAAAAGTAGTGCACGCCTTTTATTCTGATAAAAACAGCAGTCATGTTGGATTAATTTGCTTCAGTGCTCTGTCCAGTGAGCCCACTAGGATGCCTGCCCTGCCCTTTGGCAGGAGGAGAAGACCATGCCGCTCCCCCAGCCTTTGCCCCCTAGGCTGATGGTCACAGTGGAAACCCTGCCAACCTCTGAGCTTCCTGCTGAATTGTTCATCTCTTTTTTTTTTTCTTAACATTTATTTATTATTGAGAAACAAAGACAGAGCATGAACAGGGGAGGGGTAGAGAGAGAGAAAGGAAGATACAGAATCCGAAGCAGGCTCCAGGCTCTGAGCTATCAGCACAGAGCCTGACGTAGGGCTCGAACCCACAAACTGCAAGATTATGAGTTGAACTGAAGTCGGACATTTAACCGACTGAACCACCCAGGTGCCACTTTATCCCTTTTCTTGAAGGATAACCCATGTCTACAGCTGGACGGCCCCTTTCTTGTAGAATCCCAAAAGTCCAGCTACTTTCCTACCTTTCATTCTCCCTGTCTCCTCTAGTACAAGCTGCCAGAGTTTGTGATGCTGTAACTGTGTCTCTAACAGAAAAAAAAAATTACAGTAGTGGAAATGTAAACTCAGAAATAAGCTCAAAAATAAGCCTATGGTTAGTGTGAATTCAGTGACGGAGTTATATATTCTTGCAAGTTAATGTGATCAATTTAGATTGGATTTAATGGGAAAATGTTGGTGGAGACCATTGTAGTAACCTTCTTGTTCTGTTTTTCAGTATAGACTATGGTCGAAGAAAAAGAAATGCTTTTAGGATTCAGGTAGAAAAAGGTGAGTCTTTTAATGTTAGAGCTGAAATATTAATAAAGTTAACGATTTGTTTAAGCTCATGACTTTTTCTTTTTGTTTTCAGTATTTAGCGTAATTACTAGTGAGAAAGAACCTAAGGATTTAACAGAATTAGAAGATGAACATCTGGCCAAAAGAGCAAGACAAGGTGAAGAGGATAACGAGTAAGGATTACAAAGAAGGGGGTGACTTATATGGGGCACCTGAGTGGCTTAGTCAGTTAAGCGTCCGACTTTCGCTTAGGTCATGATCTCGCGGTTCGTGGGTTTGAGCCCCACGTCGGGCTCTGTGCTGACTGCCAGCTCAGAGCCTGGAGCCTGTTTCAGTCTGTGACTCCCTCTCTCTCTGACCCTCCCCTGCTCACGCGGTCTCTCTCTCTCTCTCCTAGAAATAAATAAAAACATTAAAAAAAAAAAATTTAAGAAGGGGGTGACTTCTAAATCATGAACCTGATAGGGCCCCTGGGTGCTCAGTTGGTTAAGCGTCTGACTTTGGTTCAGGTCATGATCTCATGGTTCGTGGGTTCAAGCCCCACATTGGGCTCTGTGCTGACAGCTCAGAGCTTGAAGCCTGCTTTGGATTCTGTGTCTCCCTCTCTCTTTGCCCCTCCCTCACTCGTGCTCTGTCTCTCTGTCTCAAAAATGAATAAATTATAAAAAGTAATCTAAAAAAATACCATGAACCTGATCATATTACAGTCCCAATTTTGAAATCATCAGTGGCTTTTCCTTCCTTGCCAGCGAGGCCGTGCGGAATACCTGACCTCTCCAGACCTGTGCTTTGAACATACTGAATGCTCATTGTTGCCTAGAGAGGACGAATTCTTTCTTTGTGTCTTTGTATGAGTGGTTTTCTGTAGTTGGAGGGTTCATTCCCATCAGGAACTCCCACCCAGCCTTCAAGGGGCCACATCAGTGACTTTGTGGGGCTTTGGCTTCCTGAGTGTTTCCTTAATTCCTGGTTATAGATGTTTGTTATGATGCTTATCATACGGCTTCAGGTTATTTGTATTGTGAGTTTTTATCATGGATGGGTTTTACATTTGTCAAATGCTTTTTGTGACCTTAATGAAAGATTCTATTATGGTTTTCTCCCTTTGTTCTATTGGCGAATTACATTGATTTTGGAGTGCTGAGCCAGTCTTGCATCCTGGGATATACCCAACTTGGTCCAGAAATAATATATATTATTAAAATCTTTTTGCTAATTGTTTTTGGAGATGGCTATGTTTGTACTCATAACGGTCTGAATTTTTTTTCTCTTTTGCAGTGTTTTTGTCATGTTTTGGTATTACTACAGTTATACTGGCTTCATATTATTTGGAAAATGTTTTTTGTCTATTTGACAAAAAAGTTAGTGTGATGTTACTGATACTTCTTTTTAAATAGTTTGTTAGAATTCCTCTCAACCTGGAGACTTCTTTTTGGAAAGGATTTAGATAACATTTGATTTTGCCAGACAAAGAACTCTTCCTGTTTCTTTTTCTTCTTCTATCAGCATTGGTAAATTGTACTTTTAAAGAAACAAAATGTAACCCGTTTCACCTAAAGTGTGGAATTTGTGGCTTAAGTTTTCAATATATCCTCTTAACATTTATAGGATTTGTCGTGATAGCTTCTTTTCACCCTGTAGCTGCTTTGCTGCCTTTCCATTTGGATTTACTATTATTTTCTTAACTAATTCCACACTCGTGGATAGTTGGTTGTTTCCAGTTTTGCACTATCATATACACAGTAAATAGTTCTTCAGCACATTTATCTTTTATATGTTTCTTTTTTTAATGTTAAATTCCTGAAATGGTATTTCTGGGGTCAAAGATACCTTTTTGAGATTTCTGGTACCTTGGAGTTCATTTCCCAAAAAAGTTGCCTCAGTTTATATTCCTAGCAGCTTTGTGTAAAGAGTGCACTTCAGGGAGCCTGGGTGACTCAGTTGGTTGAGCATCTGGCTTTTGATTTAGGCTCAGGTCATAATCTCATGATTTGTGGGTTCAAGCCCTGCTGACAGCATGGAGCCTGTTTGGGATTTTTCTCTTCCTTCCTATCTGCCCCTCCGTTTGTGTGTGTTTGCTCGCGCGCTCTCTCTCCTCCCCCCCTTCTCCCCTCCCTCTCTCTCTCAAAATAAATAAATAAACTTTAAAAAAAAGAATAAAAAAAATAGTGTGTTTGTCTGCACCCTTGCAATCCTAGTTATACTATCATGTAATCTTTGCCAGCTTCAGAGGCAAAAATTAATGTTTTTATTTGTAGTTTTTGGATAAGTAGTGAGATGAAAATTTTTTTACTGTTTCATGTTTGCTTTGTTAGTTGCTTGCTCATGGGTTTTGTCTGCCATATGAGAGTTGACTCTTGATTTTGGCTTAGGTCATGATCTCACAGTTCTGTGAGTTGAAGCCTCACATCAGGACTCTGCGTTGAAACTTGGGATTCTGTGTGTGTGTGTGTGTGTGTGTGTGTCTCACAGATCTGTCAGTCTTTTCCTTTATGGTTTATGCTGAAATAGAAAAACTTCTATCACAACAGTATGTGGAATCCTTATTTCTTTATAATATTCCATTTAATTCTTTAATCCACTTTGTAGGGTATGAATTGTAAGGCAAGATTATTTTTTTCCAAACAGTTGAATAATCCACCTTCTTTACATTGATTAGAAATGCCCAGTTATGTTAATAGAATTTAATGAATAACAAAAGAATTCCTGTCTTAATTATAAAGATGGATCTTATCATTCACGTAACCCTTGTTACTTAGGAAGAGTCCTTTTTTTATTTAACTATTTTCTAAAGAAACATCAATTGGTAGCAGGGTCCATCAACTCTGGGTTATAATGAGCTGAGCCTGCACTTAGAGTTTGTAGCTTTTAGGATTTATGCCTCTTTCTCACCGCATCATATGAAAACCTTTTCTGCCTCATTTCTCATGGACAGGCTTGGGAAGCTACCCCTGGTCACACAGGTGGGTCATGTTGAATTTGTGAATTTGTTACTCAATTACTTAATGATGGCTTGCTGGAATATTTCCTTTTGTGGGATCTGAGATTCCTAATATCAGACCTTTGGGTATGATAGGACTTTGCATTTCACCTTTATTTATTGCTTGGATTAAGATAACCACAATTTGTTAGCCTTTACCGCTTAGTATATTCTGCTTATATATTCTAAGGACTTTGTGATCTTCTATTTAATCCTCTGATAACCCAGAGAGGTGGGCATTACTTGTTATCTCCTCTTTATAGATAGGGCAGCTGATGTTCAGTGAAGTTAAGTAGACATTAGTAACCAGTAAAGTTGTATTCTGAATCCAGAATTCTCAGATTCCATAGCTTGGGCTCTTAACCACCATAATACTTTGCCTTAGTACATTTTTTGTTCAGGGTTGTAATTTTTTTAGAATGTGGGAGCAAAGCCCTTAAAATGTTTCTTTTCCTCTTCTTACTGAGGTATACTGAAAGCTCTTCAGATAATGATTCAAATATGGAAGATTACCCAGATCAGCAGGTAAGCCAAACATTTAATGGACCCACTTTGATATTTTTTTATTTTTTTATTTTTTATTTTTTTTTAAATATTTTTTATTTATTTCTAGAAGAGAGAGAGAGGGAGACAGCATGAGCAGGGGAGGGTCAGAGAGAGAGGGAGACACAGACTCCGAAACAGGCTCCAGGCTCTGAGCTGGCAGTCAGCACAGAGCCCGACGCCGGGCTCAAACCCATGAACCGCGAGATCATGACCCAAGCGAAAGTCGGATGCTTAACCGACTAAGCCACCCGGGCGCCCCCACTTTGATATTTTTTTAATCGTTATGAACCCTCCTAAAAACAAAACAAAACAAAACTATGGAATAGAATAAGAGACTTTAAATATCTTTATGAATAATTTCTGTGGACAGTGTTGAGGAATTCTTGGGAAGGTCATCCTTTCAGTATTTGTGTTTATAACCTGTTTTATAAGAAAAAGAAGGGAAGAGAATGGCCTAAAATAAGGGCACACAGGAATAGAAAGGGGAATTGATAGTAAAAATTGAGAAAAAGATCCATTTTCTGCTAAAGGGCTACCATTGCTAATAAGTAAGGTGGCAAGTAATTTAGGGTTGCAAGTAAGTAATTTAAGAGAAATATGGAAATAGTATGCCAGGTGATTTATAATATTCTCTTTTTTTTCCGCATTGGTAATTCCATTTTTTATTAACAAAGTCAGGATGATATTGAGTGATACGTGATCTGGTTTTGAATTGATGAGATAATAGTGGCTCTTCTTAACCAGCTCGTTTTCAAACCTAATTCTGTTATTTTTTTTTAATAGTTTATTTATTTATTTTGAGAGAGTGAGCAGGGCAGGGGCAGAAAGAGAGGGAGAGAGAGAGAATCCCAAGCAGGCTCTATGCTCCACAAGGAGCCAGATGCAGGGCTCGATCTCAAAACCATTGAGATCATGACTTGAGCTGATATCAAGTGTTGGAGGCCCCATCGACTGAACCACCAAAGTCCCCCCTGATTCTGTTACATTTTTAAAAAGTGAGCAGACTTCTTTAGTGTTCTTTAATTTCCATTTATTAAGTTGTGGTGAAGGGGGGCACATATTTTTGAACAGGAAATTGTGGTGAAGCATCTGACTGTGAATGCCCTGTGTTTTCTGACAAAGTGCTGTGAGGGAAGCTGCTGGCAGCTGCTTGTGTGGGTAGCTTGTGTCCATGAGCGCCAGAGTGGTGACATAGGTGATGTCATGTTTCTGCCAGGCAGCAAATCACATGAACAGCTCCCTGCTCTCCTTATATCGGAAAGGACATCCTGATTCTGTTTCAAGGACTCCTGAGATGGAGCACAGAGAAGCCACCGTCTCAGCCCCACGGACACCTTCTGGAACAGACTCCATCCCTTCAAAGACCCCTGCCAGGGGTTCTGAGGGAGGGTGGTTTATTGACAGAACTCCCGGTGGAAAGATGGACCTGGCAGATGAGAAGAGTAATCATAAGAAGCCAGGATCTGAGAGAGAGGTATTTTTGTAGTGACATTTTAGCCCCAAGTAGTTGGAGCACATCACAGCCTTTTCACCAAATGTAATGTCAGTCGGGGTCTCGTGCTTCATGAAGGGCATGGGAATTTGGAAGCACACGGAGGATGTGCTCACAGTCCCATTTCTGCCACCGTTTCTGTCCAAGTTCAGGGCTTCTGATGGAGATTACCTTCCCCCGAGTTAGTCTCCACACGCAGATGTCTTTTTATGAATTAAGTCAGGTGGTTCTCTTTCGTGTATTAAGAGTGGCTCCATTCACTCTAAAATCAGAGTCCTCACAGTTATTGCCAGGAAAGCCCACTGTGCGTGGCTGCCCTGCTGCCTCTTCATTCGTCTGCTGCCCGCCTCCCCCCTTCACCTCGGCTACCGTAGCCTGGCGCTGTTCCTAGAACACCCACTCACTCTCACCTGGGCGTTTGCACTCATGCTTCTGTCTAGAACTCCCCCAGATTCCTGTGACTCACGCTGTCTTGTTTCCCTGTGCTCTTGGCAGAGTCGCTTCCTGACGTGTTAAATAGCACGTCGTTGGATGCTCTTTCCTGCCTCATCTCCTTTCTGTCAAGCCCTTATGACCACCTAGAGCTTACTGTGGAAGTGTTTAGTTGGGTTTCTTCTTTGTCTTCACTAGAACGTCAGCTTCGGAGTGCAGGATCTTTGTTTTTTCTACTAGTGTCTCCCTTGCTAAAATGTACCCAGCACGTAGTTGTTAGGCAGTTTGTTGAATTTGTGCCTGATGAGCTTTCCGAGGTGCATTTACCAGCACGAGTTAAAGAATAGGTACCTTGGGTGTGTGTTAACAGTTAGAAGGCTTGTTGTCCTCAGAGGAAGGAAAGTCAGCTTGTGAAACAGCCATGGGGTTTCACAGGGAGGGTTTGTACAGGGAGCCTGTACAAACAGGCACACCGTGAAAATGTCCCGAATAAGTGGACACCTTTTTCGTTTTGAACCTGTGTGAGTTGAAGTATACCATCCATAAAAGTGAAGGTGGATGCATTATCACAAAGTGAACACACTGGGCACTATCCTTAACTGATTCTTTTTTTTTTGGAAAGAGACTGAGGGTGCATGATGCAAGTGAGCATGGGAGGAGCAGAAAGAGGGAGAGAGAGAATCCCAAGCAGGTTTCCACCGTCAGCACAGAACCCAACATGGGACTCAGTCTCACCAACTGTGAGATTGTGACTTGAACCGAGATCAAGAGTGGGACATTTAACCCACTGAGCCATCCACGTGTCCCCTTAATTGATTCTTTCCGATGCCTGGCAGAATGGGAGGAGATGTACAGCGATCTATCCCACGAGGCCCCACATAGGTCCCTGGGGCTCACTGTCCAGTGTGGTGAGTGCTAGCCACACCTGGCTCTTGAGCACTCAAAATGTGGCTAGTGCAACTGAGGAACCGAATTTGTAAAATAATACTCAGTTCAGTTATTAGAAAACTTCTAAGTATGTTTGGAACAACTTGGGCATGTGAATCTACTCTTTCAGCTGTATACTTTATGAAATGTAAATACAAATTAAATATTTCCCATTAAAATTTAGTGTCTGGGTTGAGATGTACTATAAGCATAAAAATACATGTTAGACTTTGGAAACTTACTATAAAGGTTACTATAAGACCTCTCAACATTTTATACTGACTATATGTTGAAGTGATAATATTTTTGAATATATTTTGTTAAAGTGCTAAATTAATTTCACTTGATTTCCCCCTTTTTTTATATGTGGCTACTAGAACATATTTAAAATTACGTATGTGGCATTGTGTTTTTCTTGGACAATACCGTTGTAAGTGGTTTCCAAGAACCAAGCCTTTTGATTTGGCAAAAACATTCCCCTTTTGAATTATCTGAACCTTTTTCAAATCTCTGTGTTAATCATGTTTTTAGAGGACATTATTGGAAGGTTAAGGAAATAGCTTGACTCTTAAGTTGAATTATACCTTTTTAGGGCTTTCAAAGCTGCTCTATAGTACTATTTAATTTAGTGGTTCATCAGGCATCACATAAAGACCAACTAGTAAAAGGCTCAGTGAGAAATAAAATATGAACATTAGCGTCTCACCTCCAGAAGCTCACGATTCTGTGAGAGATACAAAAGAGCCTTGCTCAAGTACAGGACAGATTATGGCCAGCTCTAATACAGTCACAATTCAGTGTCCTGGGAATGTGAGCAAGAGATTAACTAGAAGAATCTGGAAAGAAAGTTTTAATGTGTCAGGATATAAACTGAGCTTTACAGCTATGGAAAAGAGGCTCATCTCCAGCAGAAACCATCCTGGAGCAGAGAGGTTGGGAATAACTAAGGTAGGTGCAAGCACCAGGGCAAAAATGAGGTATTTTAGGGGCCACTTGGGTGGCTCAGTTGGTTATGCATCCAACCCTCGAATTCACCTCAAGTCATGATCTTCTAGTTCTTGAATGCAAGCCCCGCATCAGGCTCTGGTTACATCGAGGAGCCTGCTTGGGATCCTGTGTCTCCCTCTCTGCCCCTTCCCCAAAGACACACATTCTTTGTCTCACACACAAATGCTCTTCTCTCTGAAAATAAGTAAAAATAAACTTAAAAAAAAGAAATGGGGTGTTTTAAATAATGGTCATCTTTTTTTCGGTTTTTTGTTTTGTTTTGTCTTTAAGTTTATTTAGAGAGAGAGTGTGAGTAGGGGAGGGGCAGAGAGAAGGGGGGAGAGAGAGAATCTCAAGTAGGCTCTGCACCGTCAGTGCACAGACATGAGCCGAAACCAAGAGCTGGATGCTTAACTGACTGAGTCACCAAGGTGCCCCTGTTTTTTGTTTCTTATTTACTTAAGTAATTTCTCCACCCAAACTTATGACCCCCTAGATCAAGAGTTGCACTCTCTTCCAAGTGAGCAAGTCAGGTGCCCCTAAATAACACCCATCTTTAAGAAAACATTGACATTGTAATTTCAAGCCTGGTATATTTAAATTTGTTTTCTTTCTAGGATTCCAAAGACACTTCTCTACTGGAGAGTAATGGAAAAAGGAAAGGCAGGATGAAGCGCAAAGGAAGCAAAAGGAAGAAAGATGTTCAGGAAGTAGATGGAGAAATAGAAGCCGTCCTGCAGAGGAAAGGTGAGCCACAAGTCTGGGGGTTTCAGCATGCTATGAGAGAGGCTTCGCCAGTCCCAGCTGTCGTTCTGAGGTGGCCTGCTGAGTGTGGTTTATGAGAAAATACTTCAGTGTCTCATGGTCTCAGTTTACTTAAACATTATTAAATACAGAGCTGAGTTACTTCTGAATCACTGATCTTTCATCTCCTTATTTGATTACCAGTTAAAGCCAAGGGGCTGGAATTACAGATCTCCAAGGTGAAGTTCGAAGATGTTGGAGGCAATGATACGACATTAAAAGTTAGTTCACATTCAGAATTTTACTCAGATGGGAATATTGCCAATCAGCTATTCACACAAAGCCTGCCTCTTTGTTTCTGCTAGGAACTGGGTGTTGGAAGGGAGCCTGGGAAGGGGGAGGGCACACCTGGCCTGTACCCTGCAGGGTGCTGAGGAAGAGAAGAAATGGTACCTTCAGCTTTTCCACCACTAATTATGGTGTACGTAAGATTCGTGCTTTGTAAGTAATACTATTTTATACAAACAGTACTATGAAAAATTATATGCCAACAAACTGAGCAATCTGGAGGAAGTGGACGAATTCCTAGAAACTCAAATGCACTACCAGAAGTGTAAGGGATCCTTTTATTTATTGCCTAGTGGCTACTCTATACCAGTTACGATGCTGGTTACTTTTCATCATCTGTGCAGGGTACATACTACAGCTGAGGACACGGAGGCTCAGAGAGGTTCCTGGAGTCCCACATAGGTCCCAGAGCTGGGGCTCAAGGTCATATGTCAGTCTGCTGTGTTAGAGAATAGAGGTTTCCTTCCACTCGGATTCCTTCTCTCTTGTGCTGTGAAAGACCGCTTTCCTGTTTATTCCCTGCTAGGAAGTCTGCAAGATGCTCATCCACATGCGTCACCCGGAGGTGTACCACCACCTGGGCGCCACCCCGCCACGTGGGGTTCTCCTTCATGGGCCTCCAGGCTGCGGGAAGACCTTGCTCGCACATGCCATTGCAGGGGTGAGCTTTGCCGACACGCACTTGCTGCCATTGCTTTTGTTCTGTTTGTCTTTGTTTTCCTCTTTGGTCAACTTGAACCAGACTTGGCATATTCTCAGGAGGATTGATCCTCTCTTCATCTTTCACCTCTTTCATTCTGTTCTTCTTGAGATGCTATTTTTTAATACATCCAATAATTTATATGGCAAAGGTTGGATGGGAAGCAAAATAATACGGCTGTAAACACCCCCCTTTTTTTTTTTTAACACCATGTATGTTTTAGTTCCTTCTCTTTCCCTTTAAGCCAGTGGTTCTCAAAAGCAATAAATGAGGAAGCCAAGGATTGTATTGTTTTTCACAGAGATAAATATACTGAAAATTTCCATTCAGAGTCATGTTCTTATACTTTTTAGCATTAAAATAACGTTTCTGAGATGGTAATAATATTTAGTTGACAAAATAAAAAGTTAGCAATCTTATTTTCATCCCATCAGTTTTTTTGGAAACTGTTCAGTGGTAAATGCAAAATGTCCCAGTGACTCCAGGTCGAAGGGTGGTGTATTACAGTAGCTACTAATAGGTTAGTGGTCTGAGATATCAGCGCTCTTAAGGGGCAACGGGTTTGCTTCACTTGTTCTTTGTTGAACAAAGTGCCCTAAAATAGCTGCATGGCAGACGCTGGAAAACAGTGATAAGTACAGAAAACCCAGGCTTTACATTCAAAGAGCTTTTCATTCTAATAGGAGAGGCCGACATTAAGCAGCCATCATACAAGTAAACGTTGTGCACGATCTTCGTGGAAATGAGGGGGAGACAGGAAGTGCGGGATGCTGGCTGGTCCCAGGTTGTCGGTGGTTGAGGAAGTGATTTTCAGAATAGCCTGAGGATGAGTAGGGTTTAGGCAGGCTTGTCACCATCCATGCTGGTGGGCCGCAGCGGCTGCTCCTCCTTTGTGAGAGGAACCTGTCCTCCGACTCCTAACTGGCTCCTCCTCTGGGTGCAGGGGTGAGAAGTGCCTGTAGGATGAGCAGGAGACACTGTCACAACCCCTGCCCTTTCCTGTTAAATTGTTCTAGCTCAGCTGTAAGTCAAGGGGAAACATGTCTCTGGAGATTCAAGACCCTTTATTCAGAAGGGTAACAACAATTTCACCATGACTCCTATGAAGTAAAAATGAGTGAAGTATCTACTCTCTGTGTTTGAAAAAAACTGTAGATTTTTAAATAATGGTTTTCATCGGACCAACAGAAAAGATGAAGTTCCTCAGAAAAGAGATCATTTAAAAAATTGAATTTTGAGGGGCTCCAGGGTGGCTTAGTTGGTTAAGCATCTGACTTCCACTCAGGTCATAATCTCATGGTTCGTGAATTTGAGCCCCACGTCGGGCTCTGTTCTGATGGTGTAGAGACTATTTGGGATTCTCTCTCTCTCTCTGTCTCCCCCACTCTCTCCCCCTCTCCCCTTCTCTCTCCCTCTTTGTCTCTCTCCCCTCCTCTGTCCTCCTCTCTCCCTCTCTCTCCCTCCCTCCCCCTCCCTCTTCTTCCTCTTCTCTCTCTCTCTCTCTGTCTACCCCCCCCATGTGCTTTCTCTCTTTCTCAAAATAAATAAATTTAATTTTTTTTTCACTTTTGAGAGAGGGATTGAATAAGGAAAAGGAAGGGAAGGTAAAATTTCAAAATGGTCATGCTTTTATGTGTTTGTCCCCAGGAACTGGACCTCCCAATTCTGAAAGTAGCCGCCACGGAGATTGTATCTGGAGTGTCTGGGGAGTCTGAACAGAAGCTGAGAGAATTGTTTGAGCAGGCAGTGGTGAGTCGGCTAGTGACCCACGTCGGACTGTCTGGTCATGTGGGGTTACAACGGAGAGCCTGTCTTGTCCAGGGCCAGTGTCTGTTAGCTTGATCATGGCCATCCTCTTGTAAGCGTGGTGATTTGTTACCTGAGATGGCTAAATATTTAAAGTAGATCCACTGATACAGACTGTTTGATAACATAGTCTGTTTAATCTGCAATCTGTAACTGTAATTGGTGAGAAGTTCTGGGCTGTCATACCCAGTGGGAATTTACTAAAAATAGGTATCCTGGGGCACCTGGGTGGCTCAGTTGGTTAACCATCTTACTTTGGCACAGGTCATGATCTCACAGTTCGTGGGTTCAAGCCCTACATCAGGATCTCTGCTATCAGTGCAGAGCCTGCTTCAGATCCTCTGCCCCTCTCTCACTAGCATGTGTGCATGTGTTCTTTCAAAAATAAATATTGAAAAAAATTTTTTTTTAAGTTTATTTACTTTTGAGAGACAGAGACAGCGTGTACAGGGAAGGGGCAGACAGAAAGAGTGAATCCCAAGCAGGCTCTGTGCTGCCAGCACAGAACCCAATGTGGGGCTCAAACTCATGAACCATGAGTTCATGACCTGAGCTGAAAGCAAGAGTCACCTTAACAAACCGAGCCACCCAGGCACCCCACAATAAATAAATAAACATTAAAAAAGAAAGAAAGAAAATAGATTATCCTTGTGAGATTTTTTTTTTCCCTTTGCACAAATTAAGTTATCAAACAACTTGTAAGCTGTGTGAAAATTTTTAGCATTTAGGTTTATCACATTATAAAAACAACCATAGAAATGCCAGGGTAAACTCTTCTCTGTTTGCCTAATTGAACCTGTACAAAGAAAATCCTGTTACCAGAGAAATTACGAGATTGGGTTTTATCCTAATTGTAATTCATGCTATTAAGATGTGGGTGTTTAGGAACATGGATATGTGATGGTTACAGGCCTGTGCCTGCGAGTCGGAGACATGGTCTCCAGTCCTTGTGCTGCCACGCACTGACCGCCTGATCGTGGACAAGAGAGGTTCAACCACTGTAACCCTTAGTTTCCTCACCAGGAAGCTGGGTTAATAATATTACTCAAGTAGTAACTGATGCAGTCAGTTAAGCGTCCAACTCTTGATTTCAGCTCAGGTCATGATTTCATGGTCTTGGGAGCCTCGTCAGGCTCTGCACTGACAGCTTGAGATTCTCTCTGTGCCCCTTCCCCGCTTGCACATGTGCTCTTTCCTTTCTCTCAAATCCATTTAAGAAAATAATATTACTCAAATCTCATGGCAGTTTGAGGATATTCAATGCGAAGATTCTTACAAACCCTCAGTGGTGTCCCCAGCACACGGCAGATGCCCTGTAGATGCTGTGACATTGTGCACATTTGACGTGCACACTTGGCATTGTGCACACTTGAGAGTCACTATGGTTAAAACTAAGAAAAAATGAAAAGATCAACTTTATGTCTTTATTTACACCCTGAATATGTAAGGGCTGGTGAACATGGTCAGTATAGAAGCTGGTAATAAATTGGGGCGCCTGGGTGGCTTAGTCGGTTAAGCGTCCGACTTTCGCTTAGGTCATGATCTCGCGGTTCGTGGGTTCGAGCCCCGCGTCGGGCTCTGTGCTGACTGCCATCTCAGAGCCTGGAGCCTGTTTCAGTCTGTGACCCCCTCTCTCTCTGACCCTCTCCTGCTCATGCTGTCTCTCTCTCTCCTAGAAATAAATTAAAAAAACAAAAAAAAGAAACTGGTAATAAATTAAAAGAAAACTTGTATTTTAGTAATAATTGAGAAAATACTTTTTTCCTTCCAAGCTTTTATTTAAATTCTAGTTAACATACGGTGTAACATTAGTTCATGTGTAGGATTTAGTGATTCAGAGAAAATATTTTTTTAAATTGGAACTGTATAAGCCATAGTTTTGGTTTGCTCTGTAAACTGACATTGGCAGAGATGTGGACAGCACCGGGAAGATCCTAGAAGGGGCAGGCAGGGTACTGTGCAGAGCAGGGCTGAACTCTTCCAGATGCTACCCTCTCCCCAGTGAGCTGGCTTGAGTTGTTAAATGGGCGTGGACAACCAGGGACAGGCGGCAGTTCCGTGTTTATGGTGAGACGATGGGCACAGACAGCCAGGGACAGGTGGCAGTTCCATGTTTACGATGAAACCGTGATGGACAAGACTCAGAGGCAAATGGCACCATTCGGTTGCTGGTTCTGTGTCTCTCTGAAGCAGAGCCGCACTGGCGTGGTGCCTGACAGCAGATGCTCGCTGAATGCGGGGTCTGGTCCCCTCTCTCCTGGTCCCCTTGGTACCTAATGAAGGTGTGCAGCGAAGTGTGTGGATCAGAAAGTCCAAGCAGGTCACATGGTTCTTTGTTGAAAATGTATGCTTTCCTTCGGCTAAATCCTGACCCCCATCACTCACACTTCTTTCCTCTTTTGCTCTGAGGTTTCTGGGTCCTAGACAGAGACTGCTGTACCTTCTGCGACCTCGCTTTCTGTAACTCATTCTCATATCTGGGTACTGCATGCAGTAGTCGTAGATGCTTCTTCGTGTGTGTTGTCATGAGGAGGCTGGGAAGACAGCCCACTGGTGATGGGCAGATTTCCCCCTTAAATTGGGGGGCCCCAGTGCTGTTGAGATGCCTTAGCCAGGCTGAGAGTCTGACTCAGCAAAGTCAGTGTCACCAAATAGCTAGGAATGAGCCGTGCTGCAGATTGTGTGTCTAGGTATTTTTAGCTAAATTTTTACGTTATCTGATCCTCCTTTTTGTTTGTTGCCATTTTCAACAGTTGTGTGGTGTGACAGAAGTGCACTCAGATGCTGTGTAACCGCCACCCACACTCCTCTCCCTAGCCTGAACTCACACTTGTGAGCCACTGCCCCGCACCCACCTCCCCCAGCCGCTGGCAAGCACTGTGTCTGTGACTTTGCCCCAGGTGGCCCATGTTCTGTCTTCGCCTGCTCTGTCCACGCCTTCAGGTTCTTGCTTTGAAAAAGACCCCTGGCGGAGGTGCTCGCTGTCCACACTGACGTCCCGGTCTTTACCACCCTCCTTACCCAGTGTGGTCCACACAGCCAGGCGGTACTGGCCTCTGCTCAAGGAGGTTTTCTAGCCTGACACGCATCTGCTCCCTGTTTGTATTTCATAGCATCACAGATACACCTCATTTATGGAAGAATGTCAGTGACTTGGTCCCTGCAGACCATGGGGTGTCAAGAGGTTGCAAGCTGGAACCCTTTGTGCTGTCTCCCACTGTCCTCTGTCCGCGTCCGAAGGCACAGCACTGCGAACTGCCTTCTTTAGTGTTGTTCTCTTGGCGAACGACCCGAGTGACAAGATTGTTTCAAACTGCTACAGTCAAAGGAGTATATTGATGATGGCCTTCTGTGGTACTTTTATTTCCAGTCAAATGCACCCTGTGTCTTCTTTATTGATGAAATCGATGCCATTACCCCCAAAAGAGAAGTTGCTTCAAAAGATATGGAACGAAGGATTGTGGCCCAGCTCCTAACCTGCATGGACGGTCAGTTTAAAATATTAAGTACACTTTGGGGCACCTGGGTGGCTCAGTCGCTTAAGCGTCCAGCTTCGGCTCAGGTCACGATCTCACGGTTCGTGGGTTCGAGCCCCGCGTCAGGCTTTGTGCTGACAGCTCAGAGCCTGGAGCCTGTTTCAGACTCTGCATCTCCCTCTCTCTCTGACCTTCCCCTGCTCACCTTGTCTCTCTCTCTCTCTCTAATAAAACATTAAAAAATTTTTTTTAAAAACAGTAAGTTTATTTTAAAATAATAAATTGTGTTTATTTTAACATGTAAGTAGCACGTGAGGATACAAGGTATTCACGTAAAGTAAAACTGAGAGTACAAAATCCTTTTCATAAAGAATTCTATCATTAATTTTTTGGAGTGCGTCTTAGTTATTTTAATGCATTCATACACAGAAATGTACTGATGTTGTTTTGCGTCTTACAATGCTAGGATTGCACCATATATTTTCTTCTGTATAATCTGTTGTTGTATCTTGTTTGTTTGTTTGTTTGTTTGTTTGTTTTGAGAGAGAGCGAGAGAGCGAGCATGAGCATGCAGGCACATTAGGGCCGTTGGGGGGAGGCGCACAGACAAAGAGAAAATCCCAAGCAGACTCACAACCTGTGAGATCACGACCTGAGCTGAAATCAAGAGTTGGACATTCAACCGACTGAGCCCCCCAGGCGCCCCTTGTTGCTTGTATCTTAACAGTACTTGTGGGAAATGTTGCCATTTGAATGCCTTTTATTCTCCTGTTTCACTGCTGCGGGGTACTCTTCAGGGCAGAGTTCTCCTCTTGTATGTCAGCATCCCCTGCTCGCTCTCTTGGCTGCGGGCGTTAGAACTCACATGACCCAGCAGCGGGGCACACTCGGTCCCATCCTGGCCTCAGCCCCGGGGGCATTGAGCACACACAGACTGTCCTCACGTGAACGCCTGCGTGCAGCTCATGATGCTGCCTGAAGCATGAGGTACCAGCTCATCTCCTGTACTTTCTTTTGCTTGTTCCGTGACCTCATAGCACAACCGCTTCCTTGAGCTTTTATGTAGTTTTCAGCAAGATTTAAGAGCCTTCCTGTGTCACTGAAACCTTCTACCTTGTGCCTCTCTTCTCACTCCAAGGTTTACCAAAGGTGTAGTCACTGTCAAGTAAACATTTGTATTTCTCTTCCACGTCCGCCTCCACCATCGTTTTGAAGCGAAGTCTGGAATGATTGGGGGGCATCACAGCACTTACCTTTCCAAACCTTTGTTCTTTAGTTTCCTCGTCTATAAACCTACCGCTTGCCGGTGTGGCGGGGCTGGCTGTGGGCAGCTGTACCCTGGTACCTGGCAGGCAGTGAGCAGCAGCCAACACGTGTCAATTTGGTGGTTCTCAATGGCGCTTGATGTGGCCAACCCCCTCGTCCTGGTTGTTGTTGACACACGTGGCTTGAGTGCCACTGCTGTCTTTCTGGCCTCCCCTTGGCTCTCCGGCGGGGCCTGACCGGTCCCCTTCCATACGTCCCTCCTCCCCAGTGCTCCAAACGGAGGTGCTCTGCAAGCTTCGTACTCGGTCTCCTTCTGCTTGTCTCTCAGCCATCTCCCGTGCAGCTCTCCATGAGACACGAATTCCATCTGTAACCTTGAGAAGCGTCAAATGCCTTTTCCTGCGTGCCTGTGAGATCCATCACAGTCTGTCTGAGTCCAGGCCCTCTCCTCCGATAACCCCTCTGTCCCTTTCCCTTCCCTCCTGTTTCTGCACTCGGCCAGCAGCACCCCCACCCTCCTTGTCGTCCAGATGACGTCCTCTGGTCTCTCCCTTCTCTGTCCCCTCTGCTGTGCCTGCAGCTACCCTGGACCTGACCATTTCCTGTTTCTTCCCCACCTTCCTTCTTTCTCTCCTCTCACCTGATGGCTGGGATCAGACCACAGCAAGCTCTTCCCTGTATTCCTCTTTACTCTGTTCAAATTACGATTAAAATTGTTTTTCCGAAACATAAACCTTATCAGAAAAACCCTTTCCTGGCTTCCTGTTGGCTAAGGAATATTCTACAAGTTTCTCATGTCTCAGCTGTCAAAGTACTTAGCATCTTACTACCTTGTTACCCGTGAGGAGCATGACCTCACACTCCCCACTGACCCACCCTGGTTCAGTTGAGAGCAGTAAACCACGGGAAAGTTATACCTGGGGCCATGCAGTCTGTCATTCCTACAACTGTGTCTAGATTAAGCCCGAGCAGCACAGATGGTAGCGCACCCCATCTCCATGCCACGTGTCTGCTGTGAGACCTGCACTGCTCATTCCTGGCACACTCCGCTGCAGAGCTGCTCCCCAGTCTGAGCCCGCCACGCGTGTTCATGCCTGTGCTGTCACTCACGCCATGTCTTCATGTGGATTTCGTAATGTGTGTCCACTTATTGGCGTCCTCATCCTTCAAGGCTTTCCCCACACATCACGTCCTCCATGAATCTCCCTCGGTCCTCCGTCAGAATCTGTACACTTTTCCATCAGATTCCTATGATGCTTTGTTTAAACCTATTACTGTGTGTCACAGAATGTGTCCCGTAGCTTTCTCCGTTAGATTGTGAACTTCCTGAGGACAAAATTGTGTCTGTTTTCTTCACATCTTTCACCTATGAGATAATTGGTAAATGATAGTTTCATGTACACATTGCCATCAAAACATAAACTGCTCTCTAACCACTTAACCCACTTCTGTAAACTTGATTATTTTCCATCTATAGGGTCTTATCCATCACTCATCCTGTGTCTGCTTCTTACTAGATCTGAATACCATGGCTGCCACAGCTCAGGTCCTAGTTATTGGAGCCACTAACCGCCCGGACTCATTAGACCCTGCTTTGAGACGTGCAGGAAGGTTCGACCGAGAAATATGCCTGGGTATCCCGGATGAAGCATCCAGGGAAAGGTACACTCTTTGTATGTCACAGTGTCATCTGAACCAAATGCTTTGAAAACGAGGGGTGACAAAAACCATGTAGCCTTTTCTCTTTGTTCTTGTCCCAGTAACCTTGATTTGGACGGGAAAAGGCCCTCTTTATATTAATGCTTAAGAAACTAATGTGCTTGTCAATAATAGGGTCATTGTTTGAAGCTGTTTTCCCAGTAGTGATAGTGGTGTAAGGATGTATACCGCTTGGTCTGGCCCTACTGACGGTGGCTGGTGTCATGGAGCCTGCAGATCACCGTAAGGACAGTGTGGCCACCTGGGGAAGGAGAATGCTCGCTGGCCCACTTGTCATTTAAGTCAAGCACTAACCTGCCTAAGACCACAGGTTTTGTGACAGAAGGCAGCTGGAGAGTTGAAAGCTGACTGTTTTTTTTTTTTGCAAGACCAGCCTTTCCTAATAATGGGGCTTGAATGTCCGTAGAACAAAGAAATCGCCGCCAGTGTTTCAGTAAGCAAGGAGGGTGCGAGAGCCACCTTTGAGGCAGTGCGTGGAGGTCTGATAAACGGGTTTTCCGTGACACCGTGTCTATCGTGGCTTTGGCCTTAAGTTAGTGACACTAAAATTGGTGTATGTGGTTCGAGGAGTACATGGCATGTAGTGAAAAGAAACAGTCACAGGACGGTGAGGGAGGGAAGGGGTGACAGGCAGGAGGCTTAGCAGACACAAGAAGGAGGAGTTGTTTAGGGCACATGGTGAGAGAGGGTGAGGCGGGGGCACATTGACTTTCTTCCCTTTCCCTGTATGTAATGTGTTTAGTTCCTGACTATTCAGCAGTTTCTTCCTCAGTTACCACATTCAGTCAAGTGTGTGTGCTGATTGGACTCCCACAGATACGGTGTTTAAACAGTCATGCAGCCACTCAGGCTTGTTTAGTAGTGTTCAGCCTGTAGCAAAATGATAGTTAATATCTATGTTGTTTGTATGCATTCCACAAACGTGTATTGAGTGTGTGGCATGGGCTGGTACACTCGGGAAGGTGGTATGAGGCCCATGAAGAATTAGGAGTCCTTGCTTTCCAGAGGCCTGTGTCCTTTATTGAACCTTTTCATCCAGTGCACAACTTCCGTAGGGAGATGGATACGTGGGGCCCCTCTTTGCTGCTAGATGGGACCCTTGGTTCATCCACCTGGTGTTCCTTCCTTGACAGAGTCCTTAAAGGGCTTCTGCTAAGGGCTGTGGTTTGAAAAATTTGAAACCTATGGAAAAGTTGAAAGAACGGTACGATTAGTACTTGTATGCCCCTCAGCTGAAGGTACCACTCACTAGCATGTCCACATTTCCTTTCAGTCTCTGCAGAAAACCTACGTTTATTTGTGTGTGTGTGCATGCACGCTCATACTTTTTTTGTTTTCGCCAAGCCATTTGAAGATGATGGACAACAGGATGACACTTTATCTGTAACTACTTCCGTGGCTGACGGTTACTCTGTTTCATACCATTTCAGGAAATTCAACACTGACACAAGAATATTAACATACAGTCTGTTCTGATTTTCCCAGTTGCCCCCAAAATGTCCATTTTAATTGTTTTCTTTTTGATTTTGTATAGTTTTGTGTTTCACATAAAATCCACTCCAGGATCAAACCCACTGTTGAGTCAATGTGACCCTTTAACCTTAATCTGCTTCTTTGGGGAGGAAGTGCTTTCATGACATTGACATTTCCCAAGTGCCTCATAGTTTAAACTTACGTGACCATTTCCTCCTGATAGGTCTCAGCTTAGGCGTTTTGGGCAAAATACTGCCTGGGTGGTGAGTTGTCCTCAGCGTCATCTCAGGAGGCTCAGAGTGTCCCTTTGTGTAATTATTGGTCATGTTAAGTCTGGTTACTTGGTTAAGTTTGTCAGAGTTTTCTCCTCTTAAGTTGCATTTTTTCCTTTATACTTAATGTAGTCCAGATATTTCTGAAATCGATGGTTACTTAATGGCCACATGTTGTCAGTTTGTCCAAATTCCATGTGAGACGCAGCGTGAGGTTTGTTGGCATTCACATCAGTGATTCACATAGACCAGGTGGTCTGGCTCAGTTATTGCGGCCAGCAGAGGGATTGTATCTCAGACCAAAGGGATTTTAGATGTCCACTGTGTTTAAGGCCATTTGGGAAGAGTGGGCTCAAAGCCTGAAAGATGATAGCTCTTAAATATAATCACGAGTGACAATTTTTTGAGTGAGTATATTAAAAAATTTGTTCTGGTAGTTGTAAATGACATATCAGATAAAGGGTTAATATCCAGAATCTATAAGGAACTCACCAAATTCCACACCCAAAAAACAAACAACCCAGTGAAGAAATGGGCAGAAGATATGAACAGACACTTCTCCAAAGAGGACATCCAGATGGCCAACAGACACATGAAACGATGCTTAGCATCCCTCCTCATCAGAGAAATATAAATCAAAACCACACTGAGATACCACCTCACGCCAGTCAGAGTGGCTAAAATGAGCAAATCAGAGAACTCTAGATGCTGGCGAGGATGTGGAGAAACGGGTACCCTCCTACACTGCTGGTGGGAATGTCAACTGGTACAGCCCCTCTGGAAAACAGTGTGGAGGTTCCTCAGGAAACTAACAATAGAACTCCCCTATGACCCAGCAATAGCACTACTAGGAATTTACCCAAGGGATACCGAAATGCTGAGGCATAGGAGCACATGGACCCCAATGTTCATAGCAGCACTCTCCACAATAGCTAAAACATGGACAGAGCTTAAGTGTCCATCAACGGACAAATGGATCAAGAAGATGTGGTTTATCTATACCATGGAATACTACATGGCAATGAGAAAGAATGAAATCTGGCCATGTGTAGCAACATGGATGGACCTCGAGGGTGTTATGCTGAGCGAAATAAGTCAGGCAGAGAAGGACAAATATCATATGTTTCCACATATAGGAGGATTAGGAGGAACTTAACTGAGGAACAAGGAGGAGAAGAAGGGGGGAAATGGTGGGGGAAAGGGAGAGAGGCAAACCATGAGAGACTCTTGAATGCTGACAAAAACTGAGGACTGATGGATGTGTGGGGGAGGGGGGATGGGCATAGAGGAGGACACTTGTGGGGATGAGCACTGGGTGTTATGTGGAAACTAATTTGACAATAAACTATTTGTAAATAAATAAAAGAAAAAAATTTATTCTGGTAAAAATAAACAAAATTTACCATGTTAACCATTAAAAAAAATTTTTTTTAATGTTTTATTTATTTCTGAGAGAGAGAGAGAGAGACAGCGTGAGCAGAGGAGGGTCAGAGAGAGAGGGAGACACAGAATTGGAAACAGGCTCCAGGCTCTGAGCTGTCAGCACAGAGCCTGACGCAGGGCTCGAACCCACAAACCGCGAGATCATGACCTGAGCTGAAGTCGGACGCTTAACCAACTGAGCCACCCAGGTACCCCCCCATGTTAACCATTTTTAACAGTACAGTTTAGGAATATTAACTTTATTTACTTTGCAACAAATTTCTAGTACTTTTTCATTCTGCAATTTAATCCTGAAAAGTTAACACTCAGTGTACTAAGGAGGGAGGCACAGTGGTTGGCACTTCAGTCACTACTGTGTGTGATTGGAAGAACGATGAATACAAAAAGAAAGAAGCTGGGTCTTAGGTAGGATGTATCAGACAAAGTAGACCTGGTCTGAGGTTTCTTAAAGGGTTCTCTGAGGAAGCTGAGACTTTAAGAATAATAACAATTAACCGATCACATGATGATAAGAGTAGTCCCGGTAGGAGTAGCATATGCAAACGCCCTGAGGTGACTGAACTCAGTGAGTCCCAGACCTAAAAGAGGAACACTATGGCTGTAGAAGAGATAAGGGACGGAAAGGCTGGCGAGGTATGCAGAAGGCAGTTCACATACACTTGGTAAGGATTTTGGACCTCTGTGAATGATGGGAAGGAATTAAAGCCATTAAATTAAGCAGGACAGTGACGGAAACAGACTTCGTTTTGGAACAGATCACTGTAGCTGCAGCATGAAGAATGAAGGAAAAAAGAGCAGGAATGGGTTCTAGTGACTCAGTGACAAGGCTATTGTGGTATCCAGATGAGGTGGTGATGGGCTTAAGGAGATGGGAGTATAGGTGGCAATAAGTGCAGCGGTGCCCGCTGGGCGCGCAGGTGAATGGAGTGCACCTGCGGCGGTCCTGGTGGGAGCACGCAGGTAGAGCACACCTGGAGCAATCTGTCGTTTAGCCAGTAGACCCTGTGTGTTGCATTTTTTGGCAGAAGGTACATATGGAAGGTCAGAGCTATGATCGAGCAGGAAGGAATAGTCCCATTTCTGTCTTTATTTTTTGAGAGAGAGAGAGAGGGTGCAAGTGAGTGAGGGGCCAAGAGGGAGAGAATCTCTCAGGAGGGGCAGAGAGAGAGAAGCAGGGTTCACCCAGGGGAGGGGCTGTGATCTTGAACCGTGAGATTAGGACCTGAGGCAAAGCCCGAGGCTTAACCAACGGAGCCACCCAGGCGCCCCTCAAGTTTCTGATTTGAGCATCTGTGCTGCTGGTTTTCTCTGAGAGGATAGAAAATAGTGGAGGACGTGCAAGTTTTAGGAGGGGACCTGGGGAGAGATGGAGGGGATGGGGGCAGTGAGCTGGAGGGGAGTGGAAACGTCATGGTGGCCATCGGGAGGGTCCAGAGCTCTGAGGAGGTGAACCCTGGGGAATCAGCAGCAGGCTAGAGGCATCTGAGCTGCTGAAGGCGGAGCGTGTTGGCCAGAGCGGCAGCGGCGACTCTGGGGTGGGCTGAGGAAGGAGCAGCCAGCCAGTTACCTTAACCAAAAGCTGTGTGATCAGGATGACCAAGCAGAGTCGCAGTCAAGCAAGCAGACGTGCGTGATTCACCGACGGAAAGTTTGGCTGCAAGAGAGGGATAGTAGTGGCCGTGCAAGGTGGCCTTTGGAGTGTCAGAGGGGACTTCTCAAGAGAAACCAGAGTGACTTTGAATGTTGTGGAAAGGAGCGAGTGGGATGGAATTGGAGGTCGTGTAAGGTACTGGCTATGGCCGTGGGCCCTTTGGCCCAGAGAGAAAGCGGGTGTGCAGGCTCGGGGGCTCGTTGGTGCCATGCTCACTCCTGAATTAAGCGGTGAGATCAGCTGATGACAGTGAGTCATGTGACAGAGGCTGAAGGAGGATGAGGGTCTGAAGTGATTTTCCCGGATGATTTGAAGGGACCGGGCTAGGATAATGGGACCTTAAGGCACTTTATAGGATTGGGGTACAGAATGGCACCTGTAGGCCTGGCCTTAGGACTTTTTTTTTCCCAATCTAGGTTCAGGCCAGGAGGAAGACAGAATTTCACGTAAGAAAGATACAGTAGGGGGTGCCTGAGTGGCTCACTTGGTTAAGCAGCCAGCTTCGCTCAGGTCATGATCTCAGTTTGTGGGTTCGAGCCCCACGTTGGGCTCTGTGCTGCCAGCTCAGAGCCTGGAGCCTGCTTCAGATTCTGTGTCTCCCTCTCTCTGCCCCTCCCCAACTCATGCTCTTGTCTTTCTCTGTCAAAAATAAACAAACATTAAAAGAAAGAAAGATACAGTAGACCGTGGAGTCTATGTTATAGAAATGGGAGGACTTGCCGAGGAGGGAGAACTCAAGTGCCTGCTGAAGTCCAGGAGCAGACTCACGAGAGACTGTGGACTGAGCGTGGGGTGTCGAGCGGAGGTCACAGAGGTAGAGCAGGACCAGGTGATGATGCCTGAAGTGGAGAGACAGCCAGCGTTTGGCAAGCTGGGGTGGAGAGGCGGAGGAAGGTGCTGGAACTTGGAGTCCATGAAGGAGGTGGTCCACAATCTGAGCTGTGCCCCACATCCCTCAGCCTTTTCCCAGACACCTAACATGTCCTAGCTTTTGTTTGGTTACCTGTAATAAAGTAATAATAGTCATGTGCTTTGCTTTATCTGTATGATGGGAACAGTACTCCTGCTTTGAAAGGCTTCTCATAAGAATTGTATTAATGCACCCAGCACAGCTTCTGACTCGTAGAAATTTTAAGGTGGCTGTTGGTGTTTTCCTGGACTTTTTTTATTTTTTAATTTTTATTTATTTCTAGGAGAAAGAGAGAGAGACAGCGTGAGCAGGGGAGGGTCAGAGAGAGAGGGAGACACAGACTCCGAAATAGGCTTCAGGCTCTGAGCTGGCAGTCAGCACAGAGCCCGATGCGGGGCTTGAACCCACGAACCGCGAGATCATGACCTAAGCGAAAGTCAGGCGCTTAACCAACTAAGCCACCCAGGTGCTCCTGTTTTCCTGGACTTTAAAAGCATCTTGTTATGGAACATTCTAGCATACACAAAAGCAGTTGGATATAATTCTTCTAGTTTCTGTTATTGCAGAACAAACCACTGCAAAATTTAGTGGCTTTCAGCAACAGTCATTTTATTGTCTCTCACAAGCCCTGTGGGTAGAGAATGTAGAAAGGCCTTAGCTGTTCAGTTCTGCACACTAGCTCCTGTGTGGTTGCAGAGACTGCAGCTGGGGCTGGGTGCAGCCAGGCTCTGCGTGTCTGCACACCTGGCTGTCTCACCTGGCTCGGCTGTGTCTCCACATGTGTGTTCTCACCTCCCCTCTCTGTGTGGCTCCCTTCATGGGACAGTTTGGGCTTTCCAGAACTGGGCAGTCTCGTAGCATCTGTCCCACTGCTCTGTGCTGTTGACCAGCCCCTGAGGTCAGCCCAGATTCCAGGAGAGGAGAGCCGAGAACTTATAGACATGCCTTTAAAACCTGCCCAGGTCAGGGGCACCTGGGTGGCTTAGTTGGTTGAGCGTCCGACTTTCGGTTAGGTCATGATCTCACAGTTCATGGGTTCGAGCCCTGCGTCGGACTCTATGCTGACTGCCAACTCAGAGCCTGGAGCCTGTTTCAGAGTCTGTGTCTCCCTCTCTCTCTGACCCTTCCCTGCTCATGCTGTCTCTCTCTCTCCTAGAAATAAATAAATAATAAAAATTAAAAAAAAAAAACAAAACCTGCCCAGGTCTTACTTATCACCCAGCGGCAGACAGTCCTCACCGTTTCAGTCCTGTTCTGTCTAACCCCCATGCTTTTTCCTGGAATGTCTAAAGCCAAACTCAGGTACCATATTGTTTCCACAATAGAACTTCAGAATCTAATGGATGAAGAACTTTTATTTAACATATGCACTCACTAATAATTCTTAGATACGTTTGATGTCCAAATCACATCCATAGGTTTGCAGTATAAAACCGTCACAGATTTTGAGTATAACCACATGTAGCCTTTTCCTGTCTCTGCACAATTATTGTCCGCTGCCAACCCAAGTCATGTGTCAGGATCACACATCCTTTCTCTGCCTTTGTAACTTTTATAGAATCCATGATTGCCACGTCTTTGTTATTTGATAACCGTCCTGCAACTTTTTTCACGTTCTGTGTTTCCTCCAAGTGTCTGTGCACGAGTGTGTGGGTCTGTCCCGTACCTTATGTGATGGTGAGAGGCAATGGGAAAGAGCGGGTGTGAAGTCAGAATACCAGTGTCTCATGGGATCACTGTTGTCCCTGTTGCTGCTGTCCTTGAATGGGAGTCCTCTTCTGAGGTTCTAAGATCAAGGCTGATAGGACACCTGCAGTATATAAGCTGTTTTGTTGAAGTGTGGGTGCCCTTGTAAAGCAGATGGCCAGCTAACTTTTTACTTAGAAAACTCCAAGTGTCAATTTCTGTAGGTGCTTTTTGTTGAGTCCATTCAGATTTTTCAGAAAAA
Source organism: Proteles cristata cristata (assembly GCA_017311185.1). Taxonomy (NCBI): domain Eukaryota; kingdom Metazoa; phylum Chordata; class Mammalia; order Carnivora; family Hyaenidae; genus Proteles; species Proteles cristata. The sequence continues at coordinate 124,938 of JAESUZ010001911.1, read as the reverse complement.
GATGTTGGGACCGCATCACAGGCTGTGTGTCTAGCGGCCAGTCTTCTGACACAGGCAGGTGCCGAGGAACTGCACAGCCTTTTGTCCTGGCGGGGCGCATGCCCAGACCTTCCTCTCCTGCTGACAGGCGGCATGGGGAGGATGTGCAGTCTTAGCACTTCTTACACAGGACTCCCAGCGCTTGGGTTTTGGGCTCTCTGCTGTGACCCCAGTTTCCATGGTCCAGCACTTTGATGTCTCCTGTTCCTGGTCTTTGGAGTTTGCCAGACAGATACACTTCCTTCTCGTTAGTGCACCTCTCTGAGAAGGGTTGATTTTGACTTTGTGCCCTCTCTTGGGCATTTCACATTCTCTACTTCCGTTCTTCATAAACATGGTTGGAGAGTACACGCAGTCAAATATCTCTTGGCCTGTACTGGTATGGATACATGATTGAATAAGTAAATGGGTAAGAAGAGGCAAGTCTCTGGTGCAGAAGAATTCCAAATAATGTATGTGGATGCACCGCCCTGAAAGAGGTGAACTCCGCCTACTCCTTAAATGTGAGCTGGGCACGGTGACTTATTTCCAGAGTACAGTACAGAAGGATTTCCCACAGTGGAAACCCTTCCCATCAGGCCTGGTAGTCGGCATTTGCATTCTGGTGGTAAGGGTGCTGACAGTGTGTACGCTTGATAGGATGGGTGGGGACGATGCTTCACCTCTGCCATCTTCCCGAAAACACTTTAACTTAGTCTAATCACCATAAAAATATCAGACTAGTCCCCATTGAGGGGTAATCTACAAAGTTCTTGGTCACTAATCCTCAAAATTGTCCTATTAAGAGAGGGGTATGGGATATTTAGAACTCTCTGTACTGTCTTTGCAATAATTCTATAAATCTAAAATTTCCAAAATGTGTATTTTCAAAGAATTAGTTAAGGGGCACCTGGGCGACTCAGCCGGTTAAGCGTCCGACTTCAGCTCAGGTCGTGATCTCATGGCTTGTGAGTTTGAGCCCCACATCTGGCTCCGTGCTGACAGCTTGGAGCCTGGAACCTGCTTCGGATTCTGTATCTCCCTCTCTCTCTACCCCTCCCTTGCTCATGCTCTCTCTCAAAAACAAATAAACATTAAAAAAAAATTAAAGAATTAGTTAAAACACATCCTGTTTATAGCCAAAGACCGTGTTAATCTAGATCATTTATTCTGGGAACCCTCAACATTTGAATCTTTTTAGGGCTTTAGCAACCTTAGGACATCAGCTAGAGCTGACACAGAGCCCAGTCTTGGGGGTCCTTTCTCTTCTTTGCCAGGAAGACATGAAAACCTCAGAACCGCCCCCCCAACACCTGTTATTTCAGTATCCGAGCAGCATAAACACCTCTCTCTATATAAATAGCAGCACTCAGGCCTGTAGCCTGTACCTAAGCCCAGTGCTAACAGCTTGTTAAAGTCCTCATAAGAATACAGACAGATCCTTATCCTTGTGCTACAAGTTCCCTGCGGTTCTTCCCAGAACAGGGTGGATGGGGGGGTCCAGGCAGCCTCCTAGTTCCATTCACTGTGAAGTTTGTGCCTCTTAGGTGGTTTTTTTCTGGCAGAGGAAATGTGGCTGAAACATCTACCATCTTGAAACTGGAACTTTCTTACTGGTTATTTTCTCCTCCTCTGGAGTTTCCAGAGTATGACAACTAGAAGTGTCCATACTTCTTCAGAAATAGAAGTTGTAACTGGGAAACAGGTGATATTTATTTTGTGTGAGCTTTTTTTCATAACATTCCAAGTTTCTTAGTATTCTTGTGCAATGTAGTGAATAAGGTCTGAATCTTCAAGAAATGGTTCTACAATGGAGCCTTTTCTGGGTTGCTGGTGTGAGGGTACCTGAGTAATTTTTCATTTGTCAGTAATGTTCATCTGCTTCCCTTCTGTTCACTTATATGATCTCAGATGACTTTTCTGTAACTCACTCTCCATCAGCGTGACACTTGAAAATACTCCTTTCCCCTATAAAATTGGAAATTGCAAAATGTATTTCCTTTTCCAAGTTAATTTGGAATATCACAGTGTGTGAATTGTAATAGTAACGAACACTTGGGCACCGGCCGTAGGTCTGCCACTATTCTGAGGGCCTTGCATGTGTGTGTTCACCCTGTGTGGAGCACTCCTGGAATTTATAGCTTGCCTGTAAGGAAACCGGGGCATGCAAGTCACTGTGTGGCAGAGCCGACTTCAGAGCCTCTGTCCTGACCATCGTTCCTGCTTTTTCACGGTCTTCACTGGGTCTTATACAGATTGTTAAGGGACTCCTTCATAAGAATGACCTGGAGGCCCAAGAATCACTGGCCAGTGCCACGTTGAGGTTCTGATGAGCTGACTTCCTTACATGCGTGATCCCATGAAGTTGGAAAAGTGACTGTCCTCATATAAAATTGGATGTAAGGGGTGTATCACTACAGCTTTTTGTGGTGGGTGGAATTCATGGTTTGCTTGAGTCCGGTGGCTTCTGTTTCTGGCCAGTGTCCATTTAATCTACTCTAAAAGCAGAATTGACCTCAAATATATTCAGTGACTTGGTTTTTCTGTTGGGTAAGGAATCTGAATTTTTCCCCTGTCTTTCCTACAGAATACTTCGAACTTTGTGTAGAAAACTAAGACTTCCGGAAACTTTTCATTTTCGTCACTTAGCACACCTCACGCCAGGCTTCGTTGGCGCTGACCTGATGGCGCTCTGCCGAGAGGCAGCCATGTGTGCAGTCAGTAGGGTCCTGATGAAGGTGCCAGAGCCGCAGGCCGACCTTGAGATGGAAGCTTTGCTGCCTGGAGGAAGCCAGGGAGATGGGATTGGAACCAAGCCCTCTTCTGCAGCACAGGTGCTTTCCCCGCGGTGCCTTAACCTGTCCTTTGTGTCAGCCATGCAGTGAGTGTTGGTATAGTTGAGGTTTATGATTTTATGTTTTATTGGTGTTTTATCCATAGGATAATTACCAGTTAACACCCAGAATGTCTGTAGCTTCCAAAGTACAAGTTCTTTTACTTTTTTAGCCAATTCTGAATAAATTCCTTTTACACTATTGATTATGAGCCTCTGGAGCAGGGGTTGGCAAGCTGTGGCCTCCCCGCCCCTGCTTGTCTTGTAAACTGAAATCACAGAGGAACGCAGCCACATCCCTGTATTTACACATGGCCTCCCTGCCGCCACACTTCATGTCAGGCCCCCCACAGGGGTTCTTGCCATGAGACCGTGTGGCTCACAGGCCTGCAGTGTGCACCCTCCAGCCCTGGCCAGAGAGCTGTCTGGCTGCTGTAGGAGTGCCAGGCACTGGGTTGTATTTCCCAGTCACCTTCTGGTCTGGCACACCAGGACAGTCTGTTAGCGCCCCACGTCTGTGAGCCGGCACCACACAGCTCTGGAGGACAGTGCGTGTGTGAGGGGCCATCCATGTGTCCAAAGTCAGCACTGTAGCTGTGAGCTCATACTTTGTGTGTGGGCTTCATACGACTCTGTCATCGAAGGAACTAAGCATAGGAGACAGTGTCCTGCCCGGGCCGCACAGCTGCTTTTCCTGCAGCAACTCCTGGTCCGTGGTCAGATGTCTTTTCCTTCCTCACTCACTTGGAACCACAGTCCATCTGTTAAAAAAAATAGTAAGCATATTCTTATACGAGACACACAGAAGTCATGGGCTAAATGACTCAGCATTACATTTCTCCTGCTTTTCATAGTCTTCTCAGAGCAAGGAGTCTGTCTGCCTCTGAAGCTCAAGACTTAGTGTAGTGCCCTTCGAGGGACCATGTTATGAATTATATTGCCATCAGAGTAACTTTGTTGAATTTCATCAAGATTCAGCTGCTTCATGATTATTTATAAATGAAAATTGGAAGAAATAGATTGTTGTGGAAACAAATATTACCAACTGCCCGTATTTGCTACATCTGGCCCTTGTTAGCACACTGATATCCTTGTCCTACATTGGATTGTAGTCAGCGGACCTTTCCTCAGCCAAATCTTCCATCCACACAGAGTAAAATAAATGACTCTATTTCAGTGCAGAAAATTGTTAAAATACATAGTAGTTCATCATAGCTTAAAGGTATATTGCAGTAATGATTTTTTAAAGTACAAAAATAAGTTTTCCACAAATATGTGGTTTTTTCATTTTTACCCTCGATCGCTGCCTTTAAGGATGAATTGCAGAGGCTGCTGGCATTGCTGCAAAACCAGGATCCTCTCTCAGAGGAGCGGCTGCAAGGGCTGCGCATTGAACTGAATGACTTCACTGTTGCTCTGTCCTCCGTCCAGCCCTCAGCCAAAAGGGAGGGCTTTGTCACTGTCCCCAATGTGACTTGGGCAGATATCGGTGCCCTGGAAGATGTCAGAGAGGAGCTCACCATGGCCATCCTGGTAGGTGTGTCTGCTGCGGAACGGCACTGACCCGTGCAACAATTGCAGGAGGGCTGGACTGTATGTTTTCTCTTGTGTGTTCTGCTGCACTGTCGTTCAGCCTCCATCAACCTGTTTTGTTCTTCTGAGGTCTGTCTTAGGCTTATTCTTGGCTGTGCTTGAATTCTGTGGCAGTGAATTAAAAAATTAAAAAAAAAAAAAAACAGTTTGAGTTTCAACCAAGAGCCAAGAGACTTTGAGAAATACTATCTCAGCTCACTCCTGCTCCTGTGGGTCAGAGCAATTTCATGAAAGTCTGGATTGATTTTCGTTCACTCTTACTTTCCCACTTTACTGATCATTCCATGGATTTTCTGGAGGAACGCTCAGTCTAGAGGTGTGTAGGTGCTGGGAGAGGAGTGGGTGCAGGGGCTGGTGTGCCTGGCTCCTGCCCACGGATGGCACTGCCCCTTCTCCGTCTCTAGGAGCATACCGCCTGAAGCTTCATAGCCTGGAAATGTAGGTAGTTTAAAAAAAAAAAAAAAACACCTTGGTTTTAAGATGCTGAAGGTATTGTATCTTTATGTTTGAAGTGTTTTCAGAACTTACATTTAGGGGTGATTTCCTCACGAGCGGGGTCCTGATTTAGCACCTTGTATTCTGTGCTTGGTGCAGAGGTGAGCGCCCTGCCAGCTCTCCCCTCCAGGCCCTGTGGTCATGGTGGCAGCTTGGTCTGGAGATAATGCAGACACACAGTATGAATGGACATTCATAACGGATCCACTTTGGTGTTGTTCTTTGCAGGCACCAGTACGTAACCCCGATCAGTTCAGAGCCCTTGGATTGGTGACCCCAGCTGGAGTCCTCCTGGCGGGCCCACCCGGCTGTGGGAAGACACTGCTGGCCAAGGTGCGTGGAGCGCGGTTGAGGGCTTTCTCTCCACTGTCTCATCTCATCATGGGAATTTAACCTACATGTTACAATGGGCTGGTTTTACATGATTTCTATCACATGGTCATTTTAGTAAGACTGATAGTTTTCTTCAGGAAAGTTTTCCACTTTTGGTTATAGAAGGTACATCACTGGACACTTGCAAAACAAAAATATATATATTTTTTAATGTTTGTTTATTTTTGAGAGAGAAGAGTGGAAGCAGGGGAGGGGCAGAGAGAGAGGGAGACACAGAATCCAAAGCAGGCTCCAGACTCTGAGCTGTCAGCACAGAGCCTGACATGGGGCTCGAACCCATGAACACCAAGATCATGACCTAAGCCGAGGTTGGATGCTTAACCGACTGAGCCACCCAGGTGCCCCCATAAAAGTAAAGTTTTTTTACATGAACCATGACTCCATCAATTTTAACACAGCAGTTACTATATACTTTGTGACTCTGGCTTTTTAATGAGTACTATTGCACAGTTGTAGCTGACCTTGTTTCCCTCTTTGATGTAGTCATTTATAACCCAAGTATTTTCTTTGATGTTCCTTACAATTGTTATTTTAAAAAATTGGTTTTTTCAAGGGACCTGGACGGCTCAGTCAATTGAGTGTCGGTTTCTTAGGTTTAGCTCAGGTCATGATGTCACAAGTTTTGTGAGATCGAGCTCCTCATGAGGCTCTGCACTGACAGTGCAGAGACAGTGCAAGACCTCTGCTTGGGCTTCTGTCTCTCCCTCTCTCTGCTTCTTCCCTCCCTGTGCTCTCCTTAAAAATAAATAAACTTTAAAAGAAAGCGAAAAACAGCCAATAAATAGACTTTTAAAACCCCACTGGTAATTTTTAAAATGCAACTTAAGAAATGTAAGATACAATTTTTGCCTCCCAGACCGTCAGAGGTTAAAAGCAATGTTAGTGGCTCTTGCTCCTTCAGTGCGTGCTGTACAGATACGTAACAGTAGAATTTGCACAGACTGTCTGGAAGGCACTTTGGTAAGGGAGCAGATGTAACCTGGTAATAGGTCATTTTGATCAAGTAGAACAGGTCAAAAGCTTTAAAAACAAGCATTCCTTTTATTAAAAAATTATTTAGAAATACGTTCTAATAAAATAATTAGTCGTGGTACAAAAACGTAAGTACAGGACTGTTCAATTTAGTGTTGTTTCCGTGGGAGTGATTTCCATAAAGTGTGGAGTATCTTTATGATAGACGTCTACACAGACGTTAAAAATACAGATGTGTGTAATTGCTATGGGAAGATGTTCAAGAAATACTGCTCTGTGAGAAAAGCACTTTTAAAAACCTTGTATTTGTCAGAATGTGTCTAAAAGTTACTGATAGACATTACCTTGACGTGCATGTCACAGAACATGGAGAAGGGCTGACAAGAGAATGAAGCAGTGGCTCGTAGGAGGTGGTGGGGAGAGGATTATAAATAATGTGTCTCCCTTTTGCTTCAACAATTTTCTAAAACATGTGTTTTGAGAGAGAATGCAAGTGGGGAAGGGGCGGGGAGAGGAGGGAGAGAAAATCCTAAGCAGGCTCCATGCCACCACTGCTGAGCCCGACATGGGGCTTGACCCCATGAACAGTGAGATCATGATCTGATCCAAATTGAAGAGTCAGCGCTCAACTGAGTCCCCCAGGCACGCCCCATCTTAGCTGTTATTTTTCACATCTGTATAATTTTCCACCTATAATTTACTTAGCCTTTAACTTTTTAAAATATTTGAATTACTCTTAAATTAGGGATTGAAAGTAAGGGCATTTTTAGGAAGTGCCACAGCAGCTAAGTAGTTTGTGACTGCTCTGTAAATTATCAGATACGCACAGTGCCTTTTGCTCATGTGTGTACACATGTGTACATGTGTAATGTACACGTGACATTTTCCTAACTTATTTTTACTGCTATTACTGACTTCCTGGCTTAACACTTCCAGTGCTCTTGTGAGGCACTGCTGAGGAGGGGAACCCTGGTGAGAGTGGTTCTGCATTTTCTTGAGAGCACTTTCAGAAGAATGCAGCCAGAAAGGAGGTCCCCCATATGAACATGTCAATTCACCCGGTGGACACAGGTTCCTGGCCAGGTGCCTTGTATCGTTTTTTAAAAAAATTAGTTACATTGGCCTTTGAGTAGCCCTGCTCCTGGCAGAGAGAGACAGGTTATTTGAAATCCATGGATACTGTTAAATCCTGAAGCAGATTTTCCTCCAGTCCCTGCTCCTGCCTTCCCTGACTGTCAGCAGTTTGGCACCTGTCTGTGCAGTTAGCGTTCTGGCACCTGCCCATCCGGAGCAGGGAGTCTTACCCGGGACTCCGCTGGTGGAATTCAGGCCCACTGGATCCAGGAACCCAGGCGGTGTTTTTTTCACCACTTTCTTTGGGTTCCCCAAGAGGTTCATGCCCAGAAGAGTAGAATAGTAGAAATGGTACAAAATGCCCTTGAATGGCAGAAGCAAGGTATTACCACGGGAAAGTCATAGATCCATGTGCTGGCCAGAACCTGGATGGGAATGAGGATTTGGGCCAGTCTTCCTGCTTCTGTTTACTCCTGATCATAGTGAGGGAATAATGGTTTTGTAAATGCAAGCACATAGGGAGCAAGTAAGCAGCAGAAGGTGCAGGTGTGTGATTCCCAGAGCCGGCCCGCTGCAGGTTGATGACTGCTAATAAACATCACCTGTCATCTGAGACCCTGGTGCGGACGCAGGCAGCTGCTGATGCTGCACGTGAGGTTCTTGGTGACTTACAGAAAGAAAACAGTTGGTGTGGTCGCTGTGTCCCATGTAGGAGACAGGGAAGATCTCAGCCATTTCGGGAACTCCTGGGGGTCACGGTGGGTTAAATCTCACTTACCTGGCACGTGGAAGCTAGGATGCTAAGGCAGAGGAGCCATCTTTAGTAGATGTGCCCCCTTACTTGGCCGTGTGGGGTGTTGGGTGGCGGGGAATAAGCTGAGCGGCGCAGGTGGCCCACATCCGTCCATTTGCCAGCGGTGGGCTGTGGTGCTCAGTGCCAGCCTATGAGCAGGCACCTGTGTAGCGGCCTTGACTGCCATTTGGAAGAGGCTGGCAGTAAACACGCCAAACCAGGACAGCCAAACCAGGACAGTTGGGATCCAGCTCAGTTGTGATGTAAATAAGCAGATTGTTGTGGGTGGGAGGTGGTGACATTTGAGGGATGGTGATACTGAAGTGTCCTAAAGGACTCAGACACATGAAGCAGCAGGGAGAGAACATCAATTGCAAAAATCCCTGAAGCTTGGAGGGACCCAGAGAAAACCAGTGGGTAGATTGAGGGGAACTGTTGTGTCCCAGACTACAGGCTTATGAGCAGTGGTAAATACATCAGGTTTTACTCAGGGTAAGGGCGAGTCCTAGGGAAATGATTTGACTGATGTTTTTAGAAACTTGTGGCGAGTAGTGGTCAGAGGAGAGCAAGAGTGGAAGAAGACAGTGAGGGTCTTGTCATCTCATCTCATGTCCAGACTAGATGAGGCGGTCTGCGCAAGGGGTGTGTGGCGGAGGAGCAGGAAGTGTCAGACTCGTACATTTTGGACTCAGGTTGACAGGACTTGCAGATGGATTGGATGATGTAACAAGACAAAGGTCAAGGGGGCCACCAGAGTTTGGGGCTAAAAGCTGTCGGAGTTAGGGGCATGGGATGTGGAGGGAGTTGGGACAGATCCAGGCATCCTGCTTTGGAAATGACGGGTTTGGGACGTCAGATCCGTAGGAAGATGCCAAGCCGTCTGTTGGATATGGGTCTGGTGCTCCGAGGCCAGGCTCCAGGGAGAGAAGAATCCTTGATGATGTATTTACATTTCTTCTCGGCACTCAGATTCTTCTACACATACAACCATATGTTTCTCCCTCGTTCTTCTTTGGCTTTGAGCCATGAAGTTTAGTAGTTATTAAAAGTAATCTGTAACACTGACCTTGCCGAGCCTCATACTGAGGTTTTTGAATTTTGGTTTATGAGTGAATGATTGCTTTCATTGGGCAAGGCACGTTTTGCTGCAGAGACTGGGATTTCTCTGGAATTGCAAAAGATGTGTGTGTATAAGCATGTTCGTGTAAGCAACACCTTCACACAGATGGTCCACAGCATCCTGTCTGGTTTCTCTTCTGTCTGAGTGATTCCTAGAAAGTTGTAGATGCATATTTCTTTTATTTTTTTTAATCCATTTCTCCTTTTCCTTTCCATTTTCTCCCTTTAAGAGAAACAGTATAAACTGCAAAAAGTCCTCTGTTGTCACAAATTACTGTTTACTGTAAATTTTTCTTATTTGTATCTTTTGTTTTTTTCTTATTAGGCTGTTGCAAATGAGTCTGGACTGAACTTTATATCTGTCAAGGGCCCTGAATTGCTAAATATGGTAAGTCATGGCGTTAACCTTGGTCGTAGATGAGAAGTGAGGGCCACCCCAGTTATTGGTAGAGCATCTCCCGGTCCTGGAAACACCTGTGGCATTTTGGTGACGTCTCCACCACAGAAGTGAAGACATTCGCTTTGTTGTACACAGTGTGTGTAACTGCTCTCTTAACTAAGTCTCTTCAGCTCCGACCCTCCATTTTTTCTCCTGCAAAATGGAAATAATCAAATAGTTGACATTTTAGGGGTACCTGGGTCTCTCATTCAGTCAAGTGTTCGACTTCTGGCGCAAGTCATGATCACATGGTTTGTGGGTTTGAGCCCCATGTTGGGCTCTGTGCTGACAGCATGGAGCCTGCTTGGGATTCTCTTTCTCCCCCGTCTCTGCCCTGTTCTCTCTCTCTCTCTCTCTCTCAAAATAAACTTTTTTTTTAAAGTTGACATTTTATTTACTTTTTATTATTTTTTTAATGTTTATTTTCGAAACAGAGAGACAGATCATGAGCAGGGGAGGGGCGGAGAGAGAGAGAGGGAGACACAGAATCCAGTCCGGCCTCTAGACTCTGAGCTGCCAGCACAGAGCCCGACATGGGGCTTGAACCCACAAACCGTGAGATCATGACCTGAGCCGAAGTCGGACACTCAACCAGCTGAGCCACCCAGGTGTCCCTGACATGTTATTTTTAAAAAGTTTTTAAAGATCATTTATTTATTTTGAGAGAGAGCACAGGGAGGGGCAGAGAGAGAATCCTGACAAGATTCGCACTTTAACAGTGTGGGGCTTGAAGTCACAAACCACAAGATCATGACCTGCACCAAAATGGAGTCAGTTACTTAATTGATTCAGCGACCCAGGTGACATTTTTAAAGTGTATACTCTGTGCTATGTATTCGTCAAGCACTTTACATATATAGTCAGCCCTTGAACAACACAGGTTTAAGCTGCACAGGCCCACCTGTGTGCGGAGGCTTCTTAATAAGTAGTCCTGTAAGTGTTTTTTCCTTATGATTTTCCTACTAATCTTTTCTTCTATCTAGCTGGCTTGATGGTAAGAATTCACGGTTTGATACATAGAACACAAATACGTGTCAGTTGACTTTATGTTGTCTGTAAGGCTTCCCAAGGTCAACAGCAGGCTATCATATTACTCCCCTATAAGTTTTAGGGGAGTAAAAAGTTACTCTTGAATTTTCATCAGCAGGGTGGGTGGTCAGTACCCTATCCCCTGCTTTGTTCATAGTTGACAGTCCTGTGAGATGCGGATTATTGTTCCCTCTGATTCCTGATTTCCAAATGAGGAAACTCAAGTCTGGAGGTGTCACACACCTTGGCCAAAGTCCAGTGGCCCTGGGGATGGAGAGCTGAGGTCTGAGTCTGGTCTACGTGATTCCTGTGAGTGCCGGCGTGCTTGCCTCATCCTGATGTCCTGGAGTTCAAATGACTTAAGTCTCAATAAGTAAAAGTACTTTGGAGGAAAATGCTACAGTACTATATAGTAATTTCTTTCACCTTCAAGCAATGTATATAATATCTCAAAGTTAAGAGATTCTGAATATTGTATTATCCCTTCATCTTTATGAGAAGTAAAAACGCTGTTCTTTAATGCATTCAAACAAAAACAAAGAAGTAAAAGTAGTATCATTTGGAGTTGTCCTGGCTGATTGAGTCAGTAGAGCATATGACTCTTGATCTCCAGCTTGTGAGTTTGAGCCCCACATTGGATGTGGAGCGTACTTAAAAAAAAAAAAAAAAGAAAGAAAGAAATACTGTTTGTTTCAAAAGGCTTTTTAAATGTATCCCCTCTACCAGTTTTTATATGTTCCTATCATATGTGTTACTTTCTTCCCAAAATAAGGATTTATATTTAAGCATTTCCTGTGAGCTTTGTATATACGTCTCTACTTTCCTTGTGGTTTATTTTGATTCCTGGCAGAGGAGGTATTAGAAATGAACGTTGAAGGGAGAGGATTATTGGGGGTGGAGACTGGGATAGACATTTCTCCCAGACAGCAAGGGGCTTTCATCCCCAGAGCTGGGTGTTATCTCCGCAACACCAGAGCCAACAGATGCTGCAGGCAAGAGCATAACCTGTCCTTCATGGTCTGAGGAACTGTTCCAGGCACGGAAAAAGTTAGGAAGAGTAATGTATCTGTCACCCAGCAAAATTCCCTGCAGACCTTCCCTAACCGTGTCCCCCTTTCTCTCTCCCACAGAATTTACCGTAATCCTGAATTTGGGCTTTACGTACTTTCTGCTTTTACTACATACGTAGTTATCCTTAAATGACTCATAGTATTATTGTACATGTTTCAAAAATGTTGAATGAGGCAATTGGAAATTTGAACACTAACTGGATAGTTGATGTTAAGAAAGTAACTTTTAAGGGATGGGTGAAGCAGGCAATGGGGCTTAGGAGCACATTTACCCGGAGGAGCACGGAGTGGCGTGTGGAAGTGTGCAGTCACAAAACATCGAGCAGTCTCAGACACTGGCAGGGCGTCTGAAAACTGACTCAGTTCAGCGCCATTCTGACACTATCAGGACACAACATCCGATTCCACAGGCTGAGGGCTCAGTCCCCCCCACTGCAGACACCAGGCACAGGCCCCAGGCTGTCACCTGTGCTTCTGATGCACTGACTACAGATTAGAGGTTCCAACAAACTCCTCCTCAGTTTTGATTAATTTGCCAGAGCAGCTTGCAGGACCCAGGGAAACACTGTGCTTACCAGTTTGTTGAAGGACACAATAGAAGAGACAAATCAAGAGCAAAATGAAGAGATATGTAGGCCACAGTCCCAAACTGGAGTCTCATGAGGCTTAGGGCTTGGGGCCTGGTGCTCTGGCTCCCCAGGCATGGAACAACCAAAAGCTGTCCTTGGGTTTCTGTGGAGCCATGATTGGCTGAGACATTGACTTTTGGCTGATTTATTCTCCAGGTCCCTCCCCTGCCTGGAGGTGGGGGTGAGGGGGCACTGAAAGTTCCACCCCTCTAACCATGGGGTTGGCCCTCCTGACAGCCAGCTCCGCCCTCGAGTAGAGTCCAAATTCACCTTTAATAACAAAACCTCTGTTCACTTTTGTGGCTCTGACAGTTTTCAGAAACTGTGGGTAAAGATCAGATACGTCTGGAAAGTACATTTGCTCATCTGAGTAACCAAATATGTATTTCTTATAAATCATTATATCGCGGTAATGTTTATCTCTGTTGATGTGTTTACCTCTAGTTTATCAGTTTTTTCTGTGGCATTCTGCTGATTGAACAGAACCACCCTTTAAAAAAATCAGTTTCTTTTGTTCTTTCTTGAGGTTTAGGTTGAACATTACGTCCTTACTGGCATCGGTGGGCTATTTCCCCTGAGGGTTTGTTTTCAGAAAGAGAATTGCTATATCTTCAGGAGTGTGTGCTCCTGAAAGAGAAAGTTTCACCAGCTTTCTCCCCAAGGTGGCTGTTGCTGTTGCACCTCCACCAGCAGTGAGTAGAGGTTCCTGGTGTCCCATATCTGCACCATTTCCATTAATCCACTGACTGTGAGCGCTGGTCTCATTGTGTTCTGACTTGTTTCCTAGGGAAGGTGTGGGAGGAGGTCTGTGGCAGAGTTTCGAATGATGGGGAGAGATGAGGTGATCTGATGAGGAAGATAGACTTCTTGGGCTTAGAAAATGAGTTTGCTATAGGGTGTTTCAGAATCAGGGAGTCCAGAGACTTCTAGCAGATGCAGGGATATGAGCTTGGAGCTCAGGAGATTAGGGGTGGCACCAGAAACCCTGGGAACAGACAGTGGGGCCCCTGACCACTTGTAAGACACCCCTGGGTATGAGGCAAGGACGAGACGTGTCTCATGAGAATGAAGGACACCCAAGACTTCCTAAGCCTGAAAACTCAGGAGGATCAGTTCTTCAGCCTTGTCAGTGTAATTACAGCATACAAGACACCGAAGGTAGGGCTCTGGGGTAGGCAATTAGAGGGTCATTAATGACTTCAGAGAGGGTATGTGTTTGTAAAAGCCAGATTTCAAGGTTGAAAACTGAAAGGCAAGTAAGAAGTTAGAAATGAGAAATATTTCTTCAAGGCCAAGATAGGATTTTCTTTTGTTTGCTTATTTTTAATCACTGTCACTTTTGTTAAGATTGATTTTTTTTAATGTTTTATTTCTGAGAGAGAGAGAGAGAGAGAGAGACAGCGTGAGCAGGGGAGGGTCAGAGAGAGAGGGATATACAGAATCTGAAACAGGCTCCAGGCCCTGAGCTGAGATCATGACCTGAGCCGAAGTCAGACGCTTAACCAGCTGAGCCACCCAGGCGCCCCAGCTAAGATTGATTTTTAATCTGTCCTATTGAAACTGTAGGTTTACCTTCCCCTAAATTAGCTTTCCCTTTGCTTGGCCCTTTGCTCTAGCCACAGTGTGTTTGCCAGCAGTGTTGATCGTTCCCGTCGGCCTTGGTTTGAGACTTTACTTCTCCCAGCTCACTGTTACTTTTTTCTTTTAAAATATCTGACAGGGCGCCTGGGTGGCTTAATCGGTTAAGCGTCCGACTTTCGCTTGGGTCATGATCTCGCCATTCGTGGGTTCAAGCCCCGCATCAGGCTCTGTGCTGACTGCCAGCTCAGAGCCTGGAGCCTATTTCAGAGTCTGTGTCTCCCTCTCTCTCTGACCCTCCCCTGCTCACGCTGTCTCTCTGTCTCTCTCTCCTAGAAATAAATAAAAAATCTTAAAAAAATAAAATAAAATATCTGAGTATTTTGGTCCAGTATTCTATAATTTTTGCCAACTTCCATTCTTTAGGAAACTGAACCAGTCTACTGTATTTATATACCACACGAGATGTTATGATCAAGGCCGTGACTTCTTCTTTCCAAGGACTTTCTAGACCAGCTGGGAGTCACAGGAGCAGGGGATGCCGTGAGGGCAGAGGGGGAGAATAATAGGAAGAAAGTCGGGGACTTCTCGAATACAAGGAGAAGTGGAGGCAGGTTGGAAGACAGATCAAGTAAGGGAAGCACCTTGAGCAAAAGTACCAAGAAAAGACAAGACAGATGTGAGGGCAGGAAACCCTTCCATCCCTGTCGTCCGCGGCGTGCACTTTCTGCCTGCGTTGCTTTATCACAGCTGCAGGGTCACGAGGGCTCAACAAACAGCAGCAGTGAGGTCGGCACTGGAAAGAGTTTGCACTGTCCTGTTTAACAGTTTGAGTGTGAGAAAAACGTGCTTAGTTCGCTAGCTTGAAATGTTATGAGAACAGTCTCTTAGACCTCACTAACAGCGAGATCATGTTCTTACATGTGGGTCTCTGCATTGACTCATCCTAATGTTATAGGTGCTTATGAATTACTGTGTTTCTTGACAGGTCTTACTGTTTTACATTTTGACTTAGATTTTGCAGTACGGTTGTCTCATGAAGCCTTTTGGAGGCCTCACTGGCTCACTTTGCCTTCTGAGATGCCAAGTGACAAGTAGCTCTTCTGTTAGCAACTTGACCCATGTGGAAATGAGCAGGAAATGGCAGTATAGCACTGTTGAAATAATGACAATTACTGCTGGGTGTTTTATATGCATGCAGCTCAGGAGATCAGTTATTTTTTGTGTTTTAAGTTTATTCACTTATTTTTATAGAGAGAGTGAGCCAGGGAAGGAAAGAGAGAGGGAGAGAGAAAGAATCCCAAGCAGGCTTCTCTGCACTGTCAGCACAGAGCTTGACGTGGGTCTCAGTCTCAACAAACCTTGAGATCATGACCTGAGCTAAGGTCAGCAGATGGTCACTCAAACCTCCTGAGCAAGCGAGGTGCCCCTTAGGAGATCAGTTCTAAAGAACAGTGTAGAATTATGGGATTGTTTTTGACCTGGAGAAGACCTTACATTCACTTTGTCTTTGTTTTAGAAACGAGGAAATCTATAGGCTTTAATAATAATAATCTATAGATTTTAGGGGCGCCTGGGTGGCTCAGTCGGTTGAGCATCCGACTTCGGCTCAGGTCATGATCTCACGGTTTGTGGGTTTGAGCCCCGTGTTGGGCTCTGTGCTGACAGCTCAGAGCCTGGAGCCTCTTTCAGATTCTGTATCTCCCTTTCTCTCTGACCTTCCCTGCTTGCGCTGTCTCTTTCTCTCAGAAATAAAGAAAACATTAAAAAAAAAAATAGGTGATTTTATTAAGTTGAACCACATACACTTGGCTGTTTTACTGCATCAGAAATGGTTATATATCAGCAGTTCCATGCAGATCGACCTAGTACTTTTGGACTCTGATATTTAAATGTTCTTTAAAACTAATTTTACTGTAATTTGGCCCGAAATTC
The DNA here is from genome assembly GCA_017311185.1 of Proteles cristata cristata. Classification (NCBI taxonomy): domain Eukaryota; kingdom Metazoa; phylum Chordata; class Mammalia; order Carnivora; family Hyaenidae; genus Proteles; species Proteles cristata. The sequence goes on along the minus strand of JAESUZ010001911.1, from coordinate 108,968 downwards.
CAAAGTTGAATGGTCTTTGCATTTTATTTCTGTGTGTGTTCAGTATGTTGGTGAGAGCGAACGTGCAGTACGACAAGTGTTCCAGCGAGCCAAGAACTCCGCGCCCTGTGTCATATTCTTCGACGAAGTGGATGCCCTGTGCCCTCGAAGGTCAGACCGAGAGGTAGGCGTATGTGCCGTAAGCCTTTTATAAGTTCTTATCAAGTCATTTCCTGAGAACACTAAGGTTGTTTAAGTGAAGAAACCTGGTAAATTGGAATGAGGGCCTAGACATAACAGTTGTATTGTTATTGGCCCCCATATCCATTTGTGTCATTTTGGTGGCACCCTTGTGACTCACAGGGGGAGCAGCTGGAGACCACAGTGATGGTGGCTCTGAATAGCTTGCCTCGTAATCTTGATCCTCATTCGGTGACTGGGCTCGTGAGGCCCAAGAAAATGTGACTCGCAATTACACTCACTCAGAATACAGTCAGGCAATGCGCTTTCTGACTTCGCACAGTTCTTGTCTGGGGAGGACAGGAATTGAGCCTGCACTGCACTCTGCCTGCACGAGTCCTCAGGGTCGCTGGTCACAGGAATGTCAGCACAGCCAGGGCTCGGAAGCAGTTGTTATCAGAAGGACCTTGTCCCAGAGTCCACTGGTGTAAAGAGCACATGACCTTCTGGAAAACGATACGAAGACTATCTAGTGACTAAGGAGGTGATTATATTTCTCTTGTGATTTATCTTTAAATAGTTATTCTGCGTGTATCCTTAGGCTATAAAACATTTATTAAATGCCTCATTTCACTTAGAATCTCCAGGAACATTCCAAAGTCTCAAGAACAATACTTGACTAACATGAGTGTGATTCATGTCGCAGGGATTTTGTTTCCTCATCCAGTAGTCATCAGTAGCATCCCAGAAAATCCTTCAGGCCTTATCTCTGGGGGTGAGGTCAGCGGCCACGCAGTGGTCCTTTCCGGGTCATCCCACTGGCTGGCAAATCCTGGAATCTGGTATGGGATCCAGAGCAGAGCACTGCCCTTTCTGTCCAGCGGTTTGGAGCGTGGTGTGCTCTGGAGTTTACTCCTTTCTATCTCCTTGTCTTTGGCTCTGGATAAAACCTTCATTTGTCTACAGCCCCTGTGTTGGTTTCTAGTAGCCTGTTACTGGCTGGTAATTTAACTTTGGAGAGGTGTGGTGAGGTGTGGCCGGTCGGCCTCTTGCTGCAGAGAGGTCTGCGGCCACACGAAGCACGCTGTGACGTCTGGGTTCTCACTGGTCCTTGGATGTTTACTAACACGTGTTTCTATTTTCTGGTACCTGTGTTCTTGTCTTTGTACATTTTCACCTGAAGGGGATTTTGAAGGAGAGAAATAGGGAGAAAAATGGGAATACGTGTTTATTTTTTTAGCATACGAGTTTCGCATGGACACAGACTTGTGACAAAATTCAAATAAATGCCAGTGGTAATAGTTCAAGAGTCTTTCCTCCCATTTTCCCCCCATTCCTCTCCTTGGAGGTTATTACTGCTAAGTTTCACACGTAGTGTTTGTTACTCTACGACTTCCTCCATATTATCTTAAAAACATGTATAGTTTAGAGTTTTATATAAATGCAGTCATGCATTTTGATGATGTTCCCATGTAATTTTTAAACTATTACAAAAATATTCCAATATTCCACAGTCTGGAAACAGAAGGATTTCTTTAATAATTCCCTGTTCTGGACATTCACATTGTTTCTAATTGTTTCTCTTACAAACAACTGAAATAATACTGTAATCACATACTATTGTGCACATGTATGTAGATCTATACATACTGGTTTTGAAGCTAACATTAAATTATCCTTCACAAAAAATACCAGTTACATATGCCTGCCAGCAGTATCGTCAGCAATAGGTAATACCCATCTTTTAATTTTTTGGCAATTTTATTGTCAAACATGATATTAAATCTTAGTATTCATCTCCTTGATTATCAGTGAGGTTGATTGTCTTCAGTCAATTTGTATTTCACCATCTATAAATTATCTGATCAGATACTTTGACCCTTTTGCTATTAAAACTTCTTTTTTATTTATAGGAGTTTTTATGTGTGCTAGAAATTAATTCATTGTCCAATTATGTGTGCTGGTACCGTTTTCCCTAGTCTTCTCATTTACCTTTAATTTTTTTTTATTACATACAATGTTATAATTTTATTAGAGTAAAACCTGCCTTCAAGTTCCTGTGCTGATTCTGAGGATTTTATCTGGTGTAGGTAGGACGGTGATTCATTGGTGTCTGGAGCTGCAATACTGTTCTGAGTCTGGAGCTGCAATACTGTTCTGAGTCGGGATAGTCACTGTGTTCATCTCCTGACGTATTAGCTTTATGTCTCCAAAGAGTGGTGATGTGCACTATTTCTTTTCTAGAGAATTCGTTACCGCCTCTGTGTTTCTCTGTCTTTCCCTCTCTCCCTCTCTCTGCCTCTCTCCCTTTCCGTCTCTCTCTCCTCTCTCCCTTTCCTCTCTCTCTCTCTCTCTCTCTCTCTCTCTCTCTCTCTCTCTCTCTCTCTCTCACACACACACACACACACACACACACACACACACACACAGCACTACTTTCCTCCATGTGCCTTTAAAACATTTCTGTATTCGAATGAGTTACCCCTGTGTCCACCACCACCCCGGACCTTTCTCATGGATGTTGCTATAGCTCTGCTTTGTACTGTGTGCCTTGGGGAATAAGTCTCGTGTCCCAGCCCAAAGATCTGGAACATCTCACATCCTGGGAGCTCTCATCAGACTGAGTCCACATTTGGGTCTGGAGTTCTCTCTTGTCTAGCAAGAGAGCATGACGTAGGACTGAAAATGCAAGAGAGGCTAATATCCGGGAGGGGACAAGAGCCCCAAGGAAAAGGTCCTTGGTCCGTTTTTTGTTAGGACCAGAAGGCTCACAAGCATGATGGACGTGCAGAAAGAGACCATGAAACACCGAACATTAACTCATAGGCGTGGGGGAAAGAGGGTTTTAAAGATATGTGGTGTTAGGGGTTTGGACCAGTACAAAACAGAATCCTGGAGCTGGGCAGATGGTTGTTTACAGCAGACGTGGGGGCCCACCTCTGTGTACCTAAAGACAGAGCATGCTACCTCAGGATCAACAAGGCCCCTTTCTTTTGCTGATTAGGTCCACTCTGAGCAACTTCACGCTGCTCTGGTCCAAAGTCCTGCTTACCTGTTTGCCTATTTTGGTCCTTCCTTCCTGTAAAGCAGCTTTCTGCCATTGTATGAATTTGGGGGTATTTCTGCCCTGAATACCTAATCTTGTTTACTTCATCTTGGATGTTCTCATCCTAAGATTCCCTGTGTCTATATCTTTGTCCTATACTGGGGGCCTTTGCCCTATTAATCTCATCTTGTTTACCTAATCCTCTTCACCCAAACTTGGGTGTGTTCATCCTGTGGCTTTCTAATTCTTTATGCCTTATTAACCCATTGGGGTGCAAGCTCAGGGAATTCCTAATTATTCCCCACAGCCATTAGATCTTTTCTTTTTAAGGTTAATTATTTATTTTTAGAGAGAATGCGTCTGTGCACGAGGAGGTGGGCAGAGAGGGAGGGAGGGAGAATCCCAAGCAACCTCCATGCTGTCAGTGCAGAGCCCAGCATGGGGCTCGATCCCACAACCATGAGATCATGACCTGAGCTGAAACCAAGAGTCAGACGCTCAATTGACTGAGCCCCCCACCCCCACCACCCCCCCGATCCCGCAGCCATTGGATCTTTGAGTAACTTGGAGGCACGAGAATTAGGTCAGCCAGGTGTGCCCTTGTCTGGCTTTGAGGCTGGGACACATATACCCTCTGAGCTCCAGCTTCCTCAATGCAACAGCAGATAATATGATTCTGGGGACTTCCCAGCCCTGTGTTGCACAGTGCCTGGATGTAGTGACCGCTCAGAAAATAATCGCTGTCACCTCTTGAGAGAAGCTTTCATTCAGGTTAGCAAGTATGTTATTTTGTATGGTAAAGAATGATGATGTGTTTTTCTTTTCATTGGAGACTGACGGAGCTGTGTTTATTTCCTTTTAGACGGGGGCAAGTGTGCGGGTGGTGAATCAGCTGCTCACCGAGATGGATGGGCTGGAGGCACGGCAGCAGGTTTTTATCATGGCGGCCACCAACCGGCCAGGTAGGGGGTGCTTCCCACGACTGTCAGGGTTCCAGAACACCGAGATTTACATTCATCCCAGTAGAGAAGTGCTGTGTGAGCCTGTGTAATCGGGACGCAGGGGACCAGAGCCCCTGTTGGTGGGGGAGTGGAGGAGGTGGGACACACCAGCTGTGGCTGCTGGCCACGCACAAAGTCAAAGGCAGAGAAAAGAGTCCTGGTAACAGGAAACGAACTTATTTCCGCGAGGCCAACACCAGGGATGAGGAGGGAGCGCAGGGCAGGCCAACAGCACCCCCAACCCCCCCCCCACCCTCCGCCACCAAGGTGGATGCGTGTGACATTCCTCAGGCCCTCCTGGCTGCCCAAGGACTGGGCAAAAGACAGAAGACAAATGGTTAACTGATAGAGTCTCCATCAGTTTCCAAATATCTTAAGAATATTACAAAAAAAAGGCAGTCTTATCAATAGCCTAATCTACAGGAACTCCCTACTGTCTTAATGATAATACTCTGTTGGAGGGAAAAATAACCTTAGCTTGACAGTAGCTGGGCCTCCAGGATCCCGGGAGCCTTTGTTAACATATGAAAGTCCCATTGGAAACTTCCCCTGGACTTAACGTCCCAACTCCACGGTATATAACCAGTCACTCTGCACAACCCCAGTGCAGCTCTTCCTGCCCACGGGTCCTGTCCCCGGGCTTTAATAAAATCACCCATTTTGCACCAAAGACGTCTTCAAGAATTCTTACTTGGCTGTCAGCTCCAAAGCCCCACCATCCCTCCAAAACCCCATCAGGGAGATGGTGGCCTAGCGTCTCAAAGACTGTCCTCAAAGTGCTGAACAAAGATCCAGGTTCAAAAAGGAAAGTGTGGGACAAAGGTCATTGGGCAGTGACAGGTTGATCATTGTCTTGGGGTCAATCATGGGTGGGGTCTTGCTGGCTCAGGGCAGTCCCTGTTGCTTCAGGGGGCAGTTTCAGTTCCGCTTTGGGGATGTTTTGCCTGCTGGATGTTTGCCTGAGTTAAGAGATTTGGAAATAAGAACTTAATTAGAAAGTAGAGACTGAGGGGCCCCTGGGTGGCTCAGTCAGTTGAGTGTCCGACTCTTGATTCTGGCTCAGGTCATGGTACTGGGGTCATGGGATCGAGGAGCCTACTTGAAATTCTTTCTGCCCCTCCTCTGCCCTCATGTACATGCTTTTCCTTTCTCTCTCTCTCCCTCTCGCTCGCTCTCTCTGCTTTCCTGTGGGTCACTTGAACATATTTTAGAATTTCATTTTGATTTACCTTTTTTTTTTTTTAATGTTTTATTTATTTCTAGGAGAGAGGGAGACAGTGTGAACAGGGGAGGTTCAGAGAGAGAGGGAGTCACAGACTGAAACAGGCTCCAGGCTCCGAACTAGCAGTCAGCACAGGGCCCGACGCGGGGCTCGAACCCACGAACCGCGAGATCATGACCTAAGCGAAAGTCGGACGCTTAACCGACTAAGCCACCCAGGCGCCCCAATTTACCTATTATTTTTGAGTGTATCTCTTTGTAGAATGTTTTTTTGTGGATGAAGCAAGTGTGGAACTGTATACATGTAGCTTCTCGGTGTTCCCTGATGTCAACATTTCTTTTACCAGTTCCATTGAGGGGTACATGCTCTGCCTCCCTTTGAGTTACTGCACCAGCCCTATTCGGGACTGTTCTTGGTGTCCCTTCTCCGCTGTTTCAGAACCTCCTCAGACAGCCTTGTTATTTTTGCCTCAGCTGTCAAATAAAATTTTTTTGAAGTTTACTTATTTATTTCTTTTGAGAAAGACAGAGACAGTGTGAGTGGGGGGAGGGACAGATGGTGGGGGGAGGGTAGGGTGGGGGAGAGAGAATCCCAAGCAGACTCCAAACTGTCAGCACAGAGCCCAACGTAGGTCTGGAACTCATGAACCATGAGTCAGGCGCTTAACTGAGTGAGCCACCCAGGTGCCCCCTGTCAAATAAAATTTTAAAACTCAAGCAAGTGGAAAAGGAAGCCTTATTGTATTCTCCAATTTTTACTCTTCCTGTAGTTTTTTCTTTTCTGATGTTCCTAATTTTTTTCTAGCATTTCCTTTTTGTTTTAGAAATTCCCTTTAGTTATTCTTTGAGAGAGAGAGAAACGCAGAATCCAAAGCAGGCTCTTGGCTCTGAGCTGTCAGCACAGAGCCTGACAGAGGGCTCAAACTCACAAACCATGAGATCATCACCTGAGCCAAAGTCGGCTGCTTAACTGAAAGTTTATACATTTAGAGAGAGAGGGAGCCAGAGAGGGAAAGCATGATCAGGCAAGGAGCAGAGAGAGAGGGAGAGAGAGAGAGAGAGAGAGAGAGAGAGAGAGAGATCCCAGGGAGACTCCATGCTGTCAGCACAAAACCTGACATAAGTCTCGGTCCCACAAACGGTGAGATCGTAACTTGAGCCAAAATAATGCTTAACCCACTGATTCCCCCCAGGCACCCCTTTCCTATTTTCCATTTCTGTTGTCATTTTTTTCCCGTAACTTATGAGGTGCTGTTTTCTACAAAGCAAGGAAAAGAATTGTTCTGTCCCCATCCCTGCTCGCTGCTCTGAAGACCTGTTATGTCCCTTGTGTGATGTGTGGTACACCAGAGTTCATCTCCAGTCCTGGAAATAATCCACTTTCCCGTGCTCAGCCCCAGGAGATGAAGGTCCTTGGACAAAATCCATTAAGACCACAGATGCCCTAATTGTCATCTCTGCACACATGTCCATGCTTCTTCCAGTACCAGCTCCTGTAAAGAATGTTCTCAGTGAGGAACTGTCTGTGCCTACTGACCCCTCTGTGCCGCTGGTTAAAAATACTCCTGTGGATGCATACAAACCCAATAGCCACACCAACTGGTTAGGGTCTCTTCTGTCTAATGGGTGTCTGGTCCCTATAGTAGCAACACGGTATCCCAAGAAGAGTTTCTGCTCTCTACAGCTTTATTGAAAAATTAAATCTGTATTATGATGTATAAACTTCTGGACAAGAATTAGGTCTGCAGTTTCATTTTTGTATTTTTTTTCTATTTTTTTTAATGTTTTATTTATTTCTAGGAGAGAGAGAGAGACGGCATGAGCAGGGGAGGGTCAGAGAGAGAGGGAGTCACAGACTCTGAAACAGGCTCCAGGCTCTGAGCTGGCAGTCAGCACAGAGCCCGACGCGGGGCTCGAACCCACAAACCGTGAGATCATGACCTAAGTGAAAGTCGGACGCTCAACTGACTAAGCCACCCAGGCGCCCCGAGGTCTCCAGTTTCATTTTTGAGAGAAAGCTTCTAGTTTAGAGTCTATCCATTGTAAGCCCTTGGTAGTTGTCAGGTGACACGGTGGGTGGTGACAGAGAAGAGACTTTTTTACATTAGAGTAAGATATTCAGCCCCTTAAAGTTCCAAGTAAAATCTTCCCTTACGTATCTAGTCTGGCCCTGGATTGTCATTGAGTTCTCCTTGAAGGCACTTGTGCAGTGACTTAGTGCCATTGTCAAACGCTTTGGCACGATACTTCCCTTGTGAAAGTAACTTAGGCCCTGGCATCACTTCTGCTGATTTACAGGAACTCGTAAATAATAGAACTCGGTAGGTGTGTCATGAATTGTGAGAAGAGACCTATTTCTGTTGCGTGAGTGAAGGTTGTCTGATCTTGCAGTAATTTTCACTAGACCTACTATTGATGGTCTCGTTAGTCTGAGGATGGATTCATGGGTCCAGTTTCTAAGAAAATCAGCTTTATCAAGATCTATAGTATACCATAAACTTTACCCATTTTAAGTACAAGATTCAGTAGTTTTGAGTGTATTAACAGACTTGTGCAGCCATCCCAACAGTCTGATTTGAGAACACTTCTGTCACCCTCAAGACAGATCTGTGTGTGTTAGCTGCCCCTCCCCATCTGTCCCCCTCCCCAGGCTTCCCGCTTCTGTGTTTAAGTGGAGTCACACATGCAGGTTGTGGGGTCTGCCCTCTCGCACTAGGCGTCATGTGTTCAAAGCACATCCGTGTGGCAGTGGCAGCCCTCCGTTCCTTGTTACTGCCGGATGACGTTCTGTCATGAGGACATACAGCATTTCACCCATTCACCAACTAATGGACATTTAGGTCATGCCCACTTTAGGGCTGTTGTGAACATCTGCCTACAGGGTTTTGTGTGGATGGATATTGTATTTTCTTGGGGGTACACACCGAGGAGTGGGGCTGCTGTGGGCTGCATGGTAACTCTGTGTTTAACACTTTAGGAAACAGCCAGACTTTTCCAGAGTGGCCCAGCATTTTCTGTTCTGCTGATAATTGTAACAAAACTAAGTGTGGGAGTTTAGATTTCTCCACACCCTCAACTCTTGTTACAACCTTTCTATTTGATTACAGCCATTCCAATGGGTGTGAGGTAGCATCCTACTGTAGTGTCTTCTTTCGAGAAATACCTGTTTGAATCCTTTACCAATTTTTTTAGTTGGGTCAGTACTTTGTCATTGAGCAATAAGAATGATTTATTTCAGATACAAATCCATAGCCAGGTGTGTGATTTGCATGGATCTTCTCCCAGTCTGTGGGCTGTTTTTTCACTTTCTTGATGGTACAGTTTGAAGAACAGAAGTTTTAAATTTTGGTAAAGTCCAATTTATCAATTTTTTAAATCACATGCACTTTTGTCATCTTATCTTAAAAACTCATTGCCTAATGCGGGGTCACAAAGATTAACCCCCGTGTGTGTTAGTAGTTTTATGTTTTCAGTGCTCACACTTCAGTCCTAGATTCATATTGAGTTAATGTCTGTGCACTCCGAGGAAGGGCTCCTGATTCACCCTTTTGCATGTGAACTCCACTTGCCTCAGCACTGGCTGTGGCATCTTCTCCCGATTGAATTGTCAGGGCACCTCTGTTGAAAATTGAGGGTCCGTTTGTAACAAGATGGAGTTTTTTCTAAAGTTGGAATACACTACCTTTAGCTTTAAATGTTAGCTTTTTTTGCTAGAAAGAGCAATGGAAGAGCAGTGCTTCCTCACCAGCAGGTGGGAGGGAGGGCTCGTCATGCATCCACCTTGTTTGCGAGTGAACAGATTTTGTCTTTAACATGGTGGGATTTGGGGTGACTTTTTCATTGCAAACGTGAGAAGTGTTATCCTGACTCTGAAGACTCCGGCTCTGCCACATCTAGGTAGGGAGCCACTCAGCAAGCTGGAACAGCTCTCACCAGCTCGTGGTGGCGTGGGGATGTGTCATCAGTTGACAGGACCTGTCAGGGGATTCACTGTGGATGATGTGAGTGAGTGAAGCCCGGCCACGCCTCCAGACTCAGCTGGAAAGACCAGAAGGATGACCTAGCCTCAACCAAGCTGGGAGAGTGGGAGAAGATCAGGGCCTCTGTGAACTGTGTCACGTCTAAGATGACTGTCTGTCAGGGAGGTGCCAGGTATACGCCTGCTTCCCACTTTCTACAACACCTGTCCCTTGCATTCTTTCCCTTTAATATTTACTGTCTTCTTAAGTGTAAGAAGCTGATTAGTACCTGTAAGTTCTAGATGTACAGCACTGGATTTTCTTTGAGAAATGGTGTAATACATAGAATTTTGGAAGAGTTTTTGATAGAGCAGTAGTTTGCCATCCCATAGTAAAATCTATATAACAGTGCTTGGTGGGGGGGCCTGCAACTCAATCTTGAGGTCATGAGTTTGAGCCCCATGTTGGGTATAGAGATTACTTAAAAAGTAAATAAAAATTTTTTAAAAAATAATAAAATTAAAAAAAAATAAAGGACTCAGGGTGCTTTTTACTCTAAATGAAATAAGTGAATAATCCCTTAAAATAATAAACTAATAAGTAAACTTTAATAAAGTAAATATGGTGCTTGTCAGAGATATTAAATGATTATAAAATTCCCAAACTAAGAATGATTTCTAATTATAATTGGGATTGTTTACATCAGGCTTCATTTTTTGAGTACGTGGCTCTGGCTTTAATATCTACTTGTATATTTAAGTTAAAAGATGTTTCCACATTTGGTATTGGCATAGACACAGACTTACAGATCATTGAAACATGATAGGACCTAAAAATATCCCCCCATGTATCTAGATAATTGCTTTTTTGGGTTTTGTTGTTGTTTTGTTTGTTTTTTCTTACAACAAAAAGCTTTGTTTCTATTTGGTCTATGGCTTGGGAACAGGTTCCAGGGTGTTGAAGAGCTGCCTGGTGGCTATAGGGAGGGGCATAGGCACTAGCCCTGGCACGTGGGGGCTGCCGGAGGGGACCCTCACAGGCTGCTGGGCTCCAGAGACTCCTAGGGGTGCTGGAGGGTGAGCCTGCCAAGCCTGGGTGTGGGGGGAGACAGCTGGCTGCAGAGATGAGTCAGGGGGTTGCCCATCTTCCTGATGCATTTCACCTCCGTCTGGGAAGTGCTTCTCCAGGAAGTCACAGCGCCAGGGGTCTGTGCGGGCAAGACCCAGGGCCTGGTCCAGAAGCAGAGCGGCTTCCATGATGTCCAGGCTTTTACCCCCTCATCCTGGCATGGCTTCTGCATGTCCTGGAAGAGGACGCGGCCACCATGCTGGTTTGTGCCTTCAGGAGATGCTCCACGGCTATGGCTTCTCAGCTAACTTCACCTGGTCCACAGCCTCCAGAGCCATATCTCCTTGGTGGAAATAGAAGCCCAGAGAGAGGGAAGGATAGGAGACCCGCAGGTGCACATGGACCAGGCAGTTGACTGCAGCTTCCACCTTGGAATAATTCTGACAAAGCTAGGAGCTTGTAGATGATCAGAATGAGGAGCTAAGTTCAGAATAGGGTGTTGGCTCGGCCTGGAGGCAGAGGGTCTGGATAATTGGCTTTTAAGAACACTAAGGCCATGCAGTAGAGAAAGAATAGCATTTTAAACAAATAGTGCTGGGACAGTTAGATATGCAGGAAAAATAACCTATATCCTAGTAGGAGCCACATGAAAAAATTAACTCAAAGTGAATCAAAGACCAGTGAAAAATCACATCTGTAAAACTGGAAGAAAGCAGAGGAGAATTCTGCGTTTTCTACCTTGGACTAAGCAAAGATCTTTTAAGTGTGACATCAAAAGCACAATGTTTTAGAGCAAAAGGATAAATTGAACTGCTCTTCACAAGTACACGCTGCACAGACATAGAGGAAACATTTACAGAGCATGTCTCTGATGAAGGATCGATGTCTGCAGCATACGATGGATTCTCAAAACTCAGCAAAAGAAAACATGAAAAATTGGCTAAAGACTGCACAGGCGTTTACTGCAGTAGGGACCTGCCAGCAGATAAACATGAGAATGTGCTCAACATCTAATCGTCAGGGAGATGCAGGTGAAGGCCACCGTGAGGGACCACTGCAAACCCTACATTAACCAGGGGCTCCTGTGAGGCCCTCAGGAGGTCCTGTGAGGTGGGTTGAGTGTCCAACTCTTGATTTGGGCTCAAGTCATGATCTCATAGTCCTCATATTGAGCCCCACGTCGGGCTGTGTGCTGGGCAGGAGCCTGTTTGAGAATATCTCCCCTGTCCCTCCCTTACTCATGCTCAACTTTCTAAAATAAAAAAAGAACTAAAATTAGAAAGACCGTACCAAGCATTGGCAGTTACAGGGGATGTAACACGGCAAAACTAGTTTGGAAAACACTTTGTCAGATTCTTTAAGGCCAGCACAGCCCACAGTGTGATATAGCCACACGCCGAGGGACTCACCAGAGAGAAAGGAAAACTCACGCAAACACGTGTCTATGCATGCTTATGGTGGCTTGTGTGTAGTGGGCCAGAACTGGAAACCACATGCTCATCAACAGAAGAATGAACACTTCTTTCCATTCTGAAATTGAGGCGTATCCATACTCTGGAATACTGCGTGGCAGTACAGACAGGATAAGTACTAGCACACACAAGAACTTAGGCGAATGTGGATAATTGTGTCAAGTAAAAGAAAGAGCCTGTAACACATTGCACTTATATGGGGTCAGGGAAGAACAGGAGAAAAAGGTCACAATGGGGTCCTCCATAAGTTTTTAGACGGCAAAGGTTTCCTGAATGTGTGGGGCCTTTTGGCCTGTAACGTAAGATGGTGCCCAGACACGTGGGGCAGTGCTCAGTCACGATGCTGTGCACATTGTGCAGTAATTTCTCTTTTCCCTCATTTCCGAGGGGTTTATCTTGGCATCTCAAGAGAAAGCCCAGTAATTTGTTGAACGTTGAAAAATCACTGAATTAAGTATTTAACTTCCCCAAGGTAACTGAAGAACAAAACTAAACAAAATCAGAATTTTAGCTGTAAAGAACTCTACCTCTTTATGGAAGACTAAATTAATGGTTAGCTCTCAATGACTCAGGGAAGGCTTCCTGGAGGAGGCATTGTTTGAGAATACCAACAGTGTAAATGAGGAATAATGTATTTCAGAGGAAGGAACCACTGAGAGCAAAGAGAAGGAAGCTTGAGGCTTCAGGTTGTTTCAGAACAGCAAGAGGTCTGGTCAGTGGGGTGTGGGAGTCGAGAATGTGAGAGAGGGTACGGTCAGGTCTGGAGGGCTCTCCTGCTATGGTGACAGATGTGGGCTGGTTCTGCAGGGGTCCCAGAGTGGGGAAGTTCACACACAGGACCAGTTGGGAGCCACCTCGACCCTGAGGGCAGGGATAGGGGAGGCTTACCTCACCAAACTGGGAGAAGGTGCCAGTCAGAGGGGAGAGAGGCCTGGCACCAAGTGGGCTTGGGCAGGAAGGTAGGTGGATTTTTCTTGAGGATATACTTTGATGAGCAGGAGCTTTTAATTTTAATAAAGTCCAGTTTATCAATTTTTTTCTTTTCAATAGAGTACTCTTCTCACCTCTCACGTTAATTGTATTTTTTTAAAAATTCTGTTTTATGAAGTCTTTGACCCTCCATTCTTCTCCAGATATCATTGACCCTGCGATCCTGCGCCCAGGCCGCCTGGACAAAACACTTTTTGTGGGTTTGCCGCCCCCAGCAGACCGTCTGGCCATCCTGAAAACCATCACCAAAGTGAGTAAAGGAAATGGTGTATTTTGGGTGTGTTTGTCTCATTGCAGATACGGACCAATGTCTGTAGCTTTCAATATTTGCTCAGTTTGTGTCTGCCAAAGACAGATTTTGATCATTGAAGAGATTGCATTCTTTTTGATTTGCTTAAAATGAAAGGGATGTTTAGAGTTAAGTGTTCAACTGATATACGAGATTTTACTCTGATCATATTGTTTTGTTCTTTTAGATCTTTTGATTTTTACTTTAGAGAAATTGTCTTTAGAGGGATTTGAAATGGACTAGAAACTTTTGGAGCTTAACAGTAAATACAGGCCCATTACCAAATATCCAGAGGAAAACAGTTTCAGAACCACAGTGTTGAGTCTGTCTGTCCTCCATGCATATGTGCACCAACTTTTTCCCTTTTTCTTCTTCTTCTTCTTTTTTTTAATGCTTATTTTTGAGAGCAATAGAGTGCAAGCAGGGTAGGGCCAGAGAGAAAGGGAGATGCAGAATCTGAAACAAGCTCCAGGCTCTGAGCTGTCAGCACAGAGCCCAAAGAAGGGTTCAGACTCATGAATTGAGAGATCATGACCTGAGCTGAAGTCGGACGCTTAACCAGCTGAGCTACCCAGGCGCCCCTGTTCTGTTTTTGTGAGTCTTTTTCTGCAAAATGACTTGCAGATATTGGTTCTATAAAGATGTCTGATGCCCTCTGCTCTTTCTTTCCCCCTGGTGGATGACCTGCTTTTTCTGCTTGGTCTCCACCTGTGAAGCTGAGTAGGCGCGGTGGGTCCTTCACTTGCAGTCTGCAGGCTGTGGGTCATGTTCTGGGTGGAGAGTGCTAAAGCTGCTGCAGGCAGGGGCTGTGTGTCGGCTGTCTGCATACCTCTGATTCCGGTGCCGGGCTTCCTTCTCTGAGGTGCCCGATTTCCACTCTGTCTCTTTTATCATTTGTCTTGTGCTTTGACTTCTGTCTTTTCCTTTGTATTCACTGTGCCGAGCTTCAGGGTCCCCTGACTCTCTCCATCATCCCTTCTTCTGCCTCACTTCCCTCCCTTCTTCCGCTGCCGGGGACCCCCCCTCCCCCGCCTTGTCCCAGTAGGGAGGCAGGCTTCAGCCACCGCCCCTTCTCCCCTGCTGGGGGCCCCTTCCCGCTCTGCCAGGGGCCAGTGCTCCCATTTGCCTTGTAGCCATGTTCCTGCAGCCTGGGGCAGGAGAAGGAGCTGAGCCTGCACAAGTTCAACCTCATGAGGACGCCTGAGCATGCTCTATCCTGGAGGTGACCTGTGTGGTGACCTGGATCTGTCCCATCCACCCAGAGCTTGGCTCATCCCCAGGGTTGTGCTCCCAGTGCCCCAGGGCTTCCTGGGGGAAGGATGCTCCCCACCCCCCATTGGCAGTGGGAGACTCTGGGCCATCGTTCCTTCCAGCTGCCTCCTGACAGAGGAGCGAGGGCAGCTTTGTGGGTTGAGGCCCCCACTGACAGCAGTCTGGAAGACTCCTCAGAGGAAGGGGAGGTGAAGGCTGTGCAGTGAAGTGCACCAGAACCAGGCCGTGTCGGAGCGCAGCAAAGAGGCTGTGGGTGTGAGAACCGTGTCCAGGTTCAATAGGACGCTGGGCTAACCATAGAGTCAAGGGGCAGAGACCGAGGAGGATAAACTCTCCTCTTGGACCGCTGAATAGATGAGGGTCCGGGGACAAGGAGGTGATGCTGCTGGAGCTTCTGGTACCCGGGTGTTACCCAGGCAGGAGTCGGCTCGGAGCTCGGGAGTTCCCGAGAGCCCTCGGGCTGCCAGCCGCACGTGGCTGCAGGTTAGAGACATGAAGACACATTGCTTTGGTCTAGCTGCTCTTGACCCACCCAGCCACCCCTGGACAGCATCTGGGGACAATTATGTAGGGCTGAGGCTGGGGGTGATGGTGCTGCTGGACCACTTGCAGGGCACAACACGAATTATCCGACCCAAAGTATGCGGAGTGCCGGGGCCAAGAGACCCTGCTACAGTTGTATGTCCCTGAGTCTTTGTACCCGTTAAGTGTGGTGATGAGCCCGTGGCCCTTCTCTCCCTCCCCTGGGCTCTGTCTGGGATCCTGTTGTTTGCTTTGGTTAAAGCCGATGTGTACGGACGTCAGCATGCACGAGCGTGTGCACGTGCTCCCTGTTTGTTCCCACAGATCCCTGCAGGTGCAGTGACATGATAATTCACACTCGCCCCTGGGATATCACTAATTAAGGGCAGAGGCCGGACCACGCGTGCCAGACAAGATGCACGTGGTCTTCAGGGCCTTGGTCGATGGTCGTTTCCGATATGTTTTGTCTTCTGTGGTGCTCAGTCAGCCGGAAGACAACTGGACACTTCATCTCAGTGCCGTTTGCCAAAATTATTAGTCCTCAGACTAAGGGGTAAATGCTCCAAGTACCCCCACTTCAAAGGTAAATTATTAAGAAAGTAAGATAATAGAGTATTAGCCCACAGTATTGTAAACCACACATATTCCTGTTCCTGTGTGAGCTGTGCAGACCGTGAAACCCAGACGGACGCCTGACCTCTGAGGGGCTTGTTGTCCACACCAAAGGAGAATATGTTTTTCTACAAAAACAAGCAACAAGCATATTCATTCATTCCTGAGGAGGGAGAAAAATCAAGGGAACAGGTAGCCCAGCCATGTCCACTGTGTAAATGCAGAGTGCACACCTCCAGGGTGCTTTGTTAGCGCTTCCCAGTGTGACCGTCGCCGCATGCTTACCGCCAGCTGCACACTGACCGCCACCACACGCTGTGACTGCCAGCCAGGCAGTGTGACTGCCAGCCAAACATTGACTGCCAGCCATGCACTGTGAGCGGCTCACCTCAGGAAGGTCAGCACTCCCTGTGGGTGAAAGGTTTCCAGAGATGAGAGGGGCTTTGCCCTGAGTCATCTTGAAAAGGCAGATGTGACACTGTGATGGGGAATCTTTAGACTTCCCTGCAAGGAAGGCTAGACCCCTTGGACACTGAGGTTGGTAACGGAGCTGCTGACACGTGTTAGCCAGGACACTGTGTGCACTTGTCTGTGTTCAGACACAACGATGCTCAGGGTTTTTGTCATCTTTGTCTTGGTCCATCCTGGTCACAGGGTGGCCTTGTGTGATGTCCATGCTCTGCAAGGTTCTGTTCAGCAGGAGAACAGCACTGGCTGGCCGTGAGTGTGGACGTTCTCGGAGAGCAGCAAGGCCTACCTGACAGTGTTGGGGACCGCCTGGCACTCTAGATGTGCTTCTCTCCTCCACCTTGAGTTTGCATGTGTTCTGTTGTGAGCATGTAGTATATGGGGAGGGGTGGGGGGGGGGTTGTTTTTTTAAAGAATAGTTTTCTGGCATAAACATAGAGGTTTAGGAGGAGGCACGTAGAATTCGAGACAGACATCCTTTGGGCAACTTCCATGTACAGGGTTGTGAGTATGGAAAGGAAAAAAAAAAACAGACATTTTGATGAAAAATCTATTTGATTTTAAAAGCAGCTTTTTGTAGCCTTGTGGTTTGAACTTGTACATGGTCAGTTCTCAGCCTCTGTCAACGATGCAGGCAGAGGGGTAGGGTGTGGTCGGTGACTCCTCTCTGACACAATAGGTAGTTCTGCTCCCGTTAAGGGTGTGCTGCCTGTTTCCTCAGGAGCCTGGGCGCCCACCTTGCAGAGGGGCTTGCACTGCAGTGTACTCCACCCTCTCCCCCTCCTCCCTTCCCCTTCTGCCCCTCCTCCTCCCCTCCCTTCTCCCCTCTCTCTTCCTCCTCCTCCTTCCCCTTCCCTCCCTTCCCTTCTGAGCCCTCCTCCCCTCCCCTTCTCCTTCTCTCCCCCTCCTCATCACCATTCTCCAGACCTGGAATGTTCTTGTTCATAAAGAGCCAGAGTGGGCATAGGGATAGGACTCAGACCTCTGATTTCAGGGGAGAATCCACAATTAGACCCCGTCTCTGCACACACTCTATAATCAGCCCAAACTAAGAAGCTAGGTAGGATTTTCATTGTTTACCCTTTCCATTTCAAAGTTTACTAGCATTTTACTTGAATCCCCCAGTTTGTTGTATATGCTGTTTCCTCTTTTCTTATTAATATATGAAGTAATATGGAGAAGTTACAATAAAATTCTTTCATCTTGGTCCTAAGAATCTGAGAGGATCTGTAGGTCAGAGAAACTTCTCAGTATCATTTAGAGCCTGTTTCTTTAAGAGAAAAATTAGCAATGACAAACTTTTTGGCATTTCTGGTAATGATGTGGTAACAAGAGGCTTATCACTAAAAACGCCCTTGAGCAAGGGGATTTTTTCTTTTAACTTCCATTTCTTCCTTAAACAAACATCATTAGAACTTGCCCTATATCAAAAAGCCAAAATGATCCTTTGATATCTGCCAAGTGCTTTGAGATAATAGCCTTTTTATGTATAATGCCTTTTTTATTTTTTAAAAAAAATTTTAATGTTTTTTATTTATTTTTGAGGGTCAGAGAGAGACCACACAAGCAGGGAAGGGTCAGAGAAAGAAAGATACAGAATCCGAAGACAGGCTCCAGGCTCTGAGCTAGCTGTCAGCACAGAGCCTGACACGGGGCTCGGACCTACAAACTTTGAGATCATGACCTGAGCTGAAGTCGAATGCTTAACTGACTGAGCCACCCAGGCATCCCTATATAATGCCTTTTTTAAAGTGTTTATTTTAAGAGAGAGGTAGTGAGTGAGCAGGGGACAGGCAGAAAATAAAGGAGAGAGAATCCCAAGCAGGCTCCACACGGTCAGCCTAGAGCTCTGAAATCATGACCTGAGCCAAAATCAAGAGGCAATGCTTTAACTGCCTGAGCCCCCTAGGGACCCCAGATAATGTATAGTTTTTAAAGTAACGATAAAAATTCCACCAAAAGACCCCAAATTCCTCATTTATTTTTTCAAATGTGTCACATAAGACTAAAATGTATATTAATATCTCACCTGGAAACATTATCTGTCCAATTTTCACAAGCCAAGAATATCAGATATAATAATAGGAAATACTTTTGAAGCTCATAACTGTGTTGCAAATATTTTGCATGTGT
This sequence comes from Proteles cristata cristata, assembly GCA_017311185.1. NCBI lineage: Eukaryota > Metazoa > Chordata > Mammalia > Carnivora > Hyaenidae > Proteles > Proteles cristata. The sequence continues at coordinate 90,756 of JAESUZ010001911.1, read as the reverse complement.
GAATATGCTTAATCCTTCCAAATGCCTTTTGAACTGTTTGAAATGAGATATTTTAGTATTCATTTATTGTTTTCCTTTTAGTGATGAGCAAACTGTAGCTCAGAAAAGCAGGATATAGATATATATGTTTCTATGTATGTGTTTAGAGATTGACAAGAAATTGCAAATTAATGGTACTAAGATTATGTTCATTTTCCTTCCTTTATTTTTTCAATCAACTGTATAAATAGATGTCATTCTTTTTTTTTTTTTTTTTAAATGTTTTTTTATTTTTATTTCTAGGAGAGAGTGAGGGAGACAGCGTGAGCAGGGGAGGGTCAGAGAGAGAGGGAGTCACAGACTGAAACAGGCTCCAGGCTCTGAGCTGGCAGTCAGCACAGAGCCCGACGCGGGCCTCGAACCCACGAACCGCGAGATCATGACCTAAGCGAAAGTCGGACGCTTAACCGACTAAGCCACCCAGGCGCCCCATAAATAGATGTCATTCTGATTCCAGACACTGTTATGTGACAAAGAATAGATTTCTTTGACTAGAGACAGATTTAGTTACTGAAATAAAAGGAGTATGTCATGAAATACTTTTTGAACCCGAACTTTCCATAACTTCTAATATTTACTCAATTCTAGGAAAAGTACTATAAATGGGTCATAACTTCCCTTTTCTTCTCGTATGTGTGCTGCCAAAGTGAGCACATAACTTCCTTTCTTTTAATCATAGTAAAATATGTTTAACTTAAATTTATCATTTTAACCATCATTTTTTAGTTTTTATTAGTTTCAGGTGTACGGTACAGTGATCCAGCACTTCATACAACCTGCTCATCACAAGTGTGCCCTTTAATTCCCATCCTTGCCCCCCCCAGTGACCAGCAGTGTGTTCTCTAGAGTTAAGAATCTGTTTCTTGGTTTCTTTCGCTTTTCCCCCTTGCTCATTTTTCTTAAGTTCCACATATGAGTGAAATCATATGGTATTTGTCTTTCTCTTCCTGACTTACTTCACTTAGCATAGTGAAATGCTATGTGAAATAAGCATAGTTCCGTCCAAGTTGTTGCAAATGGCAAGATTTCATTCTATTTTATGGCTAAGTGATATTCCATTGTGTATACTTACCACATTTTCTTTATCCGGTCATCAGTCAGTGGACACTTGGGCTCTTTCCATACTTTGGCTATTGTAGATAATGCTGCAGTAAACATTGGGGTGCATGTGCCCCTTCAGATCAGCACTTCTCTATCTTTTGAGTAAATCCCTCATAGTGCAATTGCTGGGTCATAGGGTAGTTCTATAGTAGAGGAAACTCTAGTTTGTTTTCCAGAGTGACTGCACCAGTTTGCATTCCCACCAACAGTGCCCAAAGGTCCCACTTTCTCTGCATCCTCGCCAGCATCTGTTGTTTCTTGTCTTTTTGATTTGAGCAATTCTGACAGGTGTGAGGTGGTACCTCACTGCGGTTTTGATTGTATTTTTCTGATATTTGGTGATGTTGAACATCTTTTCATGTGTCTATTAGCCTTTTGTGTATCTTCCTTAGAATAATTTCTTTTCAGGTCCTCTGTCCATTTTAATAGGATTATCTGGGGGTTTTTTCGATGTTGACTTATGTAAAGTTCTTTATAGATTTTGGATACTAACCCTTTATCAGATATGCCATCTGCAAATATCTTCTCCTGTTCCGTAGGCTGCCTTTTAGTTCTGCTGATTGTTTCCTTTGCTGTGCAGAAGCTTTTTATTTTGATCTAGTCCTGATAGTTTAATTTCACTTTGGTTTTCCCTTGCCCAAGGAGACCTATCTGGAAAAATGTCTCTACAGCCAAGGTCGGAGAAAATCACTGCCCATGTTTTAACCATTGTTAAGTGCACCATTCTTTGGCATTGGTACATTCACGTTGTTGTCAAACAACACACTTGACCTAAGTAATTAAAGATCAGATTGGCTTTATTCAACAGTTCATGAATCTGGGAGCATTCATTTCGTCCAGCAGGTAGAAACAAACTCAGAAGAGCTATAGAAAAAGAATAGCTTTTAAAGGCAGAAAGGAGGTGGGACAAGGAAGTGTATTAGCAAGAAGTGCATCATTTCAGACCAGGTCACCTTCCTTAGGGGTCGGAAAGGCCTGTCAGGGGGATTGTCTCACTAGTGCTGACCACTCTTCCATGTTAAGAGGTCCCCCCCGCCCAGGGGCGCCCGGGTGGCTTAGTCGGTTGAGCGTCCGACTTTCACTTAGGTCATGATCTCGCAGTTCGTGGGTTCGAGCCCCGCGTCGGGCTCTGTGCTGACTGCCAGCTCAGAGCCTGGAGCCTGTTTCAGTCTGTGACTCCCTCTCTCTGACCCTCCCCTGCTCACGCTGTCTCTCTCTCTCTCCTAGAAATAAATAAAACATTAAAAAAATAAAAATAAATAAAAAAAAAAGAGGTCCCCTGACTGGTGGCGACCGGGAGTTCCAGGCCTGTGGGCTGAAAGTCACCTTTTGGGAGAGGCTAGACTACGGTTGGGTTGGGTGTTAAGTCTTGGTTTGCTGACTGGGACTTGGCATGAGTGACTCTGTTTGGGGCCTTGTCTCTTAACAACTCCCCCCTTCTGATCTGCCCACAGCCTGCCTCAGGAGACCAAAACTTTAAGGCTGGGTGCCACTTCCAGCTGCCCTCTGGACACCTCGCAGTGTGTGCTGGTACAGTCATGGAGTCCAGCAAACTTTTAGGGTCTGAAGACCACACAGATGGTTTTATTCTGGTTACCTGTGCCCTGTATCTCCTTTGTATAGAACCTGGACTCAAGGTTCCCTGGATTTGGGGTCATTAACTAAAGACAGGGAAATAGACGGTAGACTCAGAGAGACAGGCATGATGGAGAAAGGCTGAGTTTGTTCAAGAGAAACTGAGGCAGGAGGATTGGGGCAGGTCCAACAGTCATTTGGAGGTTGGATTACCCACCTTGGTCTTGGTCTGGATGATACAGTTGAGGACATCTTCTCAACCCAATGCCAGGGAAGAGGAGAGAGAAGAGAGGGGTATGTTTAGTTAAAGTATGGAGGCTCCATTTGGTGTGCTGGGAGGAGGCAGCCCACCTCCATGGTGACTGCTTCTCTCCCCTTTGGGCACTGCTGGTGCAGGACCGACCAGGTGTCAGGTGGAGCCTCTTCAACTGTGTGGTGTGTACCCAGAGGTGAAGACCCAAAAGTTTGCTGCCCTCTGGGCAGTGAGGACCACCTGGCATGACTCCTTCAGAGATCAGAAGGCAGACTTTGTTCTTAGTGGTTCTCATTCATGGGCAAGGCAGGGGGAGTGGAGTGTTATTTTGGAGAGTTGTAACCAGATGTTTGAGGAAACTGGAATTCAGGACCTGGTCTAGTGACAGGTGCATAACAAAGCCTCAGAGGCACTGAACAGGATTAGAATGGAGAATGACAAAGGTGCAAATAAGTTTATCTCTATAGTTACCTTCATTTTTTGGATGTTAGGGGATCAGGTAGGGAGATAGGTGTTTCATCTTTGTTTACAAAGGTGTACTTTACCTGACTAGTGTAAGTCATCCATGGTTCCTCAAATCTGGATAAAGAAAACATAAGGAACCAGTGCTTCAAGCCAGAGATAAATCTGTGGCCTCCGTTCATTCAGTCTCATGTTACCAATTCTTGTTCTGTTTGAATCAGGTTTTTCCATTAGTTCTAGAAATTCTTACCCAGTTCATTTTTATGATCTTGAAGTTACCAGAAACCTGTGTGTGCCAGGGCGTTGCTGTGAACCTCCCTGATGACCCACTTTAGCAGGAACATTATTGCAAAAGCGCCAGAGTAAAACAGTAACTCTCTATAAATGACAAATACCTTCAAACAATGCCCGTTGTTAAAGATCTGATTAGAGTTCACTGTGATAGAATTGACAGGAGATTTGATTGTTTCTGTGACACAGCATCTTTTTTTTTTTTTTTTTTTTTAATTTATTTCTAGAGAGAGAGAGAGAGAGACAGCGTGAGCAGGGGAGGGTCAGAGAGAGAGGGAGATACAGACTCTGAAATAGGCTCCAGGCTCTGATCTGGCAGTCAGCACAGAGCCCGACGCGGGGCTCGAACCCACGAACCGCAAGATCGTGACCTAAGCGAAAGTCAGACGCTTAACCGACTAAGCCACCCAGGCGCCCCATGTGACACAGCATCTTTAAATGAAAACTGGTTTTATGACAATGTTATTCCAGGACATATCAGACTCTACTTTCTGCAGTAGTTCTAGAACTACACAAATAGAACCCTGGTGGTACTTCTTATTCAATATGTTGATTGTACTATCAAGTGAGCCTTGCTTCAACATCTCCCTCTTTTCTAGAAGGAGAGAAAAAAAATCTTCTGATATGTTTTAGGGGCCCTCTGGTCAATTTCAAAGTTAATTCTAAGATAAAAAGACTTCATTTAGGATTTGAAATTGGGAAGTTTGTCAAAAGTATCAGAGGTCTTAAAACATATGGTCAGATTAGGATCATAGTTCACTGTGAAACATCTGTTTAAGTGTTGGGCTACTTAAAGACCTCTTGGGCAAATATAGAAAGTTCAACAGTTATGTAATTTCTCATTAAGAGCAGACTAGTAATCCAAGGAAACTTGCCTTGCCGCAGTTGAGAGCAAATTCGGGTTCAGTTGTACATAAGCACATTTTTGGTATTGAAACTTTTTTTTTAACCCTTAAATGTATTCAGTCTTACCTGACTGAAATTCTTTTTTAACTTTTAAAAACCTTAATTTATAATGAAAATTGAGAAGTGAACAATTGTGAACTGTTCCTTCACTAGCCTTCTGTGCCTTTGCAAATTTCTAAATACTTTTTTTTAAGTAGGCTCCATGCCCAGCAAGGAGCCCAGCAGAGGTCTTGAGATCATGAGATCATGACCTGAGCTGAGATCAAGAGTCGGACTCTTCACTCACCTCCCAGGCGCCCCTGTAAATACTTAGAATCTCTAGAAATGTATGCTTTCTCACAGTAAATGTTTTGGCAACACAAAACATGTTTCCAAAACATGTACCCAAGTATCTTGTGTCCCTCTGCAAAGCCAAAGTAGATGAACCTGGTTTTAGTAGCGTTTTGGTACTTCATTTGTGAGTGACCTAGACATGCAGTGAATTTCATTTAACTCATTGTTTAATTTAGCAAAACTTTAAGGTTACGAGTAACCAAAAGATTTTGAAAACCATTTGCTGAAAATTCCACCTAGAAATGGTTCCGGTTTACATCTGTGTAAATCATTTGTTCTTAAGTTATATTTAGATTACCTTTTTTGGGGCGCCTAGGTGGCTCAGTTGGTTAAGCATCCAACGTCAGCTTAAGTCATGATCTCACGGTTTTTGGTTTCGAGCCCCGCGTCGGGCTGCGTGCTGACTGCCAGCTCAGAGCCTGGAGCCTATTTCAGAGTCTGTATCTCCCTTTCTCTCTGACCCTCCCCTGCTCACGCTGTCTCTCTTTCTCTCCCCTAGAAATAAATAAAAATATTTAAAAAAAAAAAAAAAGAAGAAGAAGAAGAAGCGATCGTGCCGTCTGGCCATCTAGTTTACACAGAGCTGGAGGAAAGTAGAAAAAAGCACCAAGAGTGTTCACCTAAGGTCCCCTGAAGTTTATTCCCCTGCATGACTTCCCAGTCAAAGTGGATCGAGCGGGAAACACAACTATTTCTTGAACCTATATTAGATGAGCATTTGCATTTTGTCAAATATAGCAGCTCGCAGACATACAGTTTATGTAATCCTTACTCAGGCGGAGCTGGGAAGAAGTGATAAGTCATGGGGCGTCTGCATGCAGTGCCCGGCCATCTGGCCATGACCTCTGCCTCAGAGCACCAGCCGCACTGATCCTTAAAACTCACCTTGAGGCTGATTTATTTCCTATGCGTTCTAACAGTGTTTGCTACAAAGGGAAGACTGTACACAGCATATGTGTAAGTTGTGAATCAGAAGAGTAAAGCAAATACCTACCATCTGACCAGTTCACACATCTTAAAGCACTAGAAACTTTTGTTTGCCTCTGTGGTTTTAGTCACTGAAATGTCACTAAATCTGCAGTGTACGTGTAAGGCGCCGTGCGGCGTGTTCTGACGCTTGTCCTTTCCAGCTTCCCTTGGTGTGTGAGTCGGAGAGGCCTTGGCACCAATGTCTGGATCAGGGTTTAGATAAGAGCTCCGAAAGAACACATGGAGCCTGGAGGGCTGTGTCGTTGTCTCTGTTCAGGTTCTTGGCCAGTCCCACATCACAGCAGAGCACTGCCCCAGCGTCTGCCACGTGTAACCCACCAAAGAGAGGTGCTTCTCCCCGTGGACAGCATCAGGTGGTGGATTTTGTTCCTGCCACGACTGCAGTTTCTTCAGACCTCACAGGCATAAATCATTTGCCTTTAACTTTCTGAATGTTGGCATCTGCTTCTTAACCTTATTTCTCGAAATTGGAAATTATAAAAATCTTTCCACACTGGTCTAGGAGTCAGTGATATTCATTGAGTCAGTCATTACTGTTTATTAAGAACCTAGAATGTGGAAGAGGACTGCACTTTAAAACCTCACTGGAAGCTGATTTTTTTCTCTCTTAGAATGGCACCAAACCCCCGCTGGCCGCAGATGTCAGTTTGGAAGCCCTTGCTAGAGACCTTCGCTGTGACTGCTATTCGTGAGTACCTGCTTCTCTGCTCCATTACGTCTCCGAAGCTCCGTTGCCTCGGGCGAAATGGGGGAAGGTGGTCATGTGGGGAGCACTGAGTCGGAGGTTCTGTAAAACCCCTCTTCTGGCCTCTTCCTTCTTAGAGAAAGGACCACCCATTTTGAGGCCCCGAGGAACTTTCAGCCCCAGGAGGGGAGTCCAGTCCTGTGTGTTGAGTCCTGGTACACAGCCCCCCTGCCCTCACCGGTTGTCTGTCCCTTTCTGGGAACATTTGAGCCGACCTTTCATTGTCGGCTGTGTGTTTCCAGGTGCTCTGGCACCTCCGAGAGTAAGGTGTGAGCTGTATTTCCCATGGCTCAGGGTGTTCGCCTCCAGCAGCCAACAGCAGAAGCCAGAAATCAGGCCTTCTGCCTTCAGCTCTCATGTGTGAGGTGGGGGGGTGAGGTTACTCTCTTCATATAAGTAAGTTTGCTAACTTTCACTTTGGAGACAGAGAAGAAAATGAAACTCACATTTAACTCACGGATAGACATCTGCCTGTCTGGTTTATTTTTAAAGCCCTGTTGGTTATCTTCAGTATTCTTGGTGCTCAGGACATTCTTGTAGGTCAAAGCCAAAAAAGCAAGTCGATGTTTCACATTTGAGGCCTTCAGGAGTCTCTTTTCAGCAGTGTAGAGAACAGGCACTTGGTCATTTCCAGTTCTGGTTGAAGAGTTGTGTGTCTCTTCTCAAGACGCTTGCACTTGAAACCACTCTGATTGTTTTCGGAATGGGCAGTCAAGATACCTCCTTTTTCCTCGCTTTCTCATACGTCTAGGGTCCAGGGTTTCTCATACGTCGTCCAGGGGCACAGGCCTCTTCTTTGTCCAGCAGCCCTGGCTCAGGTGCATGAGCAGGGATTGTCTGGATGACAGGATGCAATCAGAGCACCAAGCCTGGTGGTGACACCCCTCCCACCCTATAAGGAGAGTATCTCCCCCTCACCCCATCCCTGTTAGGAACTTAACTGTTAATGGAGAAAAGGCTTAAGTGAGTAGTTAGAGCTTCTAGTGCTAAAATCTGAAAAGATATTCCATTCACAGCAGAGCTAAGTAAGCCCAGGCCAAATCCTTGAATTCCACAGTGTGGGGTGTACATTATAAAGGGTCAGGGTTATGGTTGAATGGTGTACACTTATAGGGTTTATGCCGCTGTTTTCATACTTTGAAAGACATATAATTCTAGGCTTCAGCTATTCATTTGTGATAAAGGTGTCTCCACACCTGTGTGAGAGGTTTTACTGTAAAGGGGAGCAATGAACACCCACGCATGCATGTAATTATTAAGTAGCATTGTAAACCAGCCTCTAACCGCAGAAACATTGGATCCCCTTCATTATGTAAGCTCTGTGGGCATTTAATTTTATATATTATCAGGATTGTCAACTTCAGACATGAAATAAGTTTAATGTCTAGAAATGAGTTTTTTCCCCCTAGATTCAAACTCTTTCCCAAAGGGCTCCAAGAATTCTGTTAAAGATGCAATGTGGTAAAGCACCAGTCAGCACCGGCGTTTTCCACCGAACTCAGGAACCATGCTGACTTGGCCTGTTATCACACAGCGTGATTACATGAAGGCTTGCTAGCTTTCCTGTTGTAGGTCATTTATGACAGGCCCACTCAGTTCGGGCTTGAGTAAAAGGCATTAAAGACTTTCTGGCCTTTACGTTCTTCCTTTTAAACTGGGTGCCATAAATGACTCCTTGTAGAAGCTTACTTGAGACGTTAGGTAGCATGTGGATGGTCAGCTGGTTGGCAGCGTAGGCCTTGTGAATGAAGACTTTACGACACGTATGTCTGTTTCTTTCTGTTGACTGGGCGACTCATTTGTCACATTAACGTTGGTATCTATAGCTGTTAGCATTGGAGTAGTTATGGTTCATTGCCTTGTTTGCATCGTAACTACCCGTCTTTTGAAAGTTAGAAAAATTTTAAGTAAAAGTGAAAAGCTCTTTCTTATTGACCATAATCCATTTACCCCACCTTTATAGGTAGGTTTCTTTCCTAATTGTATAATATGACTTAAAATTGCTGTCAGACTTCTTTCTGTTCTTTACAGTGTCTAAGAATAAATCAGTGAGGATGGTTTTGTTTTTACAGGGGTGCAGACCTCTCTGCTTTGGTACGAGAAGCTTCTGTCTGTGCCCTGAGACAGGAAATGTCAGGACCGAAGAGCGGGAGCGAGAAAGGTACCTTTCTTTCCAGAATTTCTCAGTTCCTCTTACTTATCACTCTGGATCGCTAAAGCCACTGTTGACCTGGAAAGTGACTGTGTCCTGGCAGCTTTTCTCTTATGTTTTGCTGGGGCCTGTCCAGGAGCCCACATCCCGCCTGGTTTCTGCCACACTTACTTGGTCGCCTGCAGTTGTGACCGTGCTCTGCTGCCACCCGCGGACCTTCACACGCACCTCTCTGTCCTCTCGGCCTGTGCTTCATCTGCAGGTCAAGTCCACGTTGATCTTTTGTTCCTTGCATTTCCGAAACTTGTCTTTTTTTATTCCTACTGATTTCCTCCTCCCTTTTTTCCTCTGGCTACCGAGTCTCAGAACTAACTTTTGTTCCCATCACACAACATCTGTGTGGCTTACATTTGTCAGTACCCACCATCCATGCCATAAATTTTATTGTTTAATTGTCATATTCAGGTACCTGAACTTCTTTTATCAGATTCCTCTTGGAAGTAGGTGATATAACATGCAAAATGAAAATATCTTGTGAGGAACATTGTTTGAGCATACTGACCAAGAGCAGAGTCTGACAGCATTTGGGATTTCTCGCTGAAAATGTGCAGGCCTCTCTTCACATACTGGCCGCTACTAATAGAGCTGTTGAGACGTGACACAGTGATCGTTCAGCACATTCTGATGCCCCTGCCCTGCTGTACTTAGAACTTCTAGGTCTCTGTCCTCCAGGGACTGTGAACGGGTCTCTTGATGACTGATGCCTTCAACTACACTTTTTGTTTCCGGCTCAGGTCATGACTTCATGATTGTAGGACTGAGCCCTGCATTGGGCTCTGCATTGGATATGGAACCTGCTTAGGATTCTCTGCCTCTTCCCTTCTTCCCTACTTGTGCATTCTCTCTCTCGCAAATAAAAATTTTTTAATTTATTTATTATATTTATTTATTTATTTTGAGAGAGACAGACAGTGTGAGCAGGGGAGGAGCAGAAGGGGAGAGAGAAAGAATACCAAGCAGGCTCCACATCGCCATCACAGAATCAGACACAGAGTTCAAACTCATGAAACTGTGAGATCATGACCTGAACCAAAACCAAGAGTTAGATGCTCAACTGACTGAGCTGCCCAGGCACCTCCTAAAATAAAATTGTAAAAAATTTTTTAAAAGAATTAAAACCCCTCGTGATCCATTATTGTGTTATTTTCTCTGTACATTGTATATATATTGTGATATTGTAATTCCATAACCTATAATTACATGTATGGACTCTCTCTGTTTCTTTTTTTTTTTTTGAGATAGCTTGAGTTAGGGAGGGGCAGAGAGAGAATCCCAAGCAGGGTGCAGAGCCAAGGGCTTGAACTTACAAACTATGAGATCATGACCCAAGCCAAAGTCAGATGCTTAACAGACTGAGCCACCCAGGCGTCCCATGGACTCATAAATACTATGGAATAATACTTTCTGTTCCCAGCTAAATTATTTGAATTCATCTTTAAAAAAAAAATAGTTCTGGTTCTTCCTCATTAAACATCACCATTAAGGTGTAAACATTGTTAAAGAAGGGCCCCTAAAGGGTATCTGTTTAGGAGTGATGTCTCTTTGGGGAATCCTGCATTAAAACCTGATACAGGGTAGGAGAAATGGGGAGACGTTGGTCAAAGGGTACAGATTCCTGCTGGGAGGCGAGCAGATTCTGGGGACCGGATGTATTACGTGATGACTATAATTAGCGATATAGATCATCTATTTGAAAGATGTTAAGACAGATATTGTTATTACCACACATTAAAAAAGTAATCATGTGAGGGGAGGGGGGTGTTAATAACTAACCTTGTGGTGGTTACTACATGCATGTATCAGATCATCACGTTGTACACCTTCATTTTTTTTTTAATGTTTTCTTTATTTCTGAGAGAGAGGGACAGCGTGAGCAGGGGAGGGTCAGAGAGAGAGGGAGACACAGAATCTGAAGCAGGCTCCAGGCTCTGAGCTAGCTGTCAGCACAGAGCCGACGTGGGGCTCGAACCCACGAACCATGAGATCATGAACTGAGCCAAAGTCAGAGGCTTAACTGACTGAGCCACCCAGGTGCCCCAACGTTGTACACCTTAAACTTACAGATGTTAGATGTCAACAATATCTCTGTAAATGGTGGGGGGGGTAGTAGAAACATGGACTGTTTTGGTTTTTTTAAAGGGTAAGAATATCTTTCTTAATTAAAAATGAACAAAGTACTTTTTTATATAAGTTGTCCCAAAATAAACTGTTTTGATTGCTAAAGGGGAAAAGATTACACTAAAATAGACGCTAATCAAGAATTCACACACTTGTGTAAAATTAAATATGGTCAGGTATGTGTAAATTAAATGAAGATGAAAAAGTGTCCCAAAAATGTGATGAGCAGACTGTATCAGGCTTGAATTGTTCTGAAAAAGACTAGAAGCATGTGATCATGTGATCCCACCTTCCCTTGACTACTGGGAAGTGAACACACTGTGCGTCTGCCCCACAGGTGAGCTCCAGGTCAGTCAGAAGCACTTCGAAGAAGCTTTCAAGAAAGTAAAATCATCTATATCAAAAAAGGTAAGAAATTCTTCTAAAATGTGTACAGAAAAGAGACTGGAATCGTGACTGGTAGCTCATGAAAACAAAGAAAATAATTGTCTTTGTGAGAACATTCTTAAGAGATTATAGCTTTGCATATTTCTTGGAAGACTGAAGCCAGAAAGGAATGACCCCTCTCCACCCTCTTGGGATTTCTAATCCGTCTGGTTCACCAGTTTTCAGAGCTTCTCTACCCTTGCAGGCAGCCTTTTATCTGCCTGGAGCCAGACTCACCTGGTGGGAACGTCCCCGCGGAAGGTTGGAGAAAGGCTAAAGGAAATAGCTGACATCGCTTTACATAAAACATCAGATTTTGTGTGTGTGCCTCTTACGGTGCGGAGGGGCCCCATCTGTAATAACTTGGGTGCAGTGGTGACAGCATTGCGGGGTGTGTCCAACCCTAGGAAGCCTCTGGCTTGAATTCTCTTGTCATTGATTTCGTTCTCTTTCATGTCTTCTGTGTCCTAGGAGTGTCACATGCCTTAGCCACGAGACCTAATTGCAGGACTCAAATTTCCTTTAAATCATTAGCCATTTTTTTACCCCAGGCCTAGTATTTCCCACTGTAATTACTGATCGGAAATGGAGAGTCAGAAGTCCAGGTGGTTATGGGAGATGGGCTGCCCTGTCCCGGAACCTCCAGGTTTGTTCTCAGTGGCCACCTTTAAAGATCTAATTGTTGAGTGATGGCTGCACCCATCGTGGAACCCAAACTCACAACCTCGAGACACACATTCTAGTGACTTAGCCCGCCGGACACCCCTCGCCTTACCACTTTTAACTACAGTAACCAGTTCATTGGTTTGGGCTGGTGGTATCTTTGAGGCATGTGACTGACTGCCTTTCACCTGGAGTCAAGTGAGAGGCCGCTGCACCGGGACTGAGTCCTCCCCCGTCTGTTGAGAAACCATGGTCTGCCTTCCCCTCCCAGGGGTTTCTGTCCACCACAGGGACATGTGCTCCTTCCCCTGAGCATCTTCCCATAAAGCACGGTCTTCTCGACTAATACCAGGGACAGTTTTACAGTTCATAGTACTGGGGCTCTTCCTTCTGATCATCAAGAGACTAGTGACATAAGCTCCCGAAGATTCAGTCATTACAAAAATTGTTGCAGTTGAAGTGATTTCTCACCTGCACCTGGAGTCTGGGGCCTTCCCAGGAGTTAGATGTGGACTTGGCCCCACATTTGCTGCTCTTTATAGCCTCCCTGTTTTCAGTGGAAACCTTGACGTGCGGTGGAGCACAACACAGTCCTGCCACGTGCGACAGCTGTGGCCAGCGCCACAGTTCGCGGACGGGACCTTCTGTTCCCGCAGGAGGTCCTGGTGAGTCTGCGAAGGCCAGTGTTCCGGGAGACCCTGGGCCTGACCCATCTTCCTGCCCTGACTTCTTCCGTCTAAGGACCTGAAACAAGTGGGGCCATGCTGCACACACTCAGTGCGTCCAGTGTCTCAGCATAATGTCTCTGAGGTTCATCATGTGCATTTGGGAGTTTGGTCCTTCCTGAGCGGTTTTCCAGAGTAGATATACCGCAGCATCTTGTCCTTTCTCCTGTGGTCACTCGACCGTTTCCACGATTGGCTTTTATGAATAAAGGTTCTTTGAAAGTATGTGAGATAGAGCAAGGGAGAGTGAGAGAACATGCTTTAATTGGCATGAGCATGTGTTTCCACTTCTCGTGAGTGAACACCCAGACAGGACTGGCTGGGTCTCAGACACAGGCTGTTCCACCCATGCTTGGTGAGGGCTTCTGCTTCTCCACGGTCTCACAAACACCAGAGTGTCTCAGTCCTTTAATGTCAACCGTCCAAGGGATGTTAGCCACCCAAGTGTCCTGTGTGGTTTAAGTGGGTATTTCCCAAACAACCAGGAAGGTGAGCATATTTTCACATGCTTGCTGGTCACTTGGTTTTCTTGTTTCTTGTCCTTGGGATTTGCCCCTAAAAACTTGAGTTCTTTCTTTCCTTATAAATGTGTACCAATTATTAGCTTATTCTTGATCGAAGGCTTTTATCAGATGTGCATACAGAGGAAACTATCAGAAGAGCAGAAGCTTTTAATTTGTTTTTTTAACTTTTTTTTAATGTTTATTCATTTTTTGAGAGAGAAACACACACAAAAAGCCAGTGTTGGGGGGGTGGGGCGCAGAGACAGGGAGACACAGAATCCGAAGCAGCCTCCAGGCTCTAAGCTGTCAGCACAGAACCCAACGCAGGGCTCAAACCCACAAATTGTGAGTTTTGACCTAAGCTGAAACCAAGAGTCAGATGCTCACCCTACTGAGCCACCCAGGTGCCCAAGCCACCTCCTTTTGAATAGCTGTTCCATTCTTCTCTTTCTTGATGGATTTTCCCTTATAAGAAGGTAACAAAAATTATAAAGCTATCTTTAATTTTTTATTTTTTATTATTTTGAATATTTATTTTTGAGAGACAGAGAGCACAAGCAGGGGAGGGGGAGAGATAGAGGGAGACCCTGAGTCTGAAGCAGGCTCCAGCCTCCCTGAGCTGTTAGCACAGAGCCCAATTGCAGGGCTCAAACTCATGAACCTGAGCCAAAGATCATGATCTGAGCCAAAGTCGGATGCAGGAGCTTTTAATTTAGATGAAGGCTGACATATCTCCTCTGTTTATGCTTTATGTGTTCTGTCATAAGAAATCTGGGCTATTTCAAGTTTGCAGAGATTCTCTCCTTTTTTTTTTTCCTAGATGCTTAATAGTTTTAGCCTTTACATTTAGGCCTGTGATCCATTTCAAATTACTGTCTTAGTTTGATGTGACTTAGGGGCCATGGTTATGTTTGTCCACACAGCTGCCTTACTGACTCTGACCCGACTATGGAAAAGACTTTGCTTTTGAATTACTGCACTGTCTGTTTGCAAACTGATTGATGGGGGCGCCTGGGTGGCTCAGTCGGTTAAGCGTCCAACTTCGGCTCAGGTCATGATCTCACAGTTTGTGAGTTCAAGCCCCACGTCGGGCTCTGTGCTGACAGCCAGCACAGAGCCTGGAGCCTGTTTCAGATATTGTATCTCCCTCTCTCTCTGACCCTCCCCTGTTCACACTATCTCTCTCTCTCAGAAATAAATAAAAAGCATTTTAAAAAAAATGAAAACTGATGATAAATGTGTGAATCTGTTTCTGTACTGCTCCATTGGCGTTACATCTGTCTTTATGGTGCTATGTCTTTCTTACCACAGTCTGGATTATTTATTATGTGTCTTGGAATCAGATAGTGTAAGTTCTCCAAATCTGTCCCTTTCCCCCCCCCAAATTGTTTTATTTTAGGCCCTTTGCATTTCCACATAAAATTTATAATCAGCTAAATCAATTCCTGCAAAAGAAGCTAGCTGGGGTTTTGAATGTGGCTGAATCTGTAGATCAGCTGTGAGAGCAGAGTTTAAAAATTCATAAATTTAGTACATCTGTCTTTTTATTTAGATTAATTTCTCAATTTATTCATTTTTTTAAATTCATTTCCCTTATTAGATCCACCTGATTTACTCAGTCATGTTATGAGTTTTCAGTGTAAATATCTTACACATCTTTCATCAACTTCATTCCCAAATAATTTATACTTTTTTATATTGTTTGCAAATCTTTTTTATTTTGTTTTCTAATTGTTGCTAATATATAGAAGTTGAGTTGGTTTGGGGCTCCTGGGTGGCTTAGTCGGTTAAGCGTCTGACTTTCGCTTGGGTCATGATCTCGCGGTTCGTGGGTTCGAGCCCCGCATCGGCCTCTGTGCTGACTGCCAGCTCAGAGCCTGGAGCCTATTTCAGAGTCTGTGTCTCCCTCTCTCTCTGACCCACCCCTGCTCACGCTCTCTCTCTCTCTCTCTCTCTCTCTCCTAGAAATAAATAAAAATATTAAAAAAAAAAAAAGTTCAGTTGGTTTATATATATTGATCTTGACTAGCTCATTTGTGACTCTTACTTTTTGTTGGCTCCAAGAAGGTGAATTTTGTAGATTAAATTTCTGCTATAATTGCGAAGTTTCCCTGTTTGTTGCTCAAGTGATTTTATTACAAATAGCTACAAATGTGTCACACAAAGCTTGAAAATTGCTTGACCTGATTCCTAGATTTCACTAGGTTTCCATCCTTGCACTTAATTAAGGATTAAGTCTTTGCTTTACCACCTTTGCATAATACTTTTTCTGGTGAATTGTTTGTTTTGTTTATTAGGGGGTCTCTGTTCCTCCTTTTTACCTGGTCTTTCTCAGTTCTGAGCGGTGGCAAAGAACCTCTGCCTTCTGGTTAAGGACAGTTCCATTGACAGTAGAGGCATGGTTGGGGTCAAATAGAATCCATTTCAAAAGCCAAACCGAAAGGAAATAAAATCAAACCAAAAGAAAGATCTAGCGTTTGTTGTGTTGCTTTTCTGAATGTGAAACTGAGTGGCTGGCTCATTTATAAGCCACCTTTCTGCTTTTAATATTAGGGCTCTTTTAGTTGTAAATGACGAAAACCAAATCCAGCTAAGATAAGTGGGGGAAATGGAACTCATCCACAAAACAAGAGTCATGAGAGCACGGTTGGAGGGTTTCCTGGAGGAAGCTGGTTGCCTGCAGGCCCAGATGCCCCCCAGTAAGAGAGTTTCCTGGCGACTCTGGTGGGAGGGTGTCAGGGAAGCCTGTGGTCAGCCCAGCCCAGGTTAGGACCCCATGCCAGAACCAACCAGTGTGGCCAGTTAGGAGATTAGATACTCTAGCCAGGCTGGGTTGTGGGTCCCCCAGAGTTTTTATAAAGGTCATCACTTCAAGCCCTAGAATGAAAATCTGTCGATAGGATTCTGGTACTCAAGTTAATTGACTTGTTAGTGGCCAGGTTGAGATTTTGAGTCGTCTTTTCACGCTAAAAAAGAATCACTAGATTTTGTTAAACATGAAAGGAGCACTCAATCACATTTTAGCCTGAAGACGTACTTACAGAAGTGGTAATTGCTTCGAGGCAGATTAACGCTGAATAAATGGTCAGGAGACATCTAAGAAAGGTGTGCATGTCCTGTCCTGATTTGCAGGGCCAGTCCTTCTAGTCCTGAAATACCCAGCACGTTCTCACCCCAGGTATACCTGCCTGCTAACCTTGGAGCGCTCTCCTCCCTGGCGCCACGTGATTCTTCATTTGGAGTTGGACAGTGGTCAGGTGGATTTGATGTCCTGCACTTCATTGGCGGGCATAGTTCAGAGACCAAATGCAAATGTGTCACCCGACCCAGGAAACCCTCGGTAATGGGTTGAGGGTGAGAGATGGTGGCCATGAGCAGACCTTCTCTCCATCCCTGCCTGTCCTCGCTCCCTCCGACTCCGATGGGGCCGGAGATCCCTCCAATGGGGCCAGCTACTGTGTGCTGTCTGGTCCTGAGAGGACCTATTAGACTGTCAACCTGTTAGGACAGACGCCCGACAATTAAGACGGCCATCCGCCAGCTGCGTCTCAGAATTCAGAGTGCTGCCTCCTGGGTGCGTCACTTCACGTTGTCGCTTCACGGGCAGCATAACCATTGTGCTGGTTTCACTGCTCACTGAAACCTGAGACCTGGGCTCAGTTGTCCATTGATAAATGTTGAGGCCTTGAGGTTATTTCCCCAGATATTTATTATCTCAGATTATAGTCTTTTTACTCTGCTTACTCTGGTGCTATTCCACTGTCAGAAAGTAAACCTCACTCAAACATATGGTCTGATTTTTTTTTTCCTTTTTCTTTCCTCTGTGAAAGCCGCACCATGAAACTCTGTTTATTAGCTCATCAGAGTCGTGTTTTTCACACCCAGTGGCCATGGCTCTTTAATTCTCTTCTTCACACTCAGGAGTATATGGTTCACTCATTTCCCTGATTATTCCCACTCCATTGACACTTGAGAGGAAAACATTTCAAGTCAGAGTCCTCACACCCAGCCGTGTTGTAAGGGCTTGCCTGAGATCCAGATCTCAACCTTTATCGCGAAGGTGTGCACGTGTGCCAGGCCCCGTGCTGGGTTCGCAGATACAGAAATCACAAAAGACAGGGCTCCTGTGCATAGAACGTGGACCATCCTGGTCACTCAGTCTGTCTATGTCAGCAGGTGCTTTGCGTGTAGCCTTTGCTTAAAAGGTCTCAGCCGCACGACAAAGGCAATGTGACGGATTTTATTAAAAACATTTCTGGGGGCGCCTGGGTGGCTTAGTTGGTTAAGCGACCGACTTTCGCTTAGGTCATGATCTCACGGATCGTGGGTTCGAGCCCCGCGTCGGGTTCTGTGCTGACTGCCAGCTCAGAGCCTGGAGCCTGTTTCAGAGTCTGTGTCTCCCTCTCTCTCTGACCCTCCCCTGCTCACGCTGTCTCTCTCTCTCTCTCTCCTACAGATAAATAAAAAACAAAAAAAAAAATTTCTGAATCTATATTCCAGACATTATAAAATTTTTTTATCCTCTTAGGAACATCCCATGGAAGGCTACATGTATGTGCTGGTGAGACTCAGTACTCATTCTGTTTAATATTTTTGGTGATCATAAATCTTTAAATATCTGATTTCTGAAAAATTTAGTGAATAAGAAGCTACAACTTCTCTTTTGGAAGTAGGCATAGTATGAATTTTGAATAAGTAATAAATAAAGCAGATGACTGAGCTGATTTTTAATTTGTTTGATCTTTTAAAAATAAGACAGGACGTCAAGGTGAAGGCAGCACCCTCTTTGGCAGATTAACTGGCCCTCATGAGAGCAGTGACAGCTGCTTGGGGGAGAGACTGGCCAGAGGGCTGGGGTGCAAAAGTTGACCTGTTTGAACTTTGAACCACGTGAATGTATTACCTATTTAAAAGAATTAAATATTGAAAAAATAGTAATTTAAAAGTTCTGGAAGACGAAAAATAGAAGTAATAGTTACTTCTGAAAATAAAGGATGTTTTTTTGCTGATCTACATTTTTAAAAAAATTTTTTTAAATGTTTTATATATTTCTAGGAGAGAGAGAGAGACAGTGTGAGCAGGGGAGGGTCAGAGAGAGAGGGAGTCACAGACTGAAACAGGCTCCAGGCTCTGAGCTGGCAGTCAGCACAGAGCCCGATGCGGGGCTGGAACCCACGAACCGTGAGATCGTGACCTAAGCGAAAGTTGGACCCTTAACCGACTAAGCCACCCAGGCGCCCTGCTGATCTACATTTTTGAATATTTCTACAATAAATAATGTTTTAGAATTTTAAAAAGTTATTTTACTACAGAAAAGGAATTGTTTTAACCTGGTTAGAAGCAAAGCATGCTTAAAATGTCTTTTCTGTTATGATTTAGCAGTGATATTGGTATACGGGAACACTTTATCCTATTTCAGAGTTAATTTAGCATTTCACTAATACCTACTTTATGTTTACCTTTGAAACTGTTTTGAGAGGTACTTGAAAAAAATGAGTGAAATAAGTACATAGACTTTTTTTCCCCCCCAAATCGGGGTAAACATTGAGTGCAGTCCAGGAACTGGGTTTCCTTCTTGAGTGGAAAATCTGCCCTGCCCTCTGTGTCAAGGTTCTGTGTCAGAGTCGTGGCATTGAGAGAACATCCATTCCACCTTTAGCTGACTCACTCCACAGTGTCCTCAGAATAAAAGATAATGGTCATAAACTCACTTGTAAAGGATCAGAAACCTCATACGTCATAGGTGCAGAAGAGCCTGTCGTGGCTGCTTCTGTGAGTGAGGCTGCATTTCTACGCACGTGTCAACAGCCCTGTTCTCGTACCTGCCAGGAGCTAGGGACGTCCATGTCCCTTTGGCAAAAGTTCCCCAGGCAGGCCAGCAAACATGTCAGTGCTAAGGTCATTTGTTACTGTTCAGAGTCATTTAAATGGCCCTAGTCTTTGGTCTTTTATTTTAATTTTTGCTTGTTTTGGGGACCAAACTGGAGTAACTGAAAGTGCATGTGGAAAACCAAGCAAAGTGGAATAGCTAGGGAGACTACAGAACAGACAAGCTCGGGGTGGGGCCTAAAACAACACAAACCTCAATAATTAAAACATTATGATAGTGGTACATGAATTGATCATAATAAACAGTACATAATAGTGTCCCCACACCAGTGATGGAAACATGGTGTTTGATGTCAGGGCAGCTGGGAAGCTGTCTCCAGAAGTTCAAGTCAGACTCACACATCACACTGCAGGCAGGGGGTTGGAAGAGCTTAAAATGTAAAATCTAAAACCATGAAGGTAGGAAGAGACTGGAAGATTTACCTGGAAGCTCAAGTGGGGCGTGCCTTGTTTCCTTTCATCAACATACCAGGCAACATAAATGAAAGACTCAGAATCTGATACAGAAGGATAAAAATTTCTATGCTGAAAAACTTGTCAAAGGACAAATGGCCAAATATGAGAAATATTTGCAGTTTATATCACAAAGGTGAATCAGAACGACCAGAAATTGAGGAAAAGACCAACACAGAAAATGCTAGAAAATAGGCGCTGGATGAAGAATGGGAACAGACCCTTCACAGAAGAGCACATGAGCTTGTTAAACAGAAAAATTCTCACCTTACTGATCATAAAAGAAAAGCAACTAAGACACTACTATTTGCCTGGCAGTTGGCAAAGATCTCAAAACCTGATCATGCTTGTTGGCTGGAATGTGAGGATGTGAGGACCACAGCCCTTTCCTAGGACTCAACCAGCATTCCCACTGCAGCAGGCCCGGTGGCTCTGGGAACTTCCCCTGGAAACACACAGTGAAGCAGTGGATGCGACGATGGCTCTGCTGTGAGGCTCTGAGCGATAAACTCTGAAGAGAGGAGGAGTGTCTTCTAGTATCTTCTAAACATGCCATCAGGAAGAGCAGGGGTCCTGTGTGCTCTGCCACCACTCCTGTTAAACATGAAGGAGACATAGTGTTAGTATTTGTGACACAGCGTTGATGAGAGGGGTCTTTGTTCACTTCTGACTGTGTATTCTGCCCTTGAACCTTGCGAACGCTTCACACGTCCAAGAGAATAACAACACTGGATTTTAAAAACATCTTTGAGGGCTAAAAACACAAGCACATGCTGCTTGGGCCTAAACAAGGAGAAGTCGAGCTGCTTCCCCAAACCTCAGATGTGTGTGTGGCCCAGGCAAGGCCTTGTGAGGTCCCCCTGAGAGCAGCCTCCCCCTTTGGAGCCGCCCTGGCACTTCCCTGCAGGTGCTTCTGTCCCCATTCCTATCCAGGCTTGGGACACTTTAGAATCCTGCTTTCTTCACTGCATGGATGGAGCTGTAAACAGCTTATCACCTGACTTTTAGGGTGAACTTCAGTCAACGATGGGAGTCAGTCATAGGCGCTCCCCGTGTAAGGGAGTGCACGTCGGGTGGGCTGCATGCCAAGTGGGTGCTCCTTCCTCGGTCCAGAGGCTGTAGTCCTCACACGGTGTCCCTGCGCCTGTCTGGTCTTCATCTGTCTCCTTCCAGAAACACTGGTCATGCTGCCTTAGAGCCCATCCTAGAGGCTTCGCTTTAATGTGATCGCCTCCCTAAAGACCTTGTCTCCAGTCACAGTCACACTGTGAGGCTCTGGGGGGGCTGGGACATCCATGTACGTGTTTTGGGGATGCAGTTCAGCCCACCTTACACTCACCGGCTCTGTGTCTTGTCCCCTGTTCTCAGGACCAGGTAATGTACGAAGCCCTGCAGAGGTCCCTCAGCCGGTGACCCCACTTCCAACCTGACACTGTGTACGTGTGTTCTTCTCAGAGTGACGCGGCCCGTTCCAAGCTGAAGATGCTTCCCATCTGCCACCCGTGCGTGGGAACACCCTCCCCTCTCTTTATGTAAAACATGTTTAACTGTTGAAATAAAATCACTGATAACTTTTAAATAAAATGTTTATTTTGAACCATTCTTGACTGCTGTGGAAAAGTTGCAATCACAGTAAAAAGAGCTTTTATCCCATAAGCATCTGAAGTACGTTGCCAACCTGAAGCTGCTTCACCCCCAAATACTTTGTTACCTGCCGCCAGGACACCCCCACAACCACCTATCAATCAAGAAAGCAGCCGTGAGACCTGCTGCCCGGTGGCCTCGGGCCCCTTCCAGGTGTCCAGCTGCCCCGGCTGTACCCTCCTGTGGAAGGTGCTGGAAACCATGTAAGTGTCCCCTTCCTCCTCAGACTCAGCTGTGTCCTTTTGTCGTCCTCCTCACACGACCCCTGCAAGGCTTCCACAGGTCTCAGCTGCATCCTGAAAGCCTTGGTTTGTGCTGTGTTCTGCTGCTACTCGTTTACCGTGCTGCTCACAGTGGGGTCCGTGGCTGTAGCCTCTCCCAGAGTCTCCGCTCCTCCTCACGCTCCAGAAGTGTTTCTGCTACTTTTAAGATGGAATTGATGATGAACTGGAGAAAATATGAATAGATAAAAGCAAACCTGGCAGATAAAACAGCCTCCTTTTTATTCAGGAGCTCACAGGAGCACAGCAACCTCTAACATGACCCCTCCCGCAGGTGCTGTGGCTCAGGGAGGGGTGCGGAGAAGACGAGGCTCTGGGACCCCAGGGGGAGGACACAGGAGCAGCAGAGCAGCATCGTGTGCTAGAGAGAATGAGGGATGACAGGCAATTAATTCAAGAACAGGAGGTCTCAGGCCCTAAATTTGAGTAGTAGATTTGACCGTTCTTGTAGCCACATGGAAGGAAAAAGGCCACCTGGCAAATCATGTGTGCTGGACATGAGAAAAGGCAAAGATTTTCCTGACACTTGAATGTTAGGTCTGAACACTCCTCCTTGTGGCAGTTGAGCTCAGGCTGAACAAAATGCAAAGTGTGAATGACCGGATAGGCCGAGTGTCCTTGAACCTCACTGATAGCTGGTGGACAGCAGACGCTTAGCAGGTGGAAGACTAACCCTCTCGAGTCACAGTGGATGTTGCCAGCGCTTCTCCAGAAGGAAGGAAAGGTGGTGCCATGTAAGCACGATCATGAGTTCTTGGCCCCAGCTCACAGTGAGGGTGGGGGGTTAGATGGCGCCTCCATTTCATTAGATGGAAGTGAGGTCAAGAGCTCGTTCACAGTTGCCTACGAATACAGAACACTTGATGCTCTAGTTACACCTGCCCAGCTCTTATTCCTCTTGTGAAAAAGACCCAGCCCTTTGTTCAGAAACATCCGGAATTCTATCCTGCTCTTTACATGTGGAGACACTCCACAGTCTCCATGAACACTTGGTGACCTCAAAACTCCTCACCCAGGCTGGGGTGTGTGGCACAAACAGCAATGGTCCCACACGGTCTGTTCACCCTTCTTCCTCTGGTGACAAGGTGGGCCGAGAACAGTGACCTGACCTGGCCTGCATAGCTGTCAGCTGGGGCAGCCTATGTGGAAGCCTTGCATCTGAGCCTGTAAGCAGAGTCTCTGGGATCGTCCCCAAAGACTGCAACCGGTGTCGGAAAGAAGATCCTGCTTGACTTCTTAATGCCACCTTTCCCTTCATGGGGCTGTGCTCTGTGATCACAAACAGCTTCTACCAAGTACCTGGTAACATTCTGGTGGGCAGCAGAGCTGCAGGATGTAAGAAGCCAAGGTCTCTGGGCATCTGTGAACAGTTTTCTCAGACTGATGGACCGGACCTTTGTCTGTCTTAAGCCATTTATATTTTAGTCTCTGTTAAAGCAGCCAGACTAATAATGTCCTAATTAACAGTGTTCAGACCAGGAAGAGGCAGTTGCAAACCAGCATGAGCAGACCTCTGAGACGGTTAGAGGAGGGGTGGGGTCACAACGGGACCGGGGAAGTTCTTCCGAGAAAGTGAGGTCTCAGTTGAGCCCTGAAGCTGGGACGGAAACACAGGAGAGGAAGGAGCCACGTGAGCAGAGAACAGACCTTGGGCCAGTGTCCCTAGAGAGCAGGTGGGTGCTCCCTTTCGTTCGCAGTTTATTGCCACAAACAGGTCTAAGTCATGTCCACAGGAGGATCTTATTTCCAAAAGCTCAGAGTTACCTAACTACCTAATTAGCTACCTTATCACCCAGTGAGTTTTTGACTCGTGCATCCGTGTGACAGGTGTCTCTCTGTCCAGAGTCTGCTGCCTGAACTCGAGGACTAAACACATTTGGACACAGTGTTTGGATGAAACTCTTACTTGGAAATTGTCCTATTCACATTCCAAAGCTGAGAAGCCACAGATCTAGTAGAAGATGGTACCCTCATCACTCAGACACCATCCATGGTTCCATTGCTCAGTATCTGTGAGACCCGTGCCAATCACTAGTATCAATGTTTTCCCTTTTACTTTCAGCTTATTTTTATAAAAGGTCAAACAGAAACATGCAATTAAATACTCAAGCCTTGAGGTGACTGGGTGGCTCCTTCGGTCCGACTTTGGCTCAGGTCATGATCCCATGGTTCGTGGGTTCGAGCCCCACGTCGGGCTCTGTGCTGACAGCTAGCTCAGAGCCTTTGAGCCTGTCTTCGGATTCTGTGACTCCCTCTCTCTCTGACCCTCCTCTCCTCACGCTGTCTCTATCTCTTTCTCTCATACATACATACCACATACATACATACGTACTCAAGCCTTCAGTCGTCTGATGCCCACCCTGGCTCTGCTGCTGAGCTTCCCGCCCGTCTGGTCTCCTCACCCAGCCAGTTCCTGGTGCACGAGGCATGTTCAATGAACATGAATTCTCCAGTCTCACAAGGCCGTTGCACATGGACTGCTGTTTGGCACATGGCCCCTCCACATGAGGACTTGACATGTGAATTCAGCGGTCATAGAAATCTGACTTTGTCGTATGGAAACCGAGAAAGGGACACATGAAGAGCCTATATCCCAGCAGCACACTCCTGCATGTCCACCCGATGGAAACCTGTACACGTGTTCACCAAACAGGAGCAAAGTCCATCCCAGACCAGAACCGGGGCCAGCCCCAACACTCATCAGCAGTGGAGCAGACTGTCGTGTTTCTGGCCACTGGGATGTGACCCTGCAACCACACAGGCGATGATCTCAGATCCTGAGAGTACGAAGACCTGGTGCATCCTGCTCATGAATGTGTCAAGTTCAAATAGGCATGGATGCCATTAACAGTTGTGATGGTTACTCCTGGGGTGGTGGTGCCTGGAAGGGACCTGGACCTAGGGCCCAGCACATGGGCGCGTGTTCTCTGTGGAGAGTCCGTGCTCCCTGTGCTGGGCTCTTTCCTGTATATTCACTTCAGTCAAAAAGTTAAAACTAATGTCCCAGTTTTCCCAGTAATTCACAATCCTTTATCTGATGTGACTTATAATAAACATCTTGAGGGCGCCTGGGTGGATCAGTTGGTGAAGCATCTGAATTTGGCTCAGGTCATGATCTCATGGTTCGTGGGTTTGAGCCCCACATGGGGCTGTGTGCTGACAGCTCAGAGCCTGGAGCCTGCTTCCGATTGTGTCTCCCTTGCTCTCTCTGCCCCTCCCCACTCATGCTCTGTCTCTCTCTGTCTCTTTGTTTCTCTCTCAAAAATAAAACATTAAAGTTTTTAATTAAAACTTTTAATAATAGAAAACATATTAGAGATTAAGAATAGAGCATCAACACCGAAAGTGGGGTTCCTTTAAAGAACCGCGAAGAGCCATGTATGCCCAAGGCTGAGTTAACCTTCCTTTCCCCCCGAGACTCCAGGTGCTTTGCTCACACTGTCCTCCCATCCCACAGGTGGTGAGAAACTGAGGTAAAGAGGAAGGGAGTGTTAGCCTGATACCAGCGCCATTCTCTGCTCTCGGGAGAAGGTGAGCCACCGAGGGCATGTGGACAGAAGTTGCCATCTGGATGGTTTCACTTCCTGGGCGTTGACATGACTGCGCAGCTCAGTGAGCCTTACCCCGGGACAGGAGGGAGGCTTGGCAGGATCGGGGCTCTCGGGCGTGGAGGCAAGAAGTACACGTTCTGTCACAGCCCAGAACATTCTGTCTCCCAAGACCACAGCACATCTCAGAACAGAAACTCGAACACGGATCATTCCCTCTGTCCCAACAACACCTTCTCTTCTGCCCGTCGTCCTTCCCGCCCACACTTGCGATCTTGAAGGCAGCTGCCCATCTTCCGAACAGTGGTGAGGCCCTGCTTCCGCAGGAGTGTTTCTGAGAGCTCCTCCAGACGCTGCCCTGACGGTGCCTGTCCTGTTCCAGCCTTGAGCACTGTCACACAGGGTCACCCTTCCAGAGCTCTAATTCTTCCTGTTGACACGGAGCAGGGCCAGCACCCAGGTCCTCTCAGCCCTGGCCCCAGATCCAGCGAGCCTTCCTCCGTGAGGAAGAGGAGGAATTGCTAAAGCCAGGTGCCTGAGGAGCACATGTGGTAGGAGCGCGGCGGGATGACGCTGAGCAGGGACAGGCCAAGACACGATGAAACCGTCTGCCCCTCAGTGGACCCTGGTAGCCACCGCTCCCCGTGGTCCCTCATTACCATCCTAAAACCTGTGCCCAGGGTGGAGGTTTAACCTGTCAGTGACACACAGCTCGAGGAGAAGCAGGACTTTTAAGTGCCCAGGTGCTAGTAAGTCCCGCCTCTATGTCCCTACCCCCCTGACTTCGGGGACACATGCTGACCCGTCCCTGCGCCCCTCCGGACCCCACCCCCCGCAGCCTCGGGGACGCATGCTGACCTGTTCTGCCTTCCTCCCGATCCCCTCCCCCAACCTTGGGGACACATGCTGACGTGTCCCTGCCTTCCCTCCTGACCCTCCCTGACTTCTCCTTGGGGACATACTGACCTATCCTTGCCTTTTCCCCTGACCCTCCCTGACCTCTCCTCGGTGCCCCAGTAAATCCCTGTCTGGAACAGCCATCAGCCTCTCATCACTTCTGCTCTGTTTGGTCACAGTGTCACTTCTCAGATTAATACCTCCAATGCCCTGTTACACAGGGACCTTTGTGATGTGACCCCAGCTTCGGCCCCTGTCCTGTCCCCTCCCCCGACCACATTTGTGGTCACTCCAGTGAAGACATTGTTCTTTCACATGGAACTGCTGCTGGGATGTCCCCGCTCCCTGGAACAGCTCTGGCCCCCCGCCGGGGCCCCCACCCAGTCCCTCCCTTCAAGTTCTGTGCAAACTGCGCTTTGTGCCCGCTCAGACTGTGGCGCCCATGCCAGATCAGCTCTAAGTGCTGGATCCGTGTTCTCCGTGTTAATTCAACAAACACGTGTTGAGCACCTGCCTCATGTCTGCTGGTTTTCAGATGCCTCGACTCTTCGCAGCTCACAAAGAGCTTCCGATGTCAAAGTAGCCGTCAGAACTTCCAACCCCTGCTTCCAGCTTAGAGTCACTTATTAACTATAGTATTTCATATGCCTGCAGGGCACGGGCTTGGAGCATCTGTGCTGTAACACAGAATGTGTCACGGCTTTGTCATTTCTGCAAAGGAAGGTGAACTATAGACATAATTTTACTAAGACATCAAAATTGAGGAATATGGTATCTTTTTATATTTTAGAAAACTGAGGCACAGAGAGGTTAAATAGATTTCCCTTGGTCACACAGCTAACAAGTGGCACCTGGGAATTCGAACCAAGACTGAACTCTAACCCCTCTGTCTTACATCCTACTGGCTGCTTTGTTAGGAAGTCGAGTTCTGTGTCTTATCTCCTGTGTCTGTAAGACGTTCTGCCTCTAGTGTGGCTGGGAACAGTGATAATGTTTTTAAAATAATGGATAGTGTTTCTTAAAACTCAAGCAACTAGTATCAGAAGCCTCTAGGCGGTAGCCACCCCGTGCATTATCCAGTTGTGAAAAACAGCTGCCTGTTGAAATGGCTGTCAGGTTTGTAGGTCAAGGTTTATGAGGCAAGATGTAGCCACAAACCAAAAAACAAGAACAGCGAGGATAGAGCTGAATGTGTGATTAGCTATTTCCTATGGAAACTTCTGAACATGTGAGAGAATAGTGCTTGGTTAACCCATAAGCAGCTGCCATTTTGCAGATCAAGCACAGCAGTGTCACCATCACCTGGTCCAGACACAGCAATGTCACCCTGGTCCAAACAGGGTGACCCCCCACGTGCCCCACACCCAACTTCTCCATCGATGAGCTCGTGGCCAGTCTCATTCCATCTGTCCTTCCCTCAAGTCTCCCCACCTGGATTATTGCAGAGTGAATCTGAGACAATGTATCGTTTAATCCAGATGTATTTCAGTTCAGTGATTTTTAAATAGATAATGGGGGCGGGAGAAATAGCTACCCTATTGTCCAGGCTCAGGGGTTAAAGATTTAAGAAAATGGGCAAATGTTGAAGCCCAGGGACAGTCAAGAATGTGCCCACCTGTCCTCCGTGTAATCAGAAGCGGTTTCTAGATACCAGAGAATGATGGATGTGTCTCCTCCAGGGCCTCCCACCGTGGGGCTGAGCTCAAGCAGCGCACTACCATTTGGATTTCGTTTGGGAAAATATTACCTGCAGTTGGTTTTCAAAACTTCTGGATTGTAATGCTGCCAAAGGCCTGTGAGAGTCTGTCAGTGTTTCTCAACTCCGTGATACAAGAATTACCTGAGGTTTTTCAGATGTAAACAGCCCGGGCCTTGCTGCGGATCGTGTTGAATCAGAGTCCCCGGGTGGGACTTGGGGGACCTGCACATTCGATCTCCCCGGGGAGGACCCCTAAACCCCCACCCTTGCAGTTTAAAGGTGGGGAACCCAGGAACAAGCTGACCAAGATCACGGTCAGTGGTGCCCAGGGATGGGGCCCGAGTCCTCTCCTATGACCACAGACGCCTCCCAGCCTTGAGATGGGGAGATGATGACATGGACCTGAACTGAGACTGCTTTCACCCCCAGCCGCACACTGGCAGGGACAGAGCAGACGCACAGGGGCCGTGGCTCAATGCCCCTCCTCCAAGGCAGAGCAGGCCAGTCAGACCCTGTCCCCTGATATGGGAACAAAGGCAGAAGGAAATGGCAGATAAAATTAAATTTCCTTATAACCTGCAGCCCAGTAACAGATACTTGAGGCAGGCAGAGTAAAATGTTTCTCCAGGAACTCTCAACTCTCTTCATGCTTTGTTAGAGGGGAAAACAGCCTTAGCTTGACAAGAGCCAGGCCTCCAGGCTCCTGTGAATCTTTCAAATATGCAAGTCCTTTCAGAAACTTCTGTCTTTACCTCCCCCAGTTCTATAACCAGTCACTCCTCACGACCCCAGGGCGGCTCTTCCTGCCCCCAGGTCCTGTCCCCTTGCTTTAATAAAACCACCTTTTTGCACTTAAGAAGAATTTTGAAGAATTCTTTCTTGGCACCGGCTCTGAACCCCAGACCTTCAAACCTCATCAGTGTGCCCTGTGGAGGGTGCCTGGCACCCAGGCCTCCCTCCAGGGTCTGGGCAGTAAGAGTGGCTACCCCAGCACCAGACGCACGCCCATCTGAGCCTGTGCAGAGGGCCTGGGGTTTCCATTCACCGCTTCCTGAAGGGTTTCCACCAGCGCTCACCTAAGTTCCTCCAGGCTGGGACTTGCCCCTCCTAGTCTTCTGCCACCCCATCCGCCCTGGTAGTTTCTCACGAGCCCAGTGGCAGGCCCGCTTCTGGGAGCACCCCCCGCCCCAGGAGGCGTGGTGGGTCCCAGCCCCCAGGTGCTGTCTTGTCTACTTCCACCCCTTCCACCATTCAGGAAGACATCAGGGTGCGCTCCACCAAAATGAGGAGGAACACCAAGGAACAGAAGATGGGGGGACAGAGAGGGGGGGCTGGGGGCCCAGGGGAGGCCGCCTGACCAGCCTGCAGCAGCTCACAACACAGACTCACCACAGGGCATAACCACGGAGCAAACGCCCGCCCCCCAGGCTTTTGAACATGAACACAGTGCCACCGACTGCCTGGCCACTTCTCTCTGCCTGTTCTCTTCTGTCCCTTCCCTGGAGAGCCAAGTGCCTGGCTTCCCGAGCACCCGAGTGCACGAATTTCCATGTGTGGCAGCCAGCGAGTCTGGAGGCAGAAAGCCCGGAGCAGCGCACTCCCTGCGAGCTTCTGAGCACGTATGCTCCTGCCGGACAGGGAGCGCCTTGTCCACACTGCGCTTGCCACCCACCTCAGGGGCCCCAGGGAGCCGCAGGGAGGCGGAGGGGTAAGTCGCGGAGATGTGATGTGTGGCACGGGGAATACTGTCAACAATACTGTCGCAGCACCGTGCGGTGGCAGAGGGTGACCACACTGTTGTGCGCATGACGTGAGTATAATGCCATATGCCAGCTATGCTTCAGTTTAAAAAGTTTTCTCATTTAAAAAAAATTTCGTGATAGTAATTTGAAGAAACTCCATGAACAAATGAATGAGAAACATTTTGCAGCAATTTGTCTTCCTCCCTCCTCAATGATTTTGATTTCTGCTTCCTCGAAAGGCTCAATAACACTTTTCCTTTTTTATTTGCATTATGATTTATTTTATTTTGTTTTATTTCACAGTTTATTGTCAAGTTGGTTTCCATATAACACCCAGTGCTCATCCCAACAAGTGTCCTCCTCCATGCCCGTCACCCCCCTTCCCCTCAGTTTGTTCTCAGTATTCAAGAGCCTCTCATGGCTTGCCTCCCTCCCTCTCCCCAACTATTTTTCCCCCTTCTCCTCCCCCACGGTCCTCTGTTAAGTTCCTCCTAATCCTCCTATACGTGCAAACATATGGTATCTGTCCTCTGCCTGACTTATTTCGCTCAGCATAACACCCTCGAGGTCCATCCATGTTGCTACACATGGCCAGATTTCATTGTGTCTCATTGCCATGCAGTATTCCATGGTATAGATAAACCACATCTTCTTGATCCATTCATCTGTTGATGGACACTTAGGCTCTTTCCATGTTGTAGCTATTGTGGAGAGTGCTGCTATGAACATTGGGGTACATGTGCTCCTATGCCTCAGCATTTCTGTATCCCTTGGGTAAATTCCTAGCAGTGCTATTGCTGGGTCACAGGGGTGTTTTTTGTTAATTTTTTGAGGAATCTCCATACTGTTTTCAGAGGGGCTACACCAGGTTACATTCCCACCAACAGTGTAGGAGGGTGCCCGTTTCTCCACATCCTTGCTAGGATCTAGAGTCTCCTGAGTGCTCATTTTAGCCACTCTGACTGGCGTGAGGTGGGATCTCAGTGTGGTTTTGATTTGTATTTCCCTGATGAGAAGGGATGCTGAGCATCGTTTCATGTGTCTGTTGGCCATCTGGATGTCCTCTTTAGAGAAGTATCTGTTCATGTCTTCTGCCCATTTCTTCACTGGATTGTTTGTTTTTCAGGTGTGGAGTTTGGTGAGTTCCTTATAGATTTTGGATACTAGCCCTTTATCTGATATGTCATTTGCAACTATCTTTTCCCCTTCCGTCGGTTACCTATTAGTTTCATGGATTGTTTCCTGTCCGTGCAGAAGCTTTTTTATCTTAATGAGGTCCCAGTAGTTCATTTTTGCTCTTGATTCCCTTACCTTTGGAGTCAATAACACTTTTTCATGGAGAACTTCAGAACAAGAGAAAAGCAAGGGAGAGATTGGCACAAAAGGCAAGGTAGTGGTCTCCTCTGCAGGGACAGGGTGTGGAGGGGGGACGCCCGGGGGTCCTCCGTGGTGCATGTGCCCTGCTCCATTCTTGTTTACCCACTATTGAAGTACAATTGCATACATGGGGTGCCTGAGTGGCTCAGTCGGTTGAGTGTCTGACTTCGGCTCAGGTCATGATCTCACGGTTTGTGGGTTCGAGCCCCGCATCAGGCTCTGTGCTGAATGCTTGCTCAGAGCCTGGAGCCTGTTTCGGATTCCGTGTCTCCTTCTCTCTCTGCCCCTCCCCTGCTCATGCTCTGTCTTACTCTGTCTCTCAAAAAGAAATAAATGTAAAAAAAAGTTTTTTTAATGAAGTACAACTGCATACAAAATGCTGTACCCACTATAACAGCTGGATGAGGTTGCAGATAAGCGGCCACGTGTGAACCCATTATGACATTCCATGGCATAAACCTGTCATCTCCTGCCCTCTTCATTAATTTTAGTATTTGTGATAAGAACGCATGACGTGAGATCTACCTGCTTTCTGAGTTTGTAAGCAAACGGCACATTGTTGTTAATGACGGGCGGTGTGTGACATACACATCGTTCATCTTGTACAACGTACAATGTGACTTGACTGGTGACCTCCCCGCCCTTGTTCTGTTGTGATCCTTTAAGTCAGATGCATACATTTCACTCTCTTTCCTGTATTTGTGACATCTTTCACAAAGGAAGCATTTTTAGAGTCAGGGTTGCTTTTGGGAAACACAGTATGACTGAGATAGTCGCTGAGGGAGAAGTGATCTCAGGTTCAAAGTCATGGAGACAGTTACACGGGCCAGGAACCCTCAGTCTCCCGCCAGCCCTGACTCACTGCATAGATGTGCTTGCCTTTGGGGCTGCGTGTGACACAGACACATGTGTGCCTGCCTGTTCTCAGGGTGAAGCCCATAGGAGCGCCTTCAGACCCAACAGAATGGTGTCTGCACCTGCCCTTGCGCTCCCCAGGCATCAAGCCCAGCAGGCATTTGCTGAGGTGAAAGGGCGCCTGCAGTTGAGGGGCTGCTGGGTGGCCTGGGCAGGGGGTGGTGGTCTGCACGGCAAGGGGATCAGAGACAAACGCAGGGTCACAAAGCTCAAAGGAGGAGACTCTGGGTGGAGCTCAGGTCTCCAAACTGAAGGACCCCTGTTTGTGTTCACTCGGGGGCTGTAACACGTGGCGGCAGGTAACACCTACCAAGTTCATCAGGGAAGCACATCCTGATGCATGGTAGGCGCTGCCATCGGGCATCCATGGGGCCTGGAACTGGAGACCATAGGGCAGAAATGTAAGGGGAAGGACAGATTTTTGTGAATTTGTTCAGCAAATATTTACCCTGGCAGCGTGCGTCGGGCTGGTGCCGAGCGCTGGCCGTTCTGCTCTGAGCAAACCCAGAGTCCCATGGGCCTCTCCTGGGGGTGGGGGTCAGGTCAGTGAAACGGGCACACAGACACTCACATGCACACGGGGCACATGGGGCTGCAGGGGACGAGTGTGCTGTTGTGTGATGACAGGTGGAAAAGCAGACAGGTGGACAGCGGGAGCCCTGAGGGGTCAGAGCATCGGCTCACATGGGACCTGCGCGGCCAGAGGAGCAGCCGGCGGGTCTCACCGCTGAAAATCTCTTTCTTTACGGACACAAAGCACAGTTGTGGGCAGTCGGTCTGGGGTTTGATGCTGCTCCACGAGCAGTCGCAAGGCAGAGCCGTGACTCGTCCAAGGAGAGGGGACTCGAGCCTGGGAGCCTGGCCTCCGGCCCACACAGTGAGGGGGAGCCCAGTGCCAAGTCCACTGACCAACTCATGATACGCTTGCCGCCCACCTTGCTGGCACTACAGGAACTCCTTGAAACGTACAGAAAGGTGGCCAATGCCACCCATAATCCCACTACTCTATGACCAGCACCATTAAGATTTTTCTAACGTTTGTGCCTGGTTTAAGTTTTCCTCTGGTCAGAGGTGCTGGGTGGTTTTGTCCCTGATCAACACTTCCTGTCAACTAGGTCTTGAGTCCATGCGCGGCCACCTGCCTCCATCCCTACACTCCCTCCAGGATGAGGGGGTCTTGGGGTACAGATCCTGCTCCTCTGCGGGCCTCCCTGACATTGGGACATCCCCCTGACACCCACCTGGTGTTCACAGAGCGCACTGGACAGGCGCCCGAGTTGCACTTTCTTTTTTCTCTCTTTGTTTTTAAATCCTCTCCTTTGCCATTGATGAAAACATGTAGGACTTTCCCACATGCTCTGTCCATCTGGGCATAACAGACACATACACCAGACGGCTGGATGGCAGAAACTGCTGGCCACAGGGCTGGCCACCCACAAGCCCGAAGCCAAGGCACAGGCAGCACAGTGGGCTTCACGTGGAGGCTGGAGGTGGCCACTGCATCGCCGCATGTCCCACGGCCTCTGGCTCGTGTGTGTGTGTGTGTGTGTGTGTGTGTGTGTGTTTGTGTGTGTAGAGGATGCTCTGGTACCTCCTCACCGATTCCGGCAGCGATCCCAGCACAGGGCCCTGATACCATCACAGTGGGGCTGGGGCCGCATCCCCAATCATGGGGGACACCACACCGGGTCCCTCCACCCTGAGCAACTTTGTGGACCTACCTCTTTATCAAGAAGGGGTGAGGTGTGTGAGGTGTGTAAAGTGAGGGCTGCCAGCTAGCTTCCCCAGGCCCCAGCTCAGGACCATCTGCCTCACGTCTTGCTCCCTGCACCCGAAGCCCCTGGGAAGACAGTTCAAGGGACGGGAGCAGAGGCCTGACCGGCGAGCGGTCGGTTGGTTTTTCAGCAGAAGTGTGGCAAGAGCTGCGGGGCTCTGTGGGGAGCAAGCGCCAGGCAGGGGAGGCGGCCCCTGTGGCTGAGCACTGGGCTGGTTCCTGCAGGGAGCAGGTCTCTGAGAACGACAGTGTGCGCCTGGAGCAGATGCATCAGACCTGAGTTTCGTGGGACATGGGTGAGCACATGAAAATGCAGTATGTTCACAGGCGGCCATTGCAAGGACAGTGGTAACATCGGACGCGGGGCCCACCGTGCTCCAGCATTACCTTGTCGGAAGTAATCACGTCCACCATGACCCTGAGTCTGATAAGATTTCATTCTGAGGTCTGGGGGCTTCGCTTCAGTGTGTATTTTGGGGGAGACAGATCAACCCACAACACATGGCCTGGTTCCTCCGAGGGCCTCAGACAGGGCAGTGCCACCAGTGGCTCCCAAGACTTATGCTTTGTGGGCATCGGGGCACTGGCCCAATGGGGCACAGGTGGAGACCCGCATGGCGGGCATGGGAGTTCCATCTCAAGGGGACATCTCAGGCCTTCAGCTTCCCCTACCCGCATTGGGTAGAAGCCTCCCCGTCTCTGTACCTCAGGGCTTTCTCAGTCCCTGCCCCAGTCCGTGTCCCCAGGAGACACCACCAACCAGCGTGACAGGATTTGCCAAGTGTGCACACCTCACTCCCTCTCCCCTGAGTCTCTTGTTGTCAGTGCAGACCCAGGAGCAGACAGAAGGACAGATAGATGCAGGGCTTCAGGAGCTGCTCCGAGGTCCCGACTCTGCGGCCACCGCAGACGCCCAGGCACGCCCACCCAGGCTC
This sequence comes from Proteles cristata cristata, assembly GCA_017311185.1. NCBI lineage: Eukaryota > Metazoa > Chordata > Mammalia > Carnivora > Hyaenidae > Proteles > Proteles cristata. The sequence continues at coordinate 56,260 of JAESUZ010001911.1, read as the reverse complement.
ACACAGGGGCCACCTCTGTCCTGACCCCGCTCCCCATTCCCCAGGGTCACCTTCCAGACAGGCTGTTTGTACCCACACTGTGGCCTCAGGTCGGCCCTAGGTGAAACCCTGGCAGCAGCTGGGGAGGAGGTGACCACGGCGCGCCCTGTGGGCTGGGGAGGAAGGGAATCTGCAGAGACACGGGCTCCAGACAGGCAGCCGGAGCCCCAGGAGCAGCCCAGTCCTGGGCGTGTGCGCGGCGGACCCTGTGGCTGGGGCCCCACCAGTGACTGGGGGAACCAAGGCTGCGTCACATGGGGCCTTCAGACCCTGTGTGAGCACACGTATGTGCGTGTGTGTGTGTGTGTGCGTGTGTGCTCACACGTATGTGAGTCACATGGGAGGCAGGAAGAAGGTGAGAGGCCCACCTGCTCCTCCCACTTTGGCCGCCCACCCCGCCCAGCTGCACCCACATGTCTACACTCAAGCACGTTCACGGTGAGCTGGGTTTTGAAAACCTGATCTCATGTGGCCATTCCAGTCCCAGGACGAGAATCCATTCAAATCAGGTAGTTAGGAAAGCAGGCCGTCTCAGCACCGTGGGACCCAGCGTGGAGATCCGAGTGTCATCTAAAAATGGAGGCACAGCCTTGCTGCCCGGCCGGGGCCCAGAGGCCCCAGGGACAAGCAGACCTTCCTTGGGGCAGGGGGCATCCCAGCAGACCCCACATCCCAGCCGGTCCTACAGCCCGTCCCTCCTGCCCTGGGAGGTGGACGGAAGGACAGGGACGCCGCACAGAGGGCTTTGTGCGGGCACAAGGGCACTGCCACGGGTTTTCTTCCATTGTTCTCTGAGACGTTGACAAGTGCCACAGAACGGCAGTGGCCCGGCCGGGCTCCCTTCCCAGGGTCCCACTCACAGGCCGGGGCTGTGTCCAGGGTTCTGAAGCTGGGTCGGCAGCTGCCCCCCGCCCCCCTGTCCTGCCAGGCAGAGGAGTAGGCGTCTGTGGCCCTCACAGTGTCCCCGTGTCCACCTGCCTTTCTTGTTGGCGAACTGGGTCTGGGTCCTGCCTGCTTTTCCAAGAACAACAGCGGGATCACCTCCTCAGAACTGTATTGTTTGCAAACTGTATGATTCTGAGCCAGCTATTAAAAGCGTTTGGTTTGGGGCACCTGGGTGGCTCAGTCCATTAAGCACCTGACTTCGGCTCAGGTCATGATCTCGCGGTTCATGGGTTCGAACCCCATGTCGGGCTCTGTGCTGACAGCTCAGAGCCTGGACCCTGTTTCGGATTCTGTGTCTCCCTCTCTCTCTGGCCCTCCCCTGCTCACACTGTCTCTCTCTCAGAAATAAATAAAACATAAATAAACAAACATTTTTAAAAAACTTTATAAAAAAAAACTTTGGTTAGACATGCGCTCCGGCCTCGGGAGCACTTTGAGGAGACAGCTTGAAGAACTTACAGGCCACACACCCCCCACCACACAGGGGGACGGGGAGGGCCACATTCCTGGGAGTGACACACCCGATCCTGATCCCGTCTTTCAGACTTCAGCTGTCAGACTAAGTAGGAAGTGGGCTCTGGATTCAAGGAAAATGTCACAGACTTTGAATTTGTTTCCTTGGCTGCACAATAAGGATGATAGGACTGACAGCTTGTGGGCTGACCCCGTGCCTGGCCCCCCACCCCAGGAGCCCCCTTGGCACTGTCAGCCCTACCCTCACAGGAGCCCCCTCAGCACCATCATCTCCCCCCCAGGAGCCCCCTTGGCACCGTCAGCCCCACCCCCACCCCAGGCAGGACTCTGCGCAATATGTAGCTCATGTGCGTCCACTGGACTCGCCTTCTTAGAAAATTCGTTTGCCTTCCTAACATGTAACTGCAAAATGGTAGAGATGGCCCCGTGCCCTGTCTGGTCGTTTACTCAGCAAACCCGTGCAGAGCCAGGGCAGGGTCTGAGCATCTAGGGCCCCGGGGCCTTGGGCCTGGAACCCTGCTGGGTGGTCCCTGGGGGCTCCAGGACAGTACGTCCTTCTCCCAGAGAGGCAGTGATGTGTGCGGCCCAGCCTTCGGTCGCAGAGGGACATCCTCCCAGTCAGACCCAGGGCCCCACGCTGGTGGCTCAGCATCCTCCACATGGGAACAGAATGAGAGGGGGGTGCTGGGAGGCAGATGGCCTGGTGCCAAGGGCTCAGGCTCAGAAGGATCTAGTTAAAGTTTGTGGTTCAGCGGCTCCTCAGAGAGCAAGCTGCCGGCCTGACTTTGACTCTCCCTGTCCTGCTGCTTTAACCGAGTTGTCTGATTTGAAAAGAGATGACACAGTAACACGGCTACATGCGCTCAGGACAGAGATTTTCCTAGAGCACGATCACGTGTCTCTGGTCCCTCGAGAAAGTTGCCAACACGGGGATGGGTGGATTGTGTGAGGCTTGGGGCTCAGGATCCATTAGCTGGGTGCCACCTCTATTCCCAAGGGGCCGTGGAAGTTTGGGTTCTACTTGGGTCCATCCTGCTGTCTGGGCCCTTCTAGGAGAAGCCCAGAGTGCCCATCTGGTATGCGGCCTGGGGTCTGGGGGTCACATGTTCTTAAGGGAGAGAAAGAAACTGTCAGGAATGTAGTGAGTTTGTCATTCAGACTGATTTTTGGTGAACTCTCTTGCTTGTATTTGTCTGTTTTTGATAAGGTAGCAAGAGATTAAGTAACTTTTACAAAATTGAGGGGACAGAGTTTGAATTGGAGTCTGAAAGTGGGGCACAGTGGGGAGGCACCCCGTGTGTTTCTGACCCCCCACCTTGGCTGAGGAGAAGCACCGGACTCCTGACCAGGGACCCTGGCTGTGGGTGGCCCGGAGCGGTGCCCCTGGAGTGCCAAGGCATTGGGGAGCCGCGAGGGCCATGGTGCTGGGGGCCCTTTTCCCATCATCACTGACAGCCCCACCTGGCCAGGTGACATGATATTGGTAAAGACAAATGGCTGTTCACTTGGGGTCTCAATCGGCCCCTCCTGGTGGCCTGTTCAGCGACCTTGGGAGGTAGATGAGAGGCTGTACCCAGATCAGCAAACTACTGATCTACAAGGACTCAGAGCCCGACATCGAGGGCACTGCAAGTCTTCTGGGCTTTCCCACAAAGCCCCCATTCTATTCCTTTCGCCAGGGCTGCCACAGGCACGTGGGCTGTGAACATGCTCTTTGTGTGTCTGTGGATCCTGCCTTTGGGAGAAAATGCCAGGTGTGTGTCCCAGGCCAAGGAGTGTATTGTGCCCCCACGCAGCCCTGTGACAGCGGACATGTCTAGGACAGGGTCCCGACCCCTTGCAGAGCCATGCCTGCCTGAGGCAGCAGCTACCTTCCCAACCGCCCTGCTCCTGTGTGTTGGCTCTGTGGGTTATCGTGAGCCATCGGCCACTGTAGACTGTAGGCCACAAAGCCACGCAGCTGTCCTGTTCTCCCAAGCTCCTTCTCATTCTTCTCTCTTCTCAACCATTCATTAACTTTCCAGCCCCAGTACCCCTGCCTGATCCAACTTGCATGTCCTGCCCTCCTTGTGGTCGGGGATGCCCGGGGAGGCTGGCCTCTGGCCAGCGTGGCTCCCAACCGCTCTCCTCCCCTCTCCTCCCTGCCAGCTGCCGCTGCTCCAGGGTCTCGGGCTCCTGAGAGTGGTGTTTCCAGACCTGCCAACACATCCTTGCTTCATTCCACATGACTAAGGCTCCAGCAAGACAGGAAAGGACACATTTCCTCGTCCAGACGTGCAGCCTCCAAGCCAGCAGGGCATGTGCAAGAGCAGGACCAGGCCCTGGCCCGGCCGCTCCGCACACCCTCCTCCCCCCACCGTTTCTTCCTGAGAAAGTGTGAGGTTCCTCCCTGCTAGCCCGGCACAAAGTACGTGGTGGTGACCTACAGGCTGCTGTGTGGCCCCCCTCAGCTGTAGCCATGCAGGACCCCCCGTTTTAGGGGGGATTTCTGATCCTGCGTACAATCCTCACACCAGAGCATCAGCTCTCCAATTTGGGAGCACGTTCTGGCCGTGTCCTCACTGCCTGACGCAGGGCCTGGCAGAGTGCCTGTAGGCTGAATAAGGAAACGCATCTTTGCTGTGAGCGTGCATGCCCATGTTCCCGAGTAGCATTTCAGGCCGGCCCTTTCTTCAGCCTCTGCTAAGGTGCTCAGAGACGCTGGGGTGGGGCCCTTGCCTCACCAAGTGCTCCCCACGCCCGGCAGCCGTGCGCACACTGCCCGCATCTCCTCCGTCCCCTTCCCGTGCACAATGCCCTAGTTTCCAGAGCCGGCGTAAACACTGAGCCTCTGGTAGGCCCGTCTGCCGAGGCACAGGCTGGAGTCCACATGGAGAGCCTCAGGGGCGGCAGAGGTGCTGGTGGGGCCACCCCGCCCCGCCCAGCGTCACCCCCCACTGCCACTCTCCCTCCCCCAGGAGAAAGTAGACACAAGCGAGAAGAATCTGAGGAGGCTGGTGGTGGCAGGGGCTCTGGTCTTTCTGACTAAACCCCTTCTGCAACACATTCAGTAAAAAGCCAAACCCTAAAGAACCAGAGAGTTTAGATGGTGAAAAGTCTAAACTGCAGAGACGCGGCCTGTCCGCAGGCACGTAGGGAGCGCGTGCCCAGGCCCTGGAGGGAATTCCTTCCTTCCCCTCCCCCCTCCGTGAGCCAGGCTCCACGATAAGCTGCCCCCTCTGCTGCTCGCCCCGGGGCCACCTCGGGCGGTTTCTCAGCGCTGCCAGCCCCTCTTCTCACTTGAACAGCACTGCATGCGTCCGTGGATGAATGTGAAAAGCCGGGTGCAGCCCCACATGCCCTCTACCTGTTGCTTTGTTCAAGTTCAAAGACTGTCTTCGTAGGCGGCTCTCCATTTACTCAGCACCCAGCATGGACCGTGCTAGGTCTGGTGGATGGCAGTGACAATTTTTCCTGCCCTCCAGGAGCTATCTACCACCTCATGGGGACACAAACCGCACACTGGTACAGGTGGAATGTGGGGCCATGAATCGTTCGGGGAGTCCAGGAGTGGCGCTGGGCTGCTAGGGAGTGGGGACAGGCCGCAAGGGCACACACCCTTCCCCGGAGCTCCCCAGGCCTCGGGCCCGGCCCTCCAAGTCAGAGGCCACTCTTGGGAAAAGTCATTGCCAGGGACAGAAAAGGGGCTGCTTGCTTAGGAGACCCAGGCAAGGACAGGTGACGGGACCATCAACCCCAGGACTGGGGAAGGGTGAGCGGTGCTCACTGCCGCCCCGTGATGACGGGGCTGGGAAGAGTCACAGCGCACGAGCATGAGGATCCGGGGACCCTCAGCACGCGTGGCTGAGTCCTGCAGGCAAGGACAATGGGAGAGAGGACACAGCAGACAATGCACTGGGTCCAGGCGTGCTTCACAGACGGTGGGGTAACCTGTTCCATCCCTGCCCTCAACTGTTTTGCCTGATGGTTCTTTAAGCAACAGTTGGGGTACCGGGGATTTCTAGGCTGGGAGGGCCGGGAAGGGAAAGCAAAGTACCACGGGGGTGAAATGAAGTCTGCCAAGCAGGTTTGCCGGCCCTGCAGGGGCGAGGCCTCTGCTCTCACCCTGAGCGGGGCGAAGCCAACACTCCGGCTGGTGGTGATGGAAGAGGAATTTCCTCACATCTCACAGCTGAGGTGCCTGAGGGCCGTGTTGGGTACTACTTGGCTTCTGGATGCCACATACTGTCTTTAGAGACTGCTCTGTATTACACTCAATTCATGCAGGTGACAGTTCAGGGAAACAGGGCTGCCAGCCTGACGGCCCGGGACGCCGGCCGCCTGCTGCCGCCCACCCCCCTCCTCCCACCAGATCGCAGCCCACTTCCGCGCCAGTGAGAGGACGTGAGACCTTCCCAGCTCAGCTGCTTCTAACTTGAGAGTCTGTGAATCTGAAAAAAGAAGTGAAATGTTGGACGTGATTAAACTCAGTACTTTATTTATGAACAGGCTACGAGGATTCAGCAGTGTGACAGAAGTTCCATGTACAAGAGTAGAAATTAAAAATCCAGCTTACAGGGAAAGAGATTTCCATATCTTTTTTTTTGGAGGGCAGAGACATTTTGAAGTAGACTCACCCCAGTACTGTATTAGATGAAGACAGTCAAGTATGAAAATGTCACAAACACCACTGTGATTAATAGCTCAGTTTATTAGCTGTTTTAATAAAGTACAACTTTATAGTGAAAATAATGTACTAGAAAGAGCTTTTTTTAAAGCTTTTTTATGATATGCTTACAAAACCTCAGCGGCCAGCGAAGATTTCCCCCACAGTGACACAGCACACACGTCTCCTGTGAGCACAGCGGAAGACAGCCAGGTGGGCTGGCTGTTGACAGCCAGGTAAGCTCCTGGTGGCGCAGGGATCAGGCGTGGACACTGTAAGAGGGGCTTCTCAAAGTCGTGGCCCCGGATTACTAATGCAGAAATGCCACTTTTCAGCTGTGGTGAAGTTTCACAGAGGACCTTCCTTCGGCTGTAGTGACACTTACTCCAGTTCCACCTTGCCTTTCTGGTGCCTCTTCATCCTCGAGTAGGGACTCACTGTGTCATCCATCACAAAGTCGTACAGGACTTTGATCCAGGAGTTGTAGTGGGGGAGGCTGTCATAGTACTCGGCTGCGATCTTCCTCACCTACGAGGGCAAACACACAGCAACAGGGGTGGTGAGTGATGACCGAGTGCGATTGAACGGGACAGAGCAATGACGGACACAAACAGAAACCACAAGGCCTTCCTCCCTCCTGAAAGCAAACCCAGAAAGGCAGCAGCTTCAGGAATTCTAACATAAGGCACTTTGCATTTCAACACCGAAATACACTTGGCCCTCTAGGATTTCGGACTCTTTCCCATCACACTCTGAAATGTGTATTTTCTTTAATTTTTTAAAAATGTTTTATTTATTTCTGAGAGAGAGAGAGAGAGACACAGCATGAGCAGTGGAGGACGCAGGGCTCGAACCCACGAACCATGAGATCATGACCTGAGCCGAAGTCGGACGTTTAACCGACTGTGCCACCCAGGCATCCCTGAAGTGTGTATTTTCAATAGGTGAGCTGTATATGTGAACTACAACTCAATAAAGTGTTCAGAAAAAACCTTGTCACACACATCTATTAATGACATGCTAGTCACATGCACTGTCACTACTCCATAAATACCAGCTATCTACGGAGCAAACAGAATGCTCCCTGAGACGCACTGGACACAAAGGGCTGGAGGGGGAAGACGACCACAGCACCGAGGATGCAGACAAGTGTAAGGAGCTCCGGAGTAAGGTGCATCCCCACTGCATGCAGTGAGCGGAAACCAAGCGGACGCTACTGAGCCTTAGACTGTACATCAAGTGAACCTGAACCTAGCCATGTGTGCTGGGGACTGGTCAAGAAACTTGTGAGTTCAAGTACAGCTGACACTTGAACAACACGAGTGTGAACCGTGAGGGTCCACTTAACACACAGACGTGTTTTCCATATACACAGTGCAGTCCTGCAAATCTGTCTTCTCTTCCTTAGGATTTTCTTAACATTTTCTTTTCTCCAGCTTACCTTACTGCAAGAGCACAGTACATAACACCTATAACATACAAAATATGTGTTAATCGACTGTTAACGTCATCCATAAGGCTCTGGTCAATGGCAGGCTATTCGCAGTTACGTTCTGGGGGAGTCAAAAGTCACATGTAGGTTTTCAGCAGTACAGGGAGTTGGCACCCCAACCCCAGTTTTGTGCAAGGATCAACTCTATGGTTAATGTTGAAAATATCACTTTGTTCAAAGGGCAACCACCTTTATATCCTCTTTAAAAAGTAAAAAGTCGGGGCGCCTGGGTGGCTTAGTCGGTTAAGCGTCTGACTTTCGCTAAGGTCATGATCTCGCGGTTTGTGGGTTCGAGCCCGCGTCGGGCTCTGTGCTGACTGCCAGCTCAGAGCCTGGAGCCTGTTTCAGTCTGTGACTCCCTCTCTCTCTGACCCTCCCCTGCTCACGCTCTCTCTCTCTCTCCTAGAAATAAAAAAAAAGAAAAAAAATTTTAAAAAAATTAAAAAATAAAAAGTAAAAAGTCTACTTCCTTAGGAAGACGCAAACACTGTATACAGGCTTGTACTCCGCCAGAAAGACAAAAAGTCGATGTGCCAGCGTCCCATCACAATGCTTTCAAACTTGTCTTCGTTTGTGTGGTTTTCCCCCAAACATTTTACCTTGAAAAATGTGAAGCTTTGAGCAGAGTTGAGAGGACAGTAAAACAGACACCTATATGCCCTTTCCTCAGGCCCGCCAACTGAAACTGAGTCACTTTCTCTCTCCGCACAGATACACCCACATAATTTGCTTTCTTTGCTGAGCCTTTTAAGAGTAAGTAGCAGACATTCTGTGACAACCTACCCTCACATTCCACCCCAATTTTCCTGAACACGCATCTAACAAAGACCTCCTCCTACAAAACCATGATACTACGTTCACACCCAAGAAAGTGAGCATCCACATGATATTAGTTACTACGTGGTCCAGACTGAAAGCCTCCCCATGGACGCAGAGTCCTCTCTAGATTGTTCCTTCCTCAAGTGGGAATCCAGTCCATAAGGAGATATCCCATTTAGCGTTCATGTGGCATCTGTTTGTCTTCGTCAACATTTAAAAACCTACAGGGAAATCTAAGCGTGTTCCTTCACATGCTCCACAAACACATTCAAGTCTGCCGGGCAGGGAGACAGACAGTCCCTGCCTGTGGGACGTTTGCAGCCCTGGAAAGGGATTGCTCATGGACAGTGCAGGCCGATTCCACAGGGTGTCTGTATTCCCAACAAGCCAGAACATACATCTTAGCTGGGCCCGTTGTCTGACAATGATGAAAGCGACACGAGCTTCTGCTCCCTTCGCACAGGGACTGCTCAATCTTGGATGTCCTTTGTAAGCTGGCACATCCTCAGCACTGCTAACCCCCAAGTGCCACCACCAGGCTTAGGGATTTGGAGAGTAAACTCTGTAAAGTTAGGGTGACAGACTTGGGGATTTATACTTGTCGTTTGCTTTGATGAACAACTCAGATGGACAAAATACACTAGATTCCTTTTAAAGTGGGCAAGCTGCAGGGCGCCAGGGTGGCTCAGTCAATTAAGTGTCTGACTTCGGCTCAGGTCATGACCTCACGGTTCATGAGTTTGAGCCCCTCATCAGGCTCTGCAGTGACAGCTTGGATCCTGGTGCTTGCTTCAGATTCTTTGTCTCCCTCCCTCTCTCTGCCCCTCCCCTTCTGATTCTGTTCCTTTCTTTCTCTCTCCCTCTCTCTTAAAAATAAATAAGGGGCGCCTGGGTGGCTTAGTCGGTTAAGCGTCCGACTTTCGCTTAGGTCATGATCTCGTGGTTTGTGGGTTCAAGCCCCGCATCGGGCTCTGTGCTGACTGCCAGCTCAGAGCCTGGAGCCTGTTTCAGTCTGTGACTCCCTCTCTCTCTGACCCTCCCCTGCTCATGCTGTCTCTCTCTGTCTCCTAGAAATAAATAAAACATTAAAAAATAAATAAATAAATAAATAAATAAATAAACATTAAAAAACAAAATAAAAAATAAAATGGGCAAGCTATGACTGATTTTGTTCCTATAACCATCAGAAATTAGAATGTTTCAAATCCTTTACTTACCAGTGGAAGGTTTTTCCCGGGAACGTTGGGGAAGTCATGGTGTTCATTGTGGTAACCCACATTGAAGGTTAGGAGATTCAGAGGCCCATAATATGAATAAGTTTCATGTCCCTTTAAGAACATGTAATGTTCAGCTATAAAATGTCCAGAAATCGGGTGCAAACCTAGACCAAGTAAGGATGCTGCCAACATGTAGACTAAAGATTTAATTCCCAAAACGTAGTAAATTATAATGTCAAAAGTGATCTGGATCACAGTATTAATCATTTCCAGGTAAGATATCGGTTTGGGGTTGATGAACAGAGGTCGAAAAGCATAAAAGAGAGGCTGAAGGATAACCCACACGAACTTTCTGAAAGTGGTACAGAAAAACCAGCCTTCAAAATCAGTGGGGATGTCCACATCGATGCCATCACCCCCAAGGTAGCGATGATGGTCCATGTGATACCTCTTAAAAGAAACGGAGTATGGAACACCAATAGGAAGATTAGCAAATATTCCAAACCAGCGATTCCACAGGGCTCGGTTGTTGCCGAAGGCGCTATTGTGGGAGACCTCATGGATAGCCAGGGTCATGGAATGGTTAATGCAGCTGCCGAAGGCATATGCCCAGAACAGGACCCACTTCCAGTCCAGGTCTTTCACCAAGTAAAACGCAACCAGCTGAGTGAGAACCATCAGCATTATAATCCAGATCAAGTTGGGATCAGGTTTCATCAAGGACTTTATCTCTGGATACTTCGCTGTAAAGAAAAAACAATCAGGAATTGAAGACCACATAATAGTTCTGCAATTCTAATTAAGCCAACACCGTTAAATTAACCCATGACCCATGAATTATTTTTCCCCCAATCATTAAATGCCCTCTATTAAGGGTAAAGGTACTAAGTACCATGTCGCAACAAATTTATGCAGGAAAAATTAGGCTCAAAATCTAGATTCTCCACACTACCAGAAAGGAAGTCACATGAGTAAAGATTTCTTGCTATCCAACGCCCTTTACGCCCCTAATAATTCTTTGTATATAAAATGAGTTTTACAAAGTTGTGATCATAATCTGAGAAATCTATTCTAAGAAATCTATTCTAGTGTCTGACAGATGTACTGTATACTTATGACAATACATGTATATATTTATATATAATGCATATGCAATCTACTTATACATGTAAATGCTATATTACAGACAGTATGTACTTAGATTTCATAATTTCCTTTACAGTGACTAAATCACTTCTGGCTGCCAGTTTTAACTTCTACCCACTTCCCTATTTGTAGACATTTAGATTTCTAATATTTTTTGCCAGCGTAGGGATCTTACAGTCATCAGGATAATTACAAAGGATCCTGCGGACTTACAATGCCACTTTCCTAAGTGCTCATTTCTGTGTTAGATCTGCTAAATTTGCTGGATACTTATTTTCTCTGTTGACTATACATGCAGATATCCAAGCAGGAGGAAAAAGACCAATAGAAAAAACTCTACATCTCAGCACATGTTGCCCAAGGGCAAATGCAGACTCTTCTCTGGGTCTTATCACCTGCCCAGGTATAATCATCGCCTTTGGTTTTATGTGCTGCTGAGTAGCTATGACCCAGGACAGTATGAGGACAAAGGACCTTTTTCTTTTCTTTCTTTTTTTTCAATGTTTATTTATTTTTGAGAGAGAGAGACAGACAGAGCGTGAGCCAGGGAGGGAGACACATAATCGGAAGCAGGTTCCAGGCTCTGAGCCATTAGCACAGAGCCCGATGTGGGGCTCGACCCCATGGACCACAAGATCATGACCTGAGCTGAAGTTAGACGCTTAACCAACTGAGCCACCCAGGTGCCCCCCAAGGACCTTTTTCTTGAGATAGGTCATTTAGAATATTTTTGAAAAGATAAAGCGCAGCTTCATCCTCTTTTCTCTAAATGTGAAATGAGGAATTCAATCAAACCTTAAACTTAACAAGGCAGGAAGCTATTTAGTCCAGTTTTATATACAAGACATGGGGGTAGTGCTAACCCCCAGTGAGTAACTCCCAGTTCTCTCTCTCCATTCCCTCTAATCTTTGTTGATTTAGTTCATTTCATCAAATGTTAATAACGTTGTAGGCAACAGACCAAAAAAAGTAACCCTCCAGGCCTAGATGTGAATTAGCCTAAAACTAATTTTCCTCATATGAATGAAAAGTTCAGTTAAGTCATTCCTTAAAATATGAGCATTCGGGGAATAATTCCAGGACAGAACAACTGTTCAGTGAAGATAAGCAGTAATTCGCTGGTACTAAACTATATAGTTCTGTTTAGACAGAGCTCCAGCATGTTTTCCTTATATAAAACTGGATTAAATGGACACACCTGCCTCAGGATAGAAGGTGATATGCATTTTATAAGTATTCTAAAATCAGGATGGGTGCCTGGGGGGCTCAGTTAAGCCTCTGACTCTTGATTTCAGCTCAGTCATGACCTCCTTCCTGACAAACCCCCACCTGACCCCATGTCCCCAGTCCCACAACAGCAGAGCCTGCTTGGAATTCTCTCTCTTCCTGCCCCTTCCCTGCTTGTATTCTGTAACCGAACATTTAAAATAGAACACAGAAATGACAAAGCCGCAATGTATCGTTCTCTCAGACAAATCAAGTTGCTCCAAGTGATTCTGTACCAAATTCTTGAAAAGCTTACTTTAGTCTGTAAAATCGGTGCCATGATGGTACCAGTATGAGTAAATAAGGAAAGAAGAACTTTTTTTTAACAAATGGTGCTGGAACAGCAGATTATCCACATGCAAAAGGATGGAGTTGGACCCCTTCCTCACACCATACACAAAAATTAACTCAAAACAGATCACAGACTTCAATGTAAGAAAACTGGAAAACTCTTATAAGAAAAAAGAAGTAAATCTTCATAACCTTAGATTGCTTAGATACTAAAACCAAAAACATAAGTGACAAAATTAAAAAACTGATAAACTACACTGCATCCAAAACCTTTTGTGTTGCAAATGATACTATTAAGAAAGTGAAGCCACAGAATGGGAGGAAATGTTTGCAAATCACGTATCTCATAAGTGACTGGAACTAGAATATAGGAAGAACTCTTAAAGCTCTTAACATTAGTTACCCACTTTAAATTTTTTTTTAATGTTTTATGTATTTCTGAGAGAGAGAGAAAGAGAGAGAGACACATGTGAGGAGGGGAGGGTCAGAGAGAGAGGGAGATACAGAATCTAAAACAGGCTCCTGGCTCTGAGCTGTCAGCACAGAGCTCGACGTGGGGCTTGAACCCACAAACTGCAAGATCATGACCCGAGCCAAAGTCGGATGCTTAACTGACTGAACTCAGGCGCTAGTTACTCACTTTAAAATGGGCACAGAATCTAAACAGGCTTTTCCCCAAAGGAGATACACAAATGGCCGATAAGCACACAAAAGGTGCTCAACATTATTAGTCACTAGGAAAACGCAAACTGAAATCAAAATGAGCTGCCACTTCACACATGCTAGAAGGGCTATGACGAAAGACAGGCAAAGACAAGGACGAGAAGAAACTGGAGTCCACACATGTTGCTGGGGACCATGTAAAACGGTGCGGCGGGTTTGGAAGAGTCCGCCCTTCTTCAAAATACTAAACACAGAGCTACTGATGACCCAGCAATTCCACCAAAGAGCAATGAAAACACATCCATACAATAACTTGCCTGTTCACAGCAGCATTATTCGTAATAGTCAAAAGGTGAAAACAGCCCACACTCTACCAGGTGATGATCCCATAATGGAAATCTGGACTGTCCATACGATGGAATGTTACCTGGCCACTAAAAGGAGTAAAATACTGACACGCTACAGTTTGGATTAAGCTTAAAAATGTTAGGCTAAGGGAAAGAAGTCAGCCACAAAAGACCAAGCAAGGTCTATGTGAATTCATTTATAACAAATGTACAGAAGAGGTAAATCTGGAGAGACAGAAAGTAGATTAGGGGTTGCTCAGGGCTGAGAGGTGAGACTGGTGAACACAGGAATTGTTTTTCTAACTCCGAAACACAACACTTGCAAAAATAGGTCTTATCATTTAAATATTATCTTTCCTGAGGCTATTTCATCTCCACTCCTGAAACAGGACATTGAGCACTATTTGCACCTGCGCTGAAAATTATATTTTTGTTGAGAAATTTATCAACCTGTTTTACTTTCCAAGTGAAATGGTTCAGTGATATTATGTATGTGGGAAAAGGCTCATTGCGGAGATAAGCATCAATAAGCACCTTTTCACTTCCTTGATTTCCTGAGTATTAGATGGCTAACTCCCAGTATTGAGGCGTTGGGGTTTTACAAAGTAGATACCAGATTATTCTTAGGTAGCATGTTGATAAGTCATAAGTAAAATGTGTCATTATGCTATCTCTCCTAAGTGATTTGCACCATATTTGCTTTAATTAAAAAGCACACATCTGAGGGTGTCTGGGAGGCTCAGTCAGTTAAGCATCAGACTCTTGGTTTCAGCTCAGGTCATGACGTCAGTTTGTAAATTGGAGTTCCGCATCCAGTCCCCAGTGGGGCTCTGCTGGGACAGCCTGGACCCTACTTGGGATTTGTGTCCCTCCCTCCCTCTCTGCCTCTTCCCCACCTGTGCTCCCTCAAGGAAGGGAGGGAGGGAGGAAGGACGGAAGGAAGGGAGGGAGGAGAAAAGGAAGAAAGAAAGAAAACAGCATCCAGCTACCCTGAATGGCAACTGTAAAGGTTCAAGCTACCAATTTACTGATTCGATTTTTTAAAATGCGTTTTAAATGGACCTACTCTTATTTGTAAAAACAAAACAAAAAAAACCCCCAAAACCAAGACAGCATGACATTTCTATTTCTAACTTTAAACACCCCACCAAAAAAAACTTGCTTTCTCTTTTCACTGGGAAAATTGATGTTGAGACGAAAAATAAAAACTAGTTAAGTACTGCCACTCAGCACCCAACAGGTTCCCGGTATTTTTGAAGTTAAAAGCACCTGCCTTGGAGGCAATGTGAAGTCCCCCTGGAATCTTACCCATTCCTCATCTTTAGCATGGGGTAACAGCAATCTCGTTACTGCGAAGCCCGACCCCTGGGCAGGTCTGGGGCCCACTCAGCACGAGGCCTGCGCCCAGCATCGGGGGCATCCGGGGAGGGGCCTTCGCAGAGCCCGAGAAGCCTCCCTCAGCTGCCCGCGCTCTCCGCCTGCAGGGCCGAGCGGGGCCTAGCTCGCCGGCGGGGACCAGCCCGCGGTCCTCCGTACGCCTGGCCTGTGGGCCGCCGACCCGGCCTCCCGAGCCCCCGCGCGCCCCCGCCCCGGACTACGCCCTGCCCCGCGCACTCCCACGGCAGCGCCCCGGGGGCGGTGGGGAAGGTCTCCGGCCGGTCGGGGCCGCTCCACGCCAGTGCCGCCACGGGGGCCGCAGCCGGGCCTCCCCCCGCCTACCGCCGGGACCCGTCCCTCCCCGCCTCCGGGGCCCCCATCCCCCGCCAGGGCCGCTCCACACCCAGAAACCCCTCCCCCGCAGGGACCCCTTGCTCCAAAAACGCCGCCAGGGTCGCTCGCCGCCGGGACCCCCCTCCCGACCGCCAGGATACCTCCCTCCTGTCCCCCTGCCGGGACTCCCCTCCCTGCGGGCCCTTAACGGGCCGCGGGCGCCGGGGAGCGCAGAGCGCGCCCCGGCGGCGGGAGGCCGCACGCACATAACGGGGAGCGGGCCGGGCCTCACCCAGGATCTCCCGGCGCCGGCTGGCGTGGGGCTGGTCGGTGTAGACCCACTCGAAGTCCTCTCGCGCGACGCGATTCCCCATGGCGGCGGCTGGCGGGCCCGCTCCGGCTCTCGCTTCCGGCCGGCTCTTACGAGGCTGCTGCGGCAGCGGCTCCCAGCTCTTGTCAGCCTGCTGCGGGCGGAACGGCGGAGACAGAGGCCGGGGCGGGGCCCCCGTGGTCCGCCCGCTGGCCCCTCCCCGCCGGCTCCGCTGGCCCCGCTGGCCCCGCCCCTCAGGCCTCGCCCCGCTGAGCCATTGGTCCCGCCCTGCTGGCTCGGCCCCACTGGCCCCGCCCCGCCGCGTCCCGGCTGCCTACGCGGAAGGCGGCCTCTCCTGCAGCCCAGCCGCACCTCGGCGCAAGACCTCTGGTGAGCTCTGCAGAGCGGGCTCTCGGCGGCGCCTGTCGGCCTCCTTGGGAAGCGGAAACCTCAGGAGAGCGCGGTTGCGGGGCCACCAGAAACTGACTGAGACGAGAAGCCTCCGTCGTTGAGAGGGAAGGGACGAGAGCCTGCCTTCCCGCGCCATCCAGCCTCGTCGGGGCCAGCACGGCGTCTCCTGAGAGGGGCGGCTGTTCCGCAGCTCGTTACCACCTCTCCTGTCGAAAAGAAACGTGGGCCGAAACTACAGAAAGGAAGATGACGTTCAAAAGCACGATTTATCCCCGCGTCCCGTCTGTCAGGGAGGAGCTCGGAGCTGCTCGGACTGCAGCCTCGGGACGAGGGTTCCCTCCCCGAGCCAGGAGGCCCCCTCCCCTCTCGTGTCAGGAAGTCCCCTCTCCAGGCAGGGGGTCCCCTGGCTGGTGAGGACCGGGGGTTTCAGGCCGGCGGGCTGAAGGTCACCTTTTGGGAGAGGCCAGACTGCAGTTGGGCTGGGTGTTAAGTCTTGGTTTGCTGACTGGGACTTGGCACGAGTGACCCCCCCCCCTTCCGATCCGCCCCCAGCCTGTCTCAGGACACAAAAACTTTAAGGCCTGGGCGCCACTCCCAGCTGCCCTCTGGACGCCTCGCAGTGCGTGCTGGTCCTCTGCGGTCAAGACTTCAGGCTCACAACTTTTAAGTGGCTCATTGTCTTCATTCCTCTCTTGACATTCCAGCCCCGGGGGCCGATTTGCTTGGTGGTTAGCGCTGCCAGCAGGCCTCTGCAGCTTTTGGGAAAGCCCAGCCCACCAGGGAGACCGCGGTGGTTCTGCGCTGGATGACCTCGGTGTCTAGAGTGCACTTCAGAGCCACTGCCCCCAAGCCCCAAACCAACCGGAACAGAGTCGGAAAAAGACTGAGTTGAAGGAGTCGCCTTTCTATGCGAAGTGGCTTGTTCAGTGATGTTATGAGGCTGAGCTTCAGCTTTGGCAGAAATGTGACTCCTGATGCAGCAGGTGGTGGTGGCTACAGCCGGGACACCTCCTTGCTCAGCTATGATGTGATCAAGGCCTGTCCTGCCGTCAAAAACAACTTTGGCCTTGGAGAGATGCCTGCGGCTGGTGAGATCTTTTTGTGATTGGAGGCATGTGATTTAGATAATCACGAGAAAGTGGGGGTGTGAATGTACTGTGACTTGGGAAGGTATTTGTGTGTCTAATTGGACAAGTGTGGTGATAATTGGAGAAGGGTGAAAACAAGGCACTGGGGGCTGTGGCCATGAGAGTTGGACTATATGAGTGACTTTAAAAAAAAAAAGTTTATTGCCAAGTTGGTTTGCATATAACACCCAGTGCTCATACCCACAAGTGCCCTCCTTCATGCCCATCACCCCCCTTCACCTCTCCCCGACACCCATCAGTCCTGTTTGTTCTCAACATTCAAGAGTCTCTCATGGTTTGTCTCCCTCTCTCTCCCCCCCGCCCCATTTCCCCTCTTCTTCTCCCCCATGGTCCTCCGTTAAGTTCCTCCTAATCCTCCTATACATGCAAACATATGGTAGCTGTCTTTCTCTGCCTGACTTATTTCTCTCAGCATAACACCCTCAAGTTCCATCCATGTTGTTACACATGGCCAGATTTCACTCTTTCTCATTGCCGTGTAGTATTCCACAGTGGAATATATGAGTGACTTCCAAGAGGGGAGTTTGTTTCTGAGGTATCCAGTGTCTGCACAGGACCAGACGTCAGGTGGAACCTTCTTTTGCTGTGGGATTTGTACCCAAGGTTCGGGTCCCCGAAGTGTGGCTGTGTCTGAGGACCAGTATAGCCCCTTACATGGAGATTCGAGTGCAGTCTTTGCTCCTAGTGATTGCAAATCAGAAGGGTGGGAGAGAATTGGAAACATTGATTTGGACAATCCCAGCCAGATATCCAAGCTAGAAACATTCAGGAGCCGGGCCAGTTTACAGGTGTATAACAAGTCCTCAAAGACAGCAAGACTAGAATCTAATGTCTACACAGGTGCAAACATACTTCTCCTCTCTATAATCACCCCCACTTTTTTTTTCTACCAAGATAATCACAGTAAACAAATTGGTTTTTATTAAATTTGGCCTTATTATTTACATAGTGCAGCAAGAATAGCAGTCAACCATATAAACTCTTTTATTTATTTTTCTTCGGCTAAGACAGCAGGAGATGGTTTATCATACCCGTGTTACATGCAGCCACAAATGAAAACAGAATTAGTGCTGAAAGCCACAGGGCCCAGGGCAAAGGGCTAAAAGGGACTGTCTCTCAAAGGTGGCAGTTGCGATCAGTTAGTGACAGATGTTCTAGATCCATTGAATCAAGCTCTAAAAAGGAGGCATGCAGTCCAACAGTTGGTAGCAGTGTCTCTGTTCTCTGGCTTTCCTTCTTTCTGCTCCTGTGGCTCCGTGGGTGCATAAGCTACTGGTTTACTTGGACCTCTGCCTCATCTTTGTTGTTCTCTGTTGCTTCAGCGTGCGCATTTGCTTCTTCTTCCACTTGGCTTTCTTGGCGCAGAGGTTCCCAAGAAGATGGTGCTAAGGCCGAGCCATATAAACTCTTTAAGTCTTGAACTTTTAAAAGCCTCTGAGGCCAGGAAGCAAGCCAAAGATTTTCATCACATATTACCTGCAATATTTATAGTTTGGGTTAATTCCTGTCTTCTTGAGACCCTACCCCCCAAAATGCTAAGGTTCCTGGTTCTACCAGGAAGTGATATTCCTAACTTACCTGGTAAGATTGCCAAGAACCCTATGAACAAGGCTCCAGACCAATTTATCTAAGAGTTCCCGAAGGCTGTGTGGTCATATCTGAGTTTATGCATGTCTCGTTCAAATATGACATTCCAGTCAAACCCTTGGTAAATAGCCAATGTTTCCAGTTGTTTCCTGTTACAAAGAGAACAGATTCTTACTGAACTTACGCAAATAACTATATTGGCATGAAAAGAATACTCAAGGGTTTCTGAATTCAGGAGACATCAGGTATGGAGAAAAGGTAAATATTTCATCTTTGTTTACAAAGGTATCCTTTACCAAATTGCTGTAAGTCACAGGTAGTTTAAGAGAATACATTTCCCTTAAGTCTAGAAAAACAAAACATTAAGGAACCAGCAGTGTTTCAAACAAAAAGTCGTTAAAAAATTATAATCATCCTCACGAGTTTTTTTCAGTCCAGTATAATTAGTTCTTATTCTGCTTGAATCTAGTTTTTCTGTTACTTCTGGAAATTTGTACCCAGGTTACTTTTATGATTTATCAGAAACATGTACTTTTCAGAGTCCTTTCCATGAATCTCTTTGAAGATGAAGCATTTTGCAAGAATACTTTTGCAAGTATCAAAATAAAGCAAGAAAATAGCTTTTTAATAATAGCCATTCTGACAGGTGTAAGGTGATACTCCACTATGGATTTCATTTGCATTTCCCTGATGGTTAGTAGTGATGTTGGCATCTTTTCTTGTGTGTGTGTGTGTGTGTGTGTGTGTGTGTGTGTTTGGATTTATTTATTTATTTACTTACTTACTTACTACTTGGGAGGGGAGGGAGAGAGAATCCCATGCAGGCCCCACACTGTCAGCACAGAGCCCAATGTGGGGCTCAAACCCACAAACAGTGACCTAAGCTGAAACCAAAAATTGGACACTTAACCTACTGAGCCACGTGGGCACCCCTGTTGAGAATCTTTTCATGTGCCTGTTGGCCATCTGTATGTTTTCTTTGTCCTATCAGGTTCTGAATATCAATTTCCAAATTGGACAATTTCTGACCACAGAGCTACTCAAAAAGTCCTTTTGAATGAAATTCATCACCATTCTCATCCTCACCTGGCTTATCTTTTTCTAGTTTTTCTCCAAGCAGTAATATTCTTCAAATTATATATTTAAACTAAATAGTTGCTCCCCTCCCCACTACTCCATGAAAGTCTGATAAAAAGGGAGCTGCTGTGGTTAAAGTATAAAAGTTGGCCAGACGTAAACAAAAAAACAAAAACAAAAACAAAAAACAGATGTTAACAGAGGCTGGAGGAAGGGGTGGAGGGGAAAGGGAAGCTATCATTTAATGGGTACAGAGTTTCTGTTTGGGATGATTAAAAAAATAGTCCTGGAAATGGATAGTAGTGATGATTGTACTGCATTGTGAATATACTTAATGCCACTTAATTGTACACTTAAAGATGGTTAAAATGGTAAAATATGTACGTTTCAACACACACATATACATAAAGAATAGAAACTTAAGAGAGATGTGAGACAACATTAAGATTATCTATATACATGTAATGGGAATGTAGGAAATTTTTTCAAAGAAAAAAGTAGTTGGAAACTATACAAATTTGATGAAAAACATTATTCTGTACATCCAAGAAGCACAATGGACCCCAAGCTCATGTACTCAATGGACAAAACAGGAGATCAACACCCAGACACATCATGGTAAAATGCTGAAAGACATGGAAAAAATCTTGAAAGAGCGAGAGAAAAAATGGCTCAATACATACAACGAACCCCCCCCCCCCCACAAACACACAGAGCATTAACAGCTGACTTTGCATCAGAAACAGTGGAGACCAGAAGGCAGTGGGATGGCATATTCAAAGTACTAGGGGAAGACACCCTGACAACTGAGAATCTTATCTGGCAAAGCAGTCTTTCAAATATGAAGGTAAAATACATTTCCAGATAAATATAAACTGAGAGAATTTGTTGCTCAGAGAGCCATTTGATAGGAAATACTAAAAGAAGTTCTTGAGGCTGAGAGCAAGTGACCCCAGAATGTAACTTGAGTCCACACAAAATAATAAAGAGCACCAATAAAGCTGAGTAATTATAAAAGACAGCATAAACACTTTTCTTCTACTTTCTTAACTGCCTTAAAAATCAGTTGTGTAGGGGCACCTGGGTGGCTCACTTGGTTAAGCATCTGGCCCTTGGTTTTGGCTCAGGTCTTGATCTCAGAGTCCGTGGATTCTAGCCCCACATTGGGCTCCATACTAACAGTGCAGAGCCAGCTTGAGATTCTCTCTCTCCTCTCTCTTCCCGTCCCCCACTCATTCTCTCTCTCTCAAAACAAATAAACTTAAAAATAGTAAAATAAAAATGTTTTTTAAAAAGCAATTATATAAAACAATATGTATATAATTGTATTGTTGACACTATAGCATATAGAAATATAAAATATTTAACAATAACAGCACAAAAGATGTGATGGGAGCAAAGCTCCCTGCGATCAAGGAAATGACACCAGGTGATAACTCAAATCCACAGAAACAAATGAAGAGAAATGAAAACGGTAAATAAGAAGGCTAGTATAACAAACTCTATATACAGTTTCTTTCAGTTTCTTTCTGAGGCATAAAATTATATAAACTAACCATTATAATGGTGTATTTGGGACTTGTAACATACATGGATGTAATATGTTTAATGATAGTAGCACAAAGTGGAGGGAAAGCAAATTGTAACTATAGGGGAGTAACATTTCTATGTCACTAGAATTAAGTTACAGTAAACTTAAAATATTCTGATAAGTGAGTTGTATATGGTAAGCCCTAGAACAACCACCATGAACCTAACAAAAACATGTAGTGAAAAAATCATTAAAGGAATTAAAATTTTACACAAGAAAATACTAAATACAAAAGAAAGCAGTAAGGAGGAATAGAGGGGGGAAAAGACAAGAGATATATAAGAAACAAAAAGTAAAATAGCAAAGATAAATCCAGCTATCTTGATAATAACATTAAATGTGAATGTATTAAAGAATCCAATCCAAAAGCAGAGATAAAAAAAATAAGCTCCAATTACAGATCTTCCTTGACTTCCAATAGGGTTGTGTCTTGATAAACCCATGGTAAGTTAAAAATATAAACTGTAAGTCAAAATACATTCAATACACCTAACCTACAGAACATCACAGCTTAGCTTTGCATACTTTAAATGTGCTCAGAACACTTACACTGGCCTATATTGGGCAAAACCACCCAACACAAAACCTATTTTATAATAAAGTGTTGAATATCTCAAATAACTTATGGAATATATTGTACTGAATGTGAAAAGCAGAACAGTTAAGTGTATCAGTTGTTTGCCCTCGTGATCACATGGCTGCTTGGATGCTGTGGCTCACCATTGCCACCAAGCATCACAAAACAGTGTTGTCTCACACAGGAAAAAATAAAAAACTCAGGGGCGTCTGGGTGGCTCAGTTGGGTAAGCATCTGATTCAGTTTCAGCTCAGGTCATGATCTCAGTTTCATGGATTTGAGCCCCGTGTCAGGCTGTGCTGATAGCTACTGTGCTGATATTGTGGAGCCTGCTTGATATTCTCTCTCTCTCTCTCTCTCTCTCTCTCTTCCTCCCTCTCTTCCTCTCTCCCTCTCTTCCTCTCCCCCACTCACTCTGTCTCTCTCAATATCAATAAACTTAAAAATAAAAAATACACGAAAATTCGAAATTCAAAGTATGGTGTTTACTGACTGCATATTGCTTTCACACCATCATAACATCAAAAAATCATTAGCCAAACCATCTTAAGTTGGGGACTGTCTATATATAGTGACTATAGGAGACACACTTCTGATTCAGAGATACAAATAACTTGAAAATAAAATAATGGGAAAAGATATCATGCAAACAGCAACCATAAGAAAGCTGGAGTGGTTTTGCAAATATCAGACATAACAGAGTTGAAACACAGAGATAAAGAGGGACATTTTATATTGATAACAAAACTGATAGAAGTGAGGGGACAAGTAGTTCAACAGTAATAGCTGGAGACTTGAATACCCCACTTCCAATAATAGAGAGAATAACTAGACATGATCCACACTGGAATAGAAGACTCGAAAACACTATGAACCCACTAGACCTAAAAAGTACCTGTAGAGTACTCTACATAAAAATAGCAGAATATGTATTCTCAGATGCACATGAAACAGCCTCTTGGATACACCTCATCTTAGGTCATAAACTAAGCTTCAAAAAGTAAAAGGAACTGCAACAATACAACATTTGTTTTCTGACTGCAGTGGAATGAAAGTCGAAATAGAAAGAAATTTGGGGAATTCACACATATGTGGGAATTAAACAACACAGTCCTAAATAACCCATGGGTCAAAGACACATCACAAGGAAAATTAGAAAATACTTTGAAATGAATGAAAATTAAGACAAAGAACACGAAAATGATGGGGCACAGCAACTCAGTACTTAGAGGGAGATCTATAGCTGTCAATGCTTTTCTTTATTCCCAACATCTTTATTGTTTTTTTTTTTACTGTGATAAAATACACACAACATAAATTTACTACCTTAACTATGGTTTATGTGTATAGTTCAGTGATGTTAAGTCCATTCATGTTGTGCAACCATCACCACCTGCCAACTTCAGAACGGTTTCTATCATGCAAAACTGAAACTCTCTACCCACACCCCTCTCCCCAGCTTCTGGCAGCCATCATTCTGTTTTCCATGTCTGATTTTGACTCATCTAAGTACCTTATATAAGTGGAATCACAGTATTTGTCCTATGTGACTGGCTTATTTCACTCAGCATGATGCCCTCAAGGTTCATCCACGTTGCAGCAGGTGTCAGACTCTTCTCGCTTTTGAAGGCTGAATAGTATTCTATTGTGTGCATACACCATGTTTTGTTTATGCATCCATCTGTCAGTGGACACTTGGGTTGCTTCCACATTTTTGCTATTATGAAGAGCTTCTATTAACATGGTGCGCAAATATCTCTTCAAGATCCTGCTTTCTAATTCTTTTATATGCCCAGAAATGGAATTTTTTAATGTTTATTTTTGAGACAGTATGAGCAGGGGAGGGGCAGAAAGAGAGGAAAACACAGAATCTGAAGCAGGCTCCAGGCTCTGAAATGTCAGTACAGAGCCTGATGTAGAGCTCAAACCCATGAACCATGAGATCACGACCTGAGCCAGGCAGACACTAAACCAACTGAGCCACCCAGGCGCCCCATTTTTGTGTTTTAAATGTAGCAGCAACCGTCATAGTGGATGTGAGGTGATATCTCATTGTAGTTTTGATTTGCATTTCCCTAATGGGTGGTCATAAGCATCTTTATATGTGCTTCTTGGCCATTTGTACATACTCTTTGGAGAAATGTCTATTCAAGTCCTTACATAGTTTTGTTTTTTATTGTTGGAATTTAGGAGTTCTTTATACATTGTGGATATTAACCACTTATAAGACACATGACTTGCAAATATTTAGTCCCATTTTGTGGGTTGTCTTTTAACTCTGTCCATAGTGTCTTTTTTTTTTTTAATTTTTTTTTTGTTTCTAGGAGATAGAGAGAGACAGCGTGCGCAGGGGAGGGTCAAAGAGAGAGGGAGTCACAGACTGAAACAGGCTCCAGGCTCTGAGCCGGCAGTCAGCACAGAGCCCGATGCGGGGCTCGAACCCACGAACCGTGAGATCATGACCTAAGCGAAAGTCGGACGCTTAACCGACTAAGCCACCCAGGCGCCCCAGTCCATAGTGTCTTTTGACAAAACTTAAATTTTCATGAAATCTAATTTGTGAACTTGATTTGTATATGTTCATTTCATTGAAATTCTGAATATTCAGTTTTAGAGCTGGAGGAAATTTTGAAAAGAAGGCTAATATTCTTCCCTGGCAGGGCAAATGAACTGGTAGCGATCATGCTTTTGAATTAATCAGCAACATATAGTAAGGCAACTATGGACTTGTGTTAGTGGTCTCAGACCCCATCTACTATTAGGATTGCCTCTTATTTAAGATTAGAGGTTCTAGAAGCCTTACAAATGTTTCACCTGTATGCCTAGGGTGAATCCATTACCAAAAAAACTTTAGGACAAAAGTTGTCTTCTCCAAGCCCAGCTGTTTTGTGATAATAAGTTCTGTAAGTTTGTTACTCTTAACATTAGCGATTTTCCCACTGGCTGCCTCTAGTAGATGTATAGAATGTTCATCTATATATTTATTATTGAACTTAAGAGTTAATGTAATCTAGTCTCAAAGCTCCCATCTCCTTTAGAATATAGTATTGTGTAGCAGGAAGTACCTGAGCTTTGGAGGCAGGCAGGTCTGTGTTCAAATCCCACTCAGGCACTTGCTTGTATAATCCCGCAGCTGTGCTACCTACCCTGTGTTTAGCTTCCGTAGCTAGAGTAAACCCTGCTTTCAAAGGCAGCTGTGAAGCCTGTAGGAACGAACATACAGAAAACACACATACAACAGTCCCTCTGGGTGCGGCAGCTAGGAATACAGGGTTTGTTGGAAGCAGAGCTCCACAATCTTTTATGCATGAAATACAAAGAAAACAAGTAGCACTGGTTACAACACATTTATTTACGTACCCTGTTGTGTGACCGGGAGGTGCTTTTCACTTCCAATAATCGAATTCGGTTATAACAATTAAAATTCCAGAAGGTAAACTAGTAATTTATTGTTGCTCATGAGCATAAGTAAACAGACATGGTACCACATAAAGGAATTTTAAACACTTCTCAACTTTTGGTAATAGCTTCGAATATGGACCATATACTTTGGCAGTGGACCTAATAAATCACCAGTAAGCTTGTAAATTCTCTTCAGACACAACAGGAAAAATTTAGATTTAACTTCTGAATTTTAAGAATTTAACAAAGAATCTTAGGAAGCTGGAAAAGGCCAACATTACTTAAGCCTATCATACTTACCACAAATGCAATAGACTGCTATTAAAAATAAAATGGTAAGCAGCAGTCAGCTAATTGCTAGTTTCATTTTTTAGATTAGTATTTTTTTTAAAAGATTTGATCTCAGATGGCAGGCTGTACAGAAGTTTGTTATTTCTGAGGAGTTTTAAATTATTAATTAACCTTTTGTGGACTAAAGGGACTCAGATCTCAAGAAATTGGATGGCATTATTAAATTGGGACTTTATATTATAGGTTAGAAATAGCCATTTCCAAGAGAGAGTATCACAGAGGACGTTTCCTTTCAGAATGCCTTTATTCTTGGTCTCAAATCGTACTTGCATATTTTTAGAGGGTTTGGTAAGTACTAACAAAAGGGTACTCAAGGCTAGGGCAGGATGTAAGAGTGTGCTGATCACCAAGTATGAGATTTTACATCACATTAAATTAAAATTATATACTGTTGGAAATAAGATAGGGAGTTCCTAGATCCTAGAAAATATTATGGCTAAGGAAATAGAGAACTCAAGAATCCACCTCGAAGAAACTATTCCAGGAAAAAAAGAGTTAAGTGCCCTGTCTTAAGGAAAAGTTTATTAGTAATAAGGAACAACTGGGACATCATACATCGTTTCTTTGGAGATTAAAGTGCGGGCTATGACGTGGCATATAAAATAATGCATAAAATAGTGCAATCCTCAGGTGCCATCACTTTTGTTTATTACATATAACCTATGTTCATGTGTCCATTTCTTCTTAAAAAAAATCCAACTGTAGTGACACCTTTAGCTTATTTATTTAGGCATTACTTATACTGTTTTACCCACCTTTGGGGCTACATAGAACATTTTAACAAGTAGAATAACAGCGCATACATCTTGAAACTACTAGAGATTAAGGCAAGCCCCTGTAAAGTTCAGTACTCCAAAAAACATGTTTTACAAAAAAAAAAAAGCTGCTTCCAAAACCAGTGGCTTTAGACAAGATGGCACCCAAGTTTTTAAAACAGTGCGATTGAGTACTCTGACCACATCTGTGTTTGCCCCATTATAATTTCCAGGCTCTGGACATAAAAGAGCTGAAAAGCAGCAGGTTCTGTAACCTCACGTTCTGAAATAATCTGTCTTTCAGATTACGGCCCCGTTAGGGTGAGGCAGGGGCCAGTCCCCGTCATTTCCTTCTTGCACCTTTCCACACAGCATTTGTCTGTGACGCTCACCTTACCCAGTTTACAAGTGGGTGCGACCCATTACAATAGAGAAAGCTCCCCTGAGAAGCAGCCGAGGGAGGGGACAATGGTGATTCGTGAAGCGTGGTCCCAGGACAACACAACTCACACATGACACCAAAGTGCCTACCGTCTGACCCGGGGCGAGGCGGCTCCCATGCGGGAGGTTCATCTACGGCTTTCCTGCCACCATGTTGCCAGTTTTAGCTGAGCCCAATACTTTGTCATCTGTTGAACCTTAAATACCACTATCCAAAAGCAAGTACAACAGCCATCAAATTGGTCAAGGCACTATCCTAACATGCTTTTCAGCAAGAGATCTTCAGCCAGATTTAAGCCTCAAACAGCCACTGATGGATGTACTGTGTGCTTCATCCCAGACCGCGATGAACACAGACCTCACGACACGCAGTTATAGCTGTGTCCTCTGGAAATGTGGATTTTGAAACAGAAAAATCTACCTTCTGATAGTGTGAATGCCTGTTATGGAAGCCAAACACTCATGTTAACTAATGGAAGACTACACATACATTTAGGGTATCTATATGTGGTTTACAAAGGAGCCCAGGAAAGTAAATAATTCATTAACAACTGTTGATCATCTGAGGTTCTATCCCTTTGATGCATCAGGATCCTACTTTGTAAACCTGTAAACATGTTACTTTAAAGAGTCTTCCTATTACCAGGAAAGCAGACTAGTAAAGGCCATGAGTATTCCGGTGGGCCTGCTCCAAAGTTAGGACAATATGGCTAAATCCTAGGATTACAAAAACGAGACCTGCTGAGAAAATGAGTTCCAGACGGGGACTTTTATGGATGACCTTGGCTGACAAATGTTTTTTGGAAATTGTTTTATTTTAAAATTACCTTCCCAACAAACCATGTAACACTTGTATGTTATGGTGTTTCATTGCAAACATACTACATTGTAAATGGAGTTTCCAAGTCAGACAAAGAATGGACCAAAATCTAAGGACAATATTATGTAAGGACAATATTAAAAATGGATAAGAAAAAGTTCCATTTGGTGAGGTTAAAGGATGCATAACCATGTCGTGTTGGACGGATAAAAAGGGTGGTAACCTTGTGCTTTTATTCAACTAAGGGACTTACCAAATCCTTAGGTTTTATGCAGGTGTCAGACTCCCACCTGGAAAGGGACAGTTTTCTATATTACACCTAAACTTATTTTAAATAACCGAAGCCCACGGCAACAGTTTAAAAGAACTTACCAAATAATAACTACATAATTTAGTACATTAAAATAAACCTAGGACAGTAATAGGTGGATGTCTCAAAACTATACAACTGGGGGAAATAACCACCCCACACAATTTGGAGGTTGTTAAAGTGACCGCTTAGAAGGGTGAACAGTGCAAGACATGCTTTTCCAGTTACACGCTCAAAACAGGAGTGCAAACGAAATTAAAGCTTTTGTTTTAAGATGTAGGATAAGGAAAGCTTGAAATTAATATTTAGAAGCTTCCCTCAGGTCATCCCCCAGAAATGAAATGATCAAAATGCTTTTTCATTGTACGATTTTCTTCAATGAGCTTTCTTTCAATGGCAAAACTGCATCCCACAAGCTGGGTCCCCTACTCACCCCCGTGGCAATCACCACATGGCTCCATGAGCACACACGGTGGTGAGTGAGGGGTACCTGTAGTCACTAGAGTCCGACATTGATAGAGCCTTGGAGTTTGGGGTTCTGCCTTGGCCAGTGTACCTGAACCCTACAGAGAACAGATAAAGCGATGGGCTTCAGAGCCCTCTCATTCCTATGAGACTGGAGGGCAAATGGACTAACAAGATTCCTCCCTAGAGGCAAGCTGTTGGGGTGGAGGATGTTAAGCGCTGAAAGAAACCACTGCTGCTCTAGAAAGTGGAGAAGTACAGAGGTTCAAGATCAATACCAGTGCAAGAGCTTTTTAAGTGAGTTGACTAGGCAATGCATGCATCCATCCATGCAAATGTAGGACATGGCCCCCAAAGAGAACTGAAAACATGTATCTAACAACTGGAGAAGTCCCTTGCCAGTAGTTTATAAAAATAGATAGTCAATACTGTAGAGGCCCCTTCTACAGTCAACACTATGGAAGCCGGTCTTAGTTACCCATTACTTCAATACCAAAAAGCATTTACTACTTTTCAGACATTCCAGACAAAGGTCACTTATAACAAAAACTCAGCTTTTTTTTTAAACAAGATACTGTCCATTTAAAAAGTAGGTCTCTTCTTTCAAGTGAAACAGGACATTTTCTGTATTCAACTTAACTTCTAGTCTGTCCAGACTGCTTTGTCCTTCTGTAATGTGCATATACGCAGGACGAATAAACCGACTTAAACATCATCTGCACAGAAAAAAGTTAACAACTCGACATGATCGAGCAGGTCCGGTTAGTACAAATCTATTGCAAAGTAAAAAGACTCTGTGCATCGGTCCCACTGGGAGGTGGGGACGCGGCGTCTCAGTCGGGAGGGTTCCAGCGGGAGGTGTGTCCCGAAAGCTGAGAAGCCGAACTGGCATCGGGGCCCACGTCACCATCACCGCCAATGCCACTGCTGAGGCTGCTAGGCCTGGTCCCCCTCTGCAACTCCAGGAACGTTCCGCCTCACTTCCGGTTCCGGAGCCGCTTAGATTTCCTAAGAGAGTCTGTGGCCTCTCCTGCCTTTTTCCGCTTCCGGGGCGCCTCCTCGCCGTGGCCTGATGCTGAGGCGTCCCCAACGGCACTCTCCATGACTTCCCGCAGCTTGTGTTCCAGCTCGGCCAACCGCGCGCTCTGCTCGCCAATGATCTGCGTCTGTTCCAGCAGCTTCTGGTCCTGGTCCTGAAGCTGCTTCTGCTGCTCCTGCACTTTGGTGCGCAGCTCCGAGACCTCCCGCCTAAGCACAGTCACCCCCGCGCCGTTGGTCTTCACCTGCTGCTGGAGCTTGGTGACCTCCTGCCGCGAGGGGTTTTGCTTGGAGAAGAGCTGCATGGTCGTCAGGGCCGCAGAAGGTCCCGGAACTGTGGAGGGAGAGTTTTAAATGGTCAATCACTTCAAATATCTCCCACCTAGCAACACTTCAGTAATGAGACTCATTTTGAAGTGGGATATCCTTGTAGCAGGACTTCCCCTAGTGCCTCTTGGCAGCTCACTTGGTTTACTGGGTTAACAGTACCGACATCTGACTTCTGATTCTCGTGTTCATGCAGCAGGATGCACACCGCCAGCAAGTAGAGAAGGGCACTTACTGGCGTCAACCTATTTTAAATATTATAAAACATTTTTAAGACTTACTGAGAAAACACAAGTAGTAAAATTAGAATATGATTCTTTTCTGTCTTATTTCCCACAAGCAAATACAAATGTTCAAGTTCGAAGTAGAGGCCTATCATGTTCTTATGTCCTCTCTGCACTTAGATGTAAAAGCTTCAACTTCAGCCAAACAGATGACATCAAAAAGGGGACTACACTGCACACAATGATCAGGAAGAGTTTCTGACGTGATGCAGGAAGACTCTGCTTTAGGAATAATATAATGTAACACGGGCATAAAAATCACTATCATAGGGGTGGCCTGGGTGGCTCAGTTGTTAAGTATCTGACTCTTGGTTTCCGCTCAGGTCATGATCTAGGTTCAGGAATTTGACCCCAGCATAGGGTTCTGCACTGACAGTGAGGGGCCTGCTTAGGATTCTCTCTTCTCTCTTTCTCCTTCTCTGCCCCTCCTTCTGTCTCTCTCACCACCTCTCCCCATCTCTGCCCCATCCTCACTCACACACTCTGTCTCTGTCTCTCTCTCTCAAAATAAACTAAAACAAAAAAAACCCCACTATCATAAATAACCTACTTAAAAGAAAATGTTATCTCTTGTTTTCTACAAGGACCAGGTAGATCCAATGCATACCCTGTACCCATCTAACTTTCTCCTGCACACATACATAAGCAGGCTATTTTCCTCGACTGACACATCCCTCCCCCTCTCTCCCTGCTTACCTTTATCTGATGTCCACAAATACATCAAGGCTTTGATCAATTCTTACCTCTTGTGAACTCTCAATCAGACCAGTCAACAATGACTTTATTTTCCTTAAGATTCTGTCTCTCCTAATCGTTTGGCATTTAAATGACACTTCTTTAAAATATTTCTTTTGCCAGTGATAATTTAATTTTGAGTCTGGATATGTCTTTATCTTTTGACACCTTTTGAGAGCAGACACCATGTATTATACTACCTTTTAGTCTCCACAGGATACAGTACAGCACTGTGCTCATAATAGGTACTCAATAAGTAATTGATGTATTAATGCTGAGATGCTGTAGGCTTTATTATTAAATTACAGAGAGCCACTCAATTACCCCACTGAATACTCCAGGGAGCTAATAATCCAAACAAAACAAGACGTTTTACTAAAGTTTTTTCCTGATTTAAAGTATTTGCAAGGGTAGAAGATATTTTGAACAATTTGGTCTTTCAGTAGTAAGGGCACAAATCTCTAGGCTATGATATACTTTTGCAAAATAGCTACCACAGAAGAAGTGACAGAGTTTAAAACAGCTTTATGCACCCTGTCTTTTAAAGTAGCAAGCAGACAGCCTGGGGAAATAACTGCCTGAATATTCCATGAAGAATTTGGGGTTCTATTTCTCATGTTTTTAATTCTGTTTTAGCATAATGGACATTAACTAGTCAGAAACAAAACAAAACAACCCTGCATCTGTAACTTTTCACCCAGAAATTCTGACAAGACCTATTGTGAGTCGATAGCTATGGATATATACAAGGATTGAGCCATGGGACTGGCTTAACATGGGACATGCTTAACAGCAGTGGATCAGTTACACAAGTTATGGTCTATAATCAATGTGTCATTAAAGCCCATTTTGCAGATATACATTTACGCACAGAAAAGGTCAAGATATATGATTAAATGGGGAGGAAAAGCAAG
This sequence comes from Proteles cristata cristata, assembly GCA_017311185.1. NCBI lineage: Eukaryota > Metazoa > Chordata > Mammalia > Carnivora > Hyaenidae > Proteles > Proteles cristata. The sequence goes on along the minus strand of JAESUZ010001911.1, from coordinate 24,663 downwards.
TTACAAACTCCATATGCTACTTTAAACTGAACATATGAACAAGAGATACCTGGAGGAGAGCCCATGAGTCTTCCAGATACATCTGACCCTGGTAATTTCCTCTTTAGAATTGGAACAATCTTTTCATCGAAGTACTCCATTGCCATGGAGGAAATATCCCTTAACTCTTGAAGTACTTCATGAGCTCGCTGAGGGGCTCTGGTAGAATTGACGTATCTCAACACACGATAAATCTCATCGATCACCTAAAATAAAGAGTTCTCATTAGCACTTTCCAGTCTGCTTTTAAAAGGCAGTGGCTAAATAAGGAGAGAAGGGCCGACTTCTCCTGTGGTCTCCCCAGAGACCTAAGGCCTGGGCTTGCCCTCACACATTTCATTCGCAATAAAGATCTTCTGTATCAGGCACAGGGGACAGGGAAGCTGCATGGATAAAATACAGCTCCTGCTCTGAAGGGGACCGTAGCGAAACCAGGGCGACACATGTGTGGGGCACGGGCCGCCAGACAAACCGGAGGCCTGGAGCGGGTCTGCTGTGTCCGGTGTGCGAGCAGGGTGGAGGCATTTCTCCCCCGAGCCGCTTCGCCTCAGCCCCAGTGCCTCCCGCAGCCCCAGGCCCCTGGCCCACTTTCCCGCTTGCTGTTGGCAGGGGCTCGATCCTCTGCGGTTCTGTTTCTCTAAGGCTGGACATGCACCTGAATGAGGTGTCCTTAGATCCCACTTTCCCGCGGTCCCAAAGGGTAGCGAGAGACCCCTTCTCCCTTCACGGGGAACTGCCAGTGGAGGAAACACAGGTGTGGCAAACACGGAGGAAAAACGGTCTGACCACCCTGGCTCCCAATTCTCTTGCTGGAATGGTTGCTGAACCTGCCGGAGGCATTTCCTCCCTCAGCTTTAATCTCGAGAAGGAACTAATAAATTATACCTGTCAATTCATTCCTACCATATTCTCTTTAGTGTATCTGGTCTTTAAACTAAAACAAACAAACAAAAAAACCCCACTATTATAAATAACCTACTTTTTAAAAAAAGTAATCTCTTTCCATTTGCTCAAGTCTTCCATTAGGAAAGGTAACACTTAGGGGCACCTGGGAGGTTCAGTCGGTTGAGCATCAGACTTTGGCTCATGTCATGATCTCAGGTTCATGAGTTGGAGCCCCGTGTTGGGCTCTGTGCTGACAGCTCAGAGCCTACAGCCTGCTTTGGTTTCTCTGTCTCCCTCCCTCTCTGCCCCCCCCTCCCCCTGCTTACATATACACAGTTCCTTTTTTTTTTTTTTAAGTGTCTTATTTATTTCTGAGAGAGAGACAACATGAGCAGGGGAGGGTCAGAGAGAGAGGGAGACACAGAATCCGAAGGAAGTTCCAGGCTCTGAGCTAGCTGTCAGCACAGAGCCCAATGCAGGGCTCGAACCCACAAATCATGAGATATGACCTGAGCCAAAGTTGGACGTTTAACCAACTGAGCCACCCAGGTGCCCCACATGTACACTTTCAAAAATAAATGAATAGGGGTGTGTGGGGGGGCTCAGTGGGTTGAGCTTCTAGCTCTTGATTTTGGCTCAGGTCATGATCTCATGGTTCGTGAGCTCGAGCTCCACATCGGGCTCTGCGCTGACAGTGTGTAGCCTACTTTGGATTCTCTTTCTTTCTCTCTGCCCCTCCCACTTGTTCTTTCTCTCTCAAAAATAATTATTAAAAATAAAAATAAACATTTAAAAAGGCAACACTTCAAACTTTTACTACATATAGGTTATTTTAGTCAAGTGGGATAATCCATGTTTTCAGTAAAATTAAGAACATTCTCTTTCCAAAAGTTATACGAAAGGACAAGATGAAGGAGAAATGACAACGGCATGCCGGCACCACACACTTCTCCCATTCATGGTTACCAGTGGCTACAATGGCACTTATTAAGAAAACATGGTATTCATCCAATTTTCAAAATATTTCACCTTCTAATTGGGTTTAATTACTTTCCAAGAATTACTTTAGCAGCAAGAATGTAATGGAGTGATGAGTCTTGAGATCTACTGGAGAGATCACAGGCCACAGGCTGGTCACTTAAACTTTCTATCTTTTTAATAATTTGTGATTTTCTACTTCTCAGCAGATCATTCCTTTGGTCTTTTAAAATTTTTTTTTAAACATTTTATTTATTTCTAGGAGAGAGAGAGAGAGACAGCGTGAGCAGGGGAGGGTCAGAGAGAGAGGGAGTCACAGACTGAAACAGGCTCCAGGCTCTGAGCTGGCAGTTAGCACAGAGCCTGATGTGGGGCTCGAACCCACGAACCACGAGATCATGACTTAAGCGAAAGTCGGACGCTTAACCTACTAAGCCACCCAGGCACCCCAACTTTCTATCTTTTTAATAATTTGTGATTTTCTATTTCTCAGCAGATCATTCCTTCAGTCTTTAAAAATTTTTTTTTTTTTTTTGTAATCTCTACACCCAACGTGTGGCTAGAACTCATGACCCTAATCAAGAGTCATATGCTCCACTGACCGAGCCAGCCAGGCACCCGACACTTAAACTCTTACTGGCTGTTTTTTACAGCTTTCAAATATGCCACATGCTGAGTCCTACCTCAGCCTGAGATGATAAAAATAATAAAACTATTTTAAAAGTAGGATACAGACCAACTATAGTAAGTGATCACTATGTTTCTAGAACATGCAACTCACAATGTCATGCTATGTTTACTTTGTTTTCAGATTTTTATTTAAATTCTAGTTAACATACAGTTAATACTGGTTTCAGGAGTAGAATCCAGTCATGCTGGTATTTACACTAGCACAGCAGTAAATCATATACCATGGATACAATTTAAGTCTTTGGACTCTGTGAGGGAGAATTTCTATCTTGTTTAATCCACTGTTCAGCAAAGTTCCTAGCAGAAAACTGAACCTCCTGTGTCCTCATTTTTTCTCACTTTCCATCTTTTTGATCTACTTGACATTCCCTTCTACTCCTTTAATCAAACATTTTTGTTCATAGTTTAAAATTTTAAGTGCGTTTAAAATTTTCTGAAGATTTGTATGTGGCATGTGTTTGTATCTTTTTAAAATTTCTCTTAGAATATTAATCGCAGTTTCAGAGGTGCCTGGGGGGGTCAGTCGGTTAATTGTCTGACTTTGGCTCAGGTTGTGAGTTCAAGCCCCGCATCAGGCTATATGCTGACAGCTTAGAGCTGGGAGCCTGCTTCAGATTCTGTGTCTCCCTCTCTCTTTGCCCCTCCTCCACTTGTGCTCTCTCTCTCTCTCTCTCTCAAAAATAAACATTAAAAAATATATTAGTCACAGTTTTTCTTTTTTTTTAAATTTTTAAATGTTTTATTTATTTGTGACAGAGAGAAAAAGAGACAGACAGCAGAGCAGAGGAGGCTAAGAAAGAGAGAGAGACACAGAATCCGAAGCAGGTTCCAGGCTCTGAGCTAGCTGTCAGCACAGAGCCCAACGCGGGGCTCAAACCCATGAACTGTGAGATCATGACCTGCAGACGCTTAACCAACTGAGCCACCCAGGCGCCCCTTAAGTTTTATATTCTTGTATGGTTTTCTCAAAGGTATTTTCCATCTGTTTGTTTTATTCTGTGTTTCGTATCAGCTTGGTGATTCTCTGCTTCCTGTTCCCATTTAAAAATGACTGGAGCACACAGACAGCTCACAGGAACCCCATGGTCAGCAAAGACAGTGAGTGGGGTGGGGGTGGGGGGCTGGGGAATGGGAGGGGGCCACAAAAGTCAACAGACTGACTCTTTTTCTTTCTTTTTTAAGGTTTATTTATGGGGCACCTGGGTGGCTCAGTCGGTTAAGCGTCCGACTTCGGCTCAGGTCATGATCTCATGGTTAGTGGGATCGAGCTCCACGTCAGGCTCTGTGCTGACAGCTGGAGCCTGCTTTGGATTCTTTGTCTCCCTCTCTCTCTGCCCCTCCCTGCTTCAAGCTCTGTCTCAAAAATAAATAAACTTAAGAAAAAAAAATTTTTAAGTTTATTCATTTATTTTGAGAGAGAGAGCACGAACAGGGGAGGGGCAGAGAGAGAGAGGGAGAAAATCCCAAGCAGGCTCTGCACTGACAGTGTAAAGCCCGATACAGGGCTCGAACTCTCAAACTGTGAGATCATGACCTGAGCCAAAATCAAGAGTCAGACCTTAAATGACTGAGCCCCCCGGGGACCCCTCTTCTATTTAAAGACTCAGGGACTGTTTACATTTATCTTGGGACAAGCACAGTAAAAGGAAGAATGCTCCCAAATAATACTGATTTTTAAGAAGATCTTCATGTTAAAATCAATTATAAAAAAAATCAAAAAACACAACATTCTGGAAACATTTGATAAATTTAAATTAAAGGCTATTTCTCAAAATAAGGGACCCGTGTTCTTAAAAAAATGTGAAGATCAAGACACACAAAGGAGGCACAGGGGCCTACTCCACATTAAGGAGGTTAAGACCACACATGAATGGGCTGGGTCTGTACTGAGAAAAAGCAGCAGGGAGGAGTATCACTGGATCAGGGATGAAATCTGAATGTGGGCTGTCTGGTAAGTGTTACCATATCAAAGTTATACTTCCTGATTTTTGATAACTGTACAGTAAGAAAAATGTGCTTTCTCAGGAAATACACAGAAATACTTAAGAGTAAAGGATTGCAATATCTCCACTATTTTCAAATGGTTTAGGAAAAAAATCCATGGATTTAATAGAGAGAGTAAAAACAAACGGGACAAAAGGTAAGTAATTGCTGGATCTGGATAAGAGGCACATGGGAGCTTCATGTACAATTCAACACAAGAAGTTACCAAAATGAAGAGATTTAAAAATGCAACCCCACCAGTACCCCTGCAGCCTCCCCGATCAAAACATTAAAAACAAACCAACAAAACCTAATACATAGATTTTAAGTTTGTTCAGGGAAATCTAGACTCCTGACCTCACACCATCATTTACACCGAAAATCCTGACTTTGGGGAACCAGTGTGTTTCAGCAGAAGTGTTTCCAGAGCCCCTAGTAATGCTTAAGAATAGGGACTTGTCCGTGTCTTTCTTCATCCTTCTATGTCCCAGAATGGTTAGCTGGCCTCTGTTCACTTGTATGCCTCAGTATGTGTGAACTGCCAACATGGACCATGAACTTACTGTAAGAAGCCACGTCAGAAGGCTTGAAAACCGTACACAGGGGTAAGCCCGATACCTGTAACCTCTCAGTTCTGAGAGAAGATGAACGGAGGCCCAACAGAGCGGTCAAGGTCGGCGGCTGTGGCCCTGGCGGACCTACAGTGGTCTCACGGGAACACAAGCACACACGTTTCTGCCCCGCATGTTGTATGCGCTGTTCGCCAGTGTGGTGGACCTATATACCATGCGGCCTGCAAAGCCAGAGATATGTACTACCTGGCCTTTTACAGAAAAAGTCTGCGGATCTCTCCCCAGAGAGGGAAGTGGCAAACTCTCAACGGGTGTGAAGTCTTAAGGCAGATTTTCTCCTAATGCCATTACCCGTACTGTCCCCGTCCAGAGACATCGTTTTTCACCTTAACCCTTCTGTCAGACCTAGTTTTTCGCTCAATAGAAAGGCAATGACCTAGCTGTGTGGAGCTGAAGAGGGGACATGTAGACTTAAATCATTTTTACTTTATTTTTATATTTTTTTTAGAAAGAGAGAGCAAGAGTGCGAGTAGGGGAGGGGCAGAGGGAGAGAGAGAATCCCGAGTAGGCTCCACGTGGTAAGCACAGAGCCTGACTCAGGGCTCGATATGAGATCATGACCAACATCAAGAGTCAGATGCTTAACTGACTAAGCCCCCCAGGCGCCCCTAAATCATTTTTAAATACAAACTTGCAACCCAGCCTCCTGTGTCAGCTCCACTGTCAGGGGTGCCTGGAGCTTTCCAGGGGCCGGCTGTGCAGAGGCCGCGCTGCCTCCCAGCTCCCCACTGCCCGGCCAGGGTTTCACCTCCCCAGCTCTGCCAGGCCCCGCCACCACCTGTCCGTGTATTTTCCAGCTCCCAGACTTCTGTTGCTGCTGCTCTCCTGACCTCGCTTGCATGGGTCTTTTTTACCTTTTTAAAATTAGCTCCTTCCCTATCTGAGCAAGCTTTGGGAGGAGTCAGAGGTAAACATATATTTAGTTTGCTATCCTGAACCTACCATTTGATGGTAAGAGTAAATCTGCTCTTTCAGAGAATAATTTAAAAAATGCTTTTTTTTCCCAACTGTTAGTGTAAAATCCCAAAGTTCTGATGTATATCAGGTGTTCTAATTTAAACTACAATCTTGATGTGACCCAGATTCACTTAAGCAGCTCATGAAAGAGTAATCTGCAAATGAAATGCTTAGTATAGACCTGAATTCTAACAAAGTGCATATGCTCTATATAAACCATAGAAATGAGTTCCCTTACAAAGGGTGACAGCTCTGAACTTGTTTTTTAATATTTAATTTATCAGAAAGCATGAGTGGGGGAGGGGCAAAGAGAGAGAGGGAGAGAATCTCAAGCAGGAGAAACTGAACCCACAAACTGTGAGATCATGACCTGAGCTGAAACCAAGAGTCAGATGCTGAACCGATTGAGTCACCCAGGCACTTTTAAGAAACAAAGTAATCCGAGATGAGTTAAGTCTGCTAATAAAAACCAAACTCATTTGTGTTTCTGGTGGGGTTGTCTGTCAAGTTCCCAGAAGAAGTCAGGGTGAGTTTCTGCACGGACACAAGCACTATTAAGGAAAAATGGGAGACAATGTGTTGTGCAGAACACAACCGGGATATCAGAAGGCTCGAGTGTAGCTTGTATTAAACCCTGCAAGCTCGCCAGGCCGCCGTTGTCTTCCCACCAGAACAGGAAGAGGCCTCGCATGGCCGTGACAGGAGGCACACAAGTCCATGAATGCCGGAGCGCTCCACGAATCCAAAGTGGTTCGCGAACGTAAGAGGAGGGCAATGGCCAGGGAGAGGGCCGGGCGGACAGATGTACCCCAGGGGACCCCAGGCGCCTTCACACCTGCTCTCCCACGGGGGGCGCAGAAAGGGCATCTGGAGCAGGCCCCCTGGGCCTACAGCACCTGAAAACTGAGCACCGTCTCCACTGAGGCTGCCTCAGCTGTCGTTCGGGTGCAGAAACAGAGTCAAAGTCAACAAAAACTTGCACAAACCAGCAGAATTCAACTGGATCTGACCTCACTCGTTCAGATAGCGAAGATCAGCGTTACAATTCTGTGATCCTGATCACCCAGAACCAAGACTGGCAACTTCAGCAAAGGCCAGACACTAAGCAGCTTAGACTCTGCAGGCCATGTGCACTTGGCACAAACCACTCCACTCTGGTTGGTGACAACTGGCTGAATCGGTTTTCAGGTTATGAGAACTGCAAGATGTTTCTTAAATATTCATGTTCTTTTTTTAAAATTTTTTAAAAATGTGTTTTATTTATTTCTGAGAGAGAGAGACAGCATGAACAGGGGAGGGTCTGAGAGAGAGGGAGATACAGAATCTGAAACAGGCTCCAGGCTCTGAGCTCGCTGTCAGCACAGAGCCTCATGTGGGGCTCGAACCCACGAACCGTGAGATCATGACCTGAGCCAAAGTCGACGCTTAACTGACTGAGCCACCCAGGTGCCCCTTAAATATTCATGTTCTTAACAATGAGACATGCAATAAAAATCCGAAGGCCGCAGGGGACAACCGATACTAGTTCAACGGACATCCTGGAACTCTTCAGTGTTGAGGCCTATAAAGCATATCTGGACAAAACTCAGTGTAAGAATCAGAATCTGACGTTTCTGACTGGTCACCTTTTACAATTACTACTCCACAAAAGAATCTGTAGCTCGTAGATAGAAAGTAAGATATACTAAAGAATAATAATGGGGTGCCTGGATAGCTCAGTCGGTGAAGCATCTGACTCTTGAGTTTGGGCCAGGTCATCTCATGGTTTGTGAGATTGAGCTCCACATCAGGCTCTGTGCAGACAGCATGGAACCTGCTTGGGATTCTCTCTCTGCCACTCCCCCCACTTACTCAGTCTCTCAAAATAAACAAACATTGAAAAAAAAACCCACTATTTAAAATAAGAAACGATCTCTCCCATAAACACAGAAAATTGAAAATGAAGAAAGTATACAAAATGTTGCCTGTGTTCATGATCTATGGAAATAACAAAAAGAGAACATTCAAATTTTACTGTGTACTGACTAGTTCCAACCACGGTAAGGGCATCTTTTGCTACTATCAGATAAGTAGCAAAATGACCTGTCATTCAACCTCCACGCCTTCCACACATGACAGACACAAACTGCACCTGAATGTACTCTTTTCTCCAGCAGCAAGACGCCACGCTGGAGTTTATACACACGCTGCTGTACGCTGAAGTGCTTCTCCCTGGCAGCTGGCGTAGCATGTGGAGTGCTGTAGTCTCAACTAGCTTGGGGGCGGTGAGTGTGCCACAAGAGACCTATGTCTATGTTACACAGCTCTCTTCCTCCCCCTGCGTGTGCTGCTATCCAATGATCATTTATTCTTAACAAACCTGGAAGTTTCTGAGTTGTCTTCATGAAACATTTCTCAAATACAACCACATCAGCCTGTCCCTCCCACTCCCCCTCCCCGAAACTGTAACAGCTTCAAGACGGAACAACAGTCTCGTTTGCTGCTGTTCTTAACAAGGAGTACAAAGCTCACAGATGTGTTCTGCAGCACAAACTCTCTTTTTCCTTCATATTTATGGAAATAGCGCACTAACTGGAGTGGAGTATAAATTTCTAACAAGCTTTTCTAGAGAACAGCAGGGCTTCTGCTGTTTGCTTCCTAAAGTGAATCTTGAGCATGAACATCACATACGAGATGTATATATGTCAATTACAGTACTGAAGCTAAACAAATCCATTCACAGAAACTCAGTCCAGGGGCGCCTGGGTGGCTTAGTCGGTTAAGCGTCTGACTTTCGCTTAGGTCATGATCTCGCGGTTCATGGGTTCGAGGCCCACGTCGGGCTCTGTGTGGACTGCCAGCTCAGAGCCTGGAGCCTGTTTCAGAGTCTGTCACTCCCTCTCTCTCTGACCCTCCCCTGCTCGCGCTGTCTCCTAGAAATAAAATATTAAAAAAATTAAAAAAAAAAAAAGAAAAAGAAATTCAGTCCAGAGGCAGGAACAATATTTCAACAATGGCTTTGTAATAATTTCAGCCTAAGCAGGGCGATCCGCTGTCCTACATAAGCAATCCTAGTTTACCTTTCCTGGGATGAAGCAACAGAGATTGGAATCCACATACTTCATGAAAGTCATATTTAACAGTGAGAGCCTTGTTTCAACAGCAGCAAGGATGTCTGCGTGGCGAGCTAATGAGTGGTTTCTTCTTTCTGACTCCCTCCTGTAATAAAGGAAAGCATCATGAAAGAAGTACTGTGGACCAAAATGTTAAGCAATGAAAATGCCTTGGGACACCAGAGGAGCTCAGTTGGTTGAGCAGCAGACTCGATTTCGGCTCAGCCTGACCCCACCCAAAATTATGGGATTGAGCCCTGCATTGGGCTCGGCGCTTAGGATTCTCTCAAGTTAAAAAAAAAAAAAAAAAAAAAAAAGCCTTACTGAAACAGTCTAACATTTACATGTTAATTTAGATGTCTACAGTTGGGTCGTCATTTAACTGTAACGATCAATGAATTGCTATATCCAGAAATTCCTGCCAAGGACTAGTATGTACTGGTAAAATCTTGAAAAAAAATTTTAGTATTTTTTATTTTGTGTTTTGGCTATATCAAGCCCAATGGCCATTCAAATCAGAAAAATCAGGTAAATGAAAGAATTGCAAAGGGACACACAGACAAGCGACCTGTATGTTTTTACCTATAAAATCAGCTTGCTTAAACTTTTAAACAGTTTCACTGAGCAATAATTCACCTTTAATGTGTATAATTTAATGGTTTTTAGTATATTCACAGAGCTGTGCCCCCCTCAACATGATTTAATTTCTCCACATTCTTACACCACAAAAAGAGGTCCCGTAACTGTCATCAGTCACTTCTACTCCTCAGCCCTTGGCAACCACTGGTCTCCTTTTGGTCTCTCTGGATCCACCATTTCTGGACATTTTAGATATCTGGAGTGGTAGCGCCTACAGCACCTTGTATCTGTCTTCTTTCACACCACACAGTTCTCCAGGCTTGGGTGTGTGGTAGCAGCTACCCGGGGCTCCGTTCCTTTCTGTGGCCGACTATATTCTATCATAGAGACACACCACCATTTTGATTATCGAGTCATTAGCTGATGCCTTTTGGGTTGTTTCCGCTTTCTGACTATTATGAATAACGCTGCACTGAATGCTCACGTACCAATATTTTTGTGTGGCTACATTTCTATTTCTTTTAACTATATACCTAGGAATGAAACTGCTATGTCATGTGGTAATTCTATGTTTAGCCTTTTGAGCAATGAAGTGTTTTCTCAAGTGGCAGAACCACTGTATGATCCCACCACCAATTTAGGAAGGTCCCCATTTGTCTACATCCTTCCCAAGATTTTTTTGTCTTTTTTGTTTCAACCTTCCCAGTGGATGTTTGTGGTACATCAGTGCTCTGCTGGGCAGACTGATGATGCTGGGGCCCCCAAATGTGCTTGCTGGCTGTCAGTTTGTCGTCTCTGGAGAAATATCTATTGTTGTTGTTTTTAATTTCTGAGAGGGAGAGAGAGAGACAGCATGAGCAGGGGAGGATCGGAGAGAGAGGGAGACACAGAATCTGAAACAGGCTCCAAGTTCTCAGCTAGCTGTGAGCACAGAACCCGACGCGGGGCCCGAACCCATGAACCGTGAGATGATGACCTGAGGCAAAGTCAGATGCCCAACCAACTGAGCCACCCAGGCACTCCAAGAGGAATATCTATTATATCTATTAAAGCCCTTTTCCCACATTTAAACTGGGTAATTTGTCAGTGGATTAACTCCATTACATTTATTGTTGAGTTCTAAGAGCTCCTCACACAATCTGGATGCAAGTCTCTCATCAGATATATGAGCTGCAAATATTTTCTCCCCTTGTGTATCTTTTCGCTTTCTTTTTTTTTTCTTTTTCTTTTTTTTTTTAATGTTTTATTTATTTCTAGGAGAGAGAGAGAGACAGCGTGAGCAGGGGAGGGTCAGAGAGAGAGGGAGTCACAGACTGAAACAGGCTCCAGGCTCTGAGCTGGCAGTCAGCACAGAGCCTGACGCGGGGCTCGAACCCACGAACCGCGAGATCATGACCTAAGCGAAAGTCGGACGCTTAACCGACTAAGCCACCCAGGCGCCCCATTCGCTTTCTTGATATTGTCCTTTGCAGGACAATTTTGATGAAGTCTAGACTTTTTCTTCTGTTATTTGTGCTTTTGGTGTCCTAGCAAAGAACCCCTGCCTAACCCAAGTTCATGGAGGTCAGGACTCTGTTTCCATCTAAGGGTTTATCATCCAGCCCTGATACCATACTTACATCTGTAATCTATTCGGAGTTCACTTTCAAAGACGGTGTGAGGAAGGGATCCAAGTTCATTCCTTTGCGCAGACACCCAGGTGTCCCAGCATCATCTGTGGAAAACATCATTCTTTCCCCACTGAGTGGTCTTGCGTTCTTGTTGAAATCAACTCACTTAACATATCAGAATCTATTTTCCATACTCTCAGTTCTGCTCCGTTGGTCTATATGTCTGTCTTTGTGTTGGCAACATACTGGTTCGATTACTGTGGCTTTACAGTCAGTTTTGATACTGGAGAGTGGTAGCACTCCACCACCTTTGTTCCTCCTTTGCAAGATTGTTTTGATTATTCGGAGTAAGAATCACAAGATGAATCTGTTATTTTCTGCAAAACAGTCAACTAGGACTTTGACAGGAATTGCACTGAATGTGCACATCAGCGTGGGAAGAACTGCCATCTGCATAGTATGAAGTCTTCCAGTCTGTGACCGTGACCAGTTAAGTCTCTTCAAATTTCCTTTACCAAGGTCTTATGGTTTTCAGTGGACAAGTCTTCTTTGGCTATAGTCCTTACTATCTTCTTTTTCATAGTACTGTAAACGGAACTGTGTGTGTGTGTGTGTGTTTTAATGTTTATTTATTTTTGAGAGAAAGAGACAGAGTGCAAGTGCAGGAGGAGCAGTGAAGAGGAGACATAAAATTTGAAGCAGGCTCTAGGCTCTAGGCTCCAAGCTGTCAGCACAGAGCCCAACGTGGGGCTCAAACTCATGAACCACAAGATCATGACCTGAGCTGGAGTCAGGCGCTTAATCAACTGAGTCACCCAGGCCGTGCCTGGATTTGTCCTTTTTATAAAGTGAGCTCTAGCCCAGTGTGGGGCTGGGACTCACAACCCTGAGACCAAAAGTCACATGTTCTACCAACTGAGCCCGCTGGGAGCTACTCCCCCTTTTCTGAGTCTAGCTGACACACAATGCTATGTTAGTTTCAGGCACACAACTTAGTGATTCTACATCTCTGTACCTATGTCATGCTCACCACAAGTGGAACTGCCGCCTGTCACCACACAGTGCTGTGACAGTACCCTTGACTAGAGTCCCTATGCTGTACTTTTCATCCCCACGACTTACTCATTCCATAACTGGAAGCCTATAGCTCCCACTCCCGTTCATCCACCCTGCCCATCTCTGCACCTGGAATGGTCTTAATTTGTTTTTTGGGTCATTTATTGCTATTATATACAATTATACAACATTTTGTGTATCAATTTTGCATCGTACAGCCCTGCTGAACGTGCTTATTAGCTCTATTAGTGGATTCCTTATATACGACTACATACATGTCAGTTCATATCATCTATGAACAGAGAACATCAATCCTTCCTTTCTAATCTGGATGCCTTTTATTTCATCTTCTTGCCTAACAGCCCTGGCTACAACCTCTAATAAAATGCTAAACAGAAATGGTGGACAAAGCACAGTCAAAATCACTTACTGTGATCTGGGTACCTTTCCCTACAAAAACTTGGAAACCGTGAACTTAACCCAGATTAAAAAACAAAAAACCCAAAATAAACAGGGGTGCCTGTCTAGGACTCCTGATGACAGGGCTAATGACAGGGTCATGCGTTTCAGCCCTATGTTGGGCATAGAGATTACTTAAAAAAAATCTAAAAAAATACACAACCAAGAAACAAAGTCACCATTTGTAACTTATTGCCATCATTAGCTGCAACGTACCTTGGAAGCTGTGCTTTAACTTGTTTCTGGCATAGATTGTGGTATCTCTCCACCTTTAGAAATCCCTGATTCAACATTCTCTGGCAGACCAAGTCCATTCTTTTACAAACCTATGGGCAGGAAGGAAGAGAAAGAATTTTTAAGAGTAAAAATCAAATAAAAAACATTAACTTAGACTCCTGTTAGCTGGAAGTTCTCTGTGCCAGTATTGCCCCCTACTTTGCCACCTAAATCTTCGAGTCAGTATATACAGGTGAATGCCTCAGAGTTTCTAACTCGTGCAACATTACGTTAAGAAATTAATATTAGCATAACAAGGAATATGTCACCTTTACGTATTTGTTGAGTGTTCTGAATGTATCCCCACTACTGTGGTCAGAAACTATAGTCATGAAGATCAGTAAAACAACGTATTCAAAGGTTTTTAAACTTTTTTTAAAGTTTATTTTTAGAGAGGGAGAGAGAGCACAAGCAGAGGAGGGGCAGAGAGGGAGACACAGCATCCAAAGCAGGCTCCAAGCTCCAAACTGTCAGCACAGAGCCCGATGCGAGGCTCGAACTCACAGCAGTGAGATCATGACCTGAGCCAAAGCTGGATGCTCAACTGACTGAGCCCCCCAGGCGCCCCTCACAAGGTTTTTCATAGTTTGAAAAAAGAAAATTCTCCTTTAGCTAAAAATGTGTATTCAAACTTTAAGTCTAACTTCTCATAAACTTTATATGATCTATAACCAGAATGAGAATTCTTATTTATTTCTACCAATCAGGGTTAACTACAGAGTTATTCTCTACTAGACTATCATATTCTCCATGACATATTTTAACATATGTAGCAGAATCTTGACTATTTTGAATCTTTGAAGAATACTGTGCTTTTATACAGGAAAAGCGCTGAATCATAGTCAGAACATCTAAACTGGAGCCTAACTTCTACACACTCTTAAGCAAGTCAGCTACCCTTTGGAAGCCTGAGGCAGCCATCTGTAAAATGTGGATAGTATATAACTCACAGGGATAATCATTAGGATTAAAGGAAACAATAGGGCTAAAATCACTTGGTAAACTCTAGAGTACTATGTGAAGATTCCATTAAGTAAACTTTGTTGAACTTAATACTAATTTGAAAACTTTGTTCATACTTGCTAGATTTCTGAGACATCTCGGCACCTTTGTTATCTTAACAAAACCTGCTACACAAAATCTGTTTCTTCTTAGATCCCTGAGATCAGCTTCATCAACTTGACCACTAACTCTCACTGAATAGGTGTGGATGTTGAAAGTGCATGACCCTGAGATAAATCTATATATCAAGGCCAAGTCAAGCAGGTGGGCTTGTCATGTGCTTCTTTCCATCTCTCATGGTGCCCAAGCACAAACGCTTGCCAAACACTTGTTGAAACGGAAATGTTGATGAGATCCCTGGTGCCTGCTTTCCCCTGAGAACTCAGACACACAAATTCTGTCAACCTGGACAATGAAGGCTTTACTGCTCTAGTACTAAATACTATGTGCTTCCTAACTCACAACACCCAGATGAAAGGCATTAAGAAAAACACTGCTTTTCAATTTGAAAATAAGAACAGCAAATTTTAAGTTCTAAGAGTAATTCTTAATAAATGGTATTTTAAAATATTCAAATATTTCCTTCCTCCCCTCTTTCCTTCCTTCTTTTTTGAGAGAGAGAGAGAGAGAGAGAGAGAAGTGAGTGACAGGCACAGAGATAAGGAATAAGAGAGAAGTGGGGCTCATGCTCACCTAATGCGGGGCTAGAGCTCACAAACCATGAGATCATGACCTGAGGTAGTCTGATGCTTTACCCACAGAGTCACCCAGGCACACAGTGGGATCTATTTCTAACTAAAAGAAACCAATTACCAACGTATGTTCAATGTCTATTAAAAATTAATAAAAACAATATGTATCAACATAACTTTTTTTTTTACATTTATATTTTGTAATCGCTACACCCAAAGTGGGGCTTGAACCCATAACCCCGGGATCAAGAGTCCTATTCTCCTCCGACGGAGCCAGCCAGGTGTCCCAACATAAATAACTTTTAAAGGAAAAATAACTCTTTTAAAACAAAGTATCTAGTGAGTTACATTTTTGCAAATCTCTTTGATATGTAGTTTTAGAGGAAGTGAAATGTCATATCTGTTTCTGCATTCAATCTACCAAGATATTGCCTTAGAAAATTCTAGAAAACATAATATACAAGGATACATTTCATGAGCTCTCAGTTTGCTGACATTATCACATGTCACAACAGCTACTGGAAAGCTTCACTGTCCACTTGTGAAAAAAAGGAGAGTGAAAAATGGCAATAACAGCTTAGTACTATAATGAAAATATTTTAGATCTTATGGACTCTCTGAAAGGGTTTTGGGAACTGCTTCAGGATCCCAGGACTAAACTTGAAGAACCAGTGCTCCAGTCCAGAATAACTACATCATCATCACAAACACCAGTACCAAAACTGTGTGAGGAAGAAAGGAACTTTTCTTACATTATTGTGGGAGGGAAGAGTGCGTCTGTCTGATGAGCAGGCTAAATTATCATCATTCACGGTAGAAGGTCAACAGATAATATATCAAAATAATATCAGCCTAAAGAGCTGAAGGTGGCCCTTCTGGGGAATAAAAATTGACGGCTGTACAATTTTTTTTCCTGTTGCCAGAACCATTCAAGGTGAGGCACCTTCTAATACCATCTTGTAGGAAACACTTCTAGTGTTTGTGGACTTTTCCACAATCTCTTTGATAATTTCTGAGATGAAATAATAGGAATAATTTTTTAGCAGCATTACAGAGAAAAAAGTTAAGGTCAACTATTACTATCCTAGTTTCCAAGGTACCGTCTAAATGATTTTCTCAGACGAGCATTGTGCCGCACTGGATGTAGACATCTGCCAATAATTCAGAAGCCCAGCTAAGTGTCTGAGTACCGACCATTAACGAGAGTGTGAATAAACGACCAGAGAAGGCCAGTTGAGGATGATTTCACCTGGGAGAAGACTGGAATTAGCCACGCAACAAGGACAAAGGACCACTAAGGTAGAGGTGTGGCCTGCACGAAGGCAGAGTCTAGAGTGAATACACCACTGAGCAAATACTGAGGACAGAGTGGATGTGCAGGCAAAGCTGAGCGAAGTAAAAATCTCCCATAGTTGGAGCAGATAAATCAGACAGTAATGAGAAAGAACTTTAAAAAGATGCCCATTTTTTGGAAAGATCTTGAATGGGGACAGTGGTCATTTTCTGTAAGGAACTATAATATTAGGGGGCGCCTGGGTGGCTTAGTCGGTTAAGCGTCCGACTTTCGCTTAGGTCATGATCTCGCGGTTCGTGGGTTCAAGCCCCACGTCGGACTCTGTGCTGACTGCCAGCTCAGAGCCTGGAACCTGTTCCAGTCTGTGACTCCCTCTCTCTCTGACCCTCCCCTGCTCACGCTGTCTCTCTCTCTCTCCTAGAAATAAATAAAAACATTAAAAAAAATTAAAAAAAAAAAAAAAGGAACTATAATATTAGGACTAAAGATTTAGATCCAGAAATTTCACATGGGGAGAACTGAGATCCATGAAGATGAACCCCCAAATGAAGAAACAGAAGATAAGAAAATAAAGGCTTGTAAACAGAGTCTCAACATTTTAAAAAGATGTTCATTTTATTTTTGTGAGAGAGCGAGCAATCATGAGCAGGGGAGGGGCAGAAAGAGAGAAGCGGACAGAGGATCTGAAGCAGGCACCGGGCTCTGCACTGACAGCAGAGATCCCAACGCAGGGCCTGAACCCACAAACTGTGAGATCATGACCTGAGCTGCCCAGGTGCCCCTCAAGGAACATTTATTGGTAAAAGCTGGTAAAAAGATGGGGCACCTGGGCTGCTCAATCAGTTGAGCAACTGACTCTTGGTTCCGGCTCAGGTAATGATTTCATGGTCTGTGAGTTCAAGCCCCACAAAGGGCTCCACGCTGAGTGTGAGGAGCCCACTTGGGATTCTCTCTTTCCCTCTCCCCTTCCTGTGTGTTCTCACTCTCTCAAAATAAATAAAATGAACTTAAAAAAAGAAAAGTTGGTAAAAAGAGAAAACAGGAGGTCACAAAGAGAAATTTGAATAGTACCAGAAAAGCTGAAGTCAAAAATATTTTAAACATCAGTCAATACTGTAAGAGATCAGCATTTAACGTGGTATTCTTTCTTTCCTGGATGTTCAGTAAGTACTGATTGACCAACAGCACAGAAACAAAGACACAAATAGATCATCTATTTTCATTTAGAATTCAGAAAGAAGGTGGGGTGCCTGGGTGGCTCAGTTGGTTAAGCGTCCAACTTCGACTCAGATCATGATCTCACGGTTCGTGGGTTCAAGCCCCGCATTGGGTTTTGTGCTGACAGCTCAAAGCTGACATCGGGTTTTGTGCTGAAAGCTGAAACAGAGCCTGTTTCAGATTGTGTCTCCCTTTCTCTCTGCCCCTCCCAGCTCATGCTCTGTCTCTCTCTCTGTCTCAAAAAAAAAAAAAAAAAAATTCAGAAAGAAGGAAAGTGGCCTCTGAAATGGCTGGGCCCTGAACAACACACATCTGAACTGCATGGGGCCACCTATACATGTATTTTTCTCTGTTTTTCTGGATAAGTTCAGTACAGTTCTGTAAATATATGCTCTCTTCCTTATGGTTTTTTGAAAAGATTATTTAACTTTAAATCTGTAGTTTACTTTATTGTAAGAATATGGCATATAATATGTACAACACCCAGAACATGTGTTCAAGGACGGTTTATGTTACCAGTCAGCACTAAGCTATTAGTAGTTGAGTTTGGGGGAGTCAAAAGTTCTATATGGATTTTCAAATGCATAGCGGTTGGTGGCCCTAACCCTTGTGTTGTTCAAAGGTCAACTGTGTGCTAATTTTCCTGCAATAGCTGATAATGTATGCCAGCTGGCAATGCAAAATTATCTCACTTAAAATATATGGGGTGCCTGGGTGGCTTAGTCGGTTAAGCGTCCGACTTTTGCTTAGGTAATGATCTCGCGGTTCGTGGGTTCGGGCCCCGCGTCGGGCTCTGTGCTGACTGTCAGCTCAGAGCCTGGAGCCTGTTGCAGTCTGTGACTCCCTCTCTCTCTGACCCTCCCCTGCTCACGTTGTCTCTCTCTCTCTCTCCTAGAAATAAATAAAACATTAAAAAATATATATATAGCTTTATATCTATGGGTATTTTAAGAATTATCCAAAGATAAAGGGAAGAGGTTTTATTTCCCTGGTTTATTAAAACAAAACAAAAATCCTAGCAATTTAGTCAAGACAGTAAAATACGATTCTGAAGTCTAACATACAAAGATGATGACTGTCAAAAACTACCATTACATTTATAGATTAGCCAAAACCTACACTATCAATATAAAAGGGAACTGATGGAGTATCAGCCTCTAATGGGGACATTTAGTTTGGGTCCCTCTCACTTGCTGTTCCGCTCTGAGAGAACAGATGTGGTTTTTCTTTATTAAGTACTGTAAGATTTAAAATGCCATGTTTATCTTTTTCGTTATTTTCTAACATAAGTAGTAATGAAAATTTTTCTTCCCTCCGTTTACAAATCTTTTTTGATATGTTGTGCCACGACGGTCCTTGAAGACACAAGAAACTTATGCATAAATTTGTGAAACCCACAATTTCCCTGTTAAACCTAATCTTAATATCAAATCTTGGCTGATTCTAAGATGCTCATTTTCTCATATTTTAACATTTGACATTGGAATGGTCCTATAATTATAACTGGCAGCATTTTTTCTTCAGATGTCTTAAATGCCTTCAAATATAAAATGGTGGACTTCTTCGATTTCATGATGTAAAAACTTTAAGATGCTACTAATCTAATAAAAGCTCTTCCAGGGGGGAAAAAAAGCACTGCTACACAAATCTACATATAAGTTGATCAAGATGAATTCTGATTTAAAAAATGTTAAAATCTGAATCTATAGCTTAGAATCAAGGAAATACTGTAATGCAACCACATTTTTCATGTAATTATTTCATGGTCTACATTCTCAAATGAACAGAATACTTGATGTTTTTCTCCAATGAATCCAGAAGCTATTATCAAAGATTATGCTGCTTACTAATAACCCTCAAACTGAAAGGAACTTAAGACACCAGAACCTTCAGTGAGGATTTGAGACATTAAGAAATTATGTAATTTGTAAAGAGTCCCCACAGCATTCAATGGCAAAAGTAAAATTAAGATTTCAGGCTTCTAATTAGTGTCTTCTTAAATTTAGCAATCGGCAGCATAGAGATGGAAATAATCACCCTAATTACTCTCAACTGATTGCAGTCTCACTGGCACTCTGCAGCCGCAGGAGACTGTCGGCGGCGGCCTCAAGGAGGACTTCCTGGGGCAACACGAGATCTCAAGGACATCAGTGGGTGTTCTCCCCACAGTGCTGGAGTTAGATGGCGCTAGACCAAATGTTTCTAGAATTCTTTCAAAGTTCAAAAACCAGAAAACAATGAGACAAATCTGCACTGTAGAACATTTTATAAGCTATCTGCCCTGATTCTTCAAAAAGCCAATGGCACAAAAGAATGGAAAAGTAGGGACAATGTTCTAGATTAAAGAGACAAATGTTTTATTAGATTCAAAGCACTTATCCTCCACCAAAAAAAAAAAAAAAGCTATAGGGACATTTTGGGGACAATTGAGAGATTAGAATGTAAAACATAATTTTAAATGCCTGGAAAGTGATAATACGGTGATTATAAAAAATGTCATTTTATTTGAATTTTACTTTCAAATGGTTTAGTGAAATAAATAATCTGTGTGTAGGACACATACATCTTCGCACATTTAGAGAGAGAGAATGATCAGACAAGTGAAAGAGATAAAGCAAATGTAGCAAGAAATTAATGATGGGTGACAAAACACTAAAAATTGTGTTTCCATGGTATGGATTATCTAATATACAATACCACATACAGAGAGACACAGTTAATTATCTACTAGAATCACAACTTTAAAATTTTCTGGGTATCCCCTGTACGTGTTCACTTGGAAGGAAAATATAAACTTAATTTTAGCCTGAGCAAAACAATTAGGAAGAAAAGCCTGTTCCCAGGATTTCTATAATCCTTCCTAAAAGCCGAATAGAAAAGTTTTTCTGGGGCGCCTGGGTGGCTCAGTCGGTTAAGCAATCAACTACTGACTTTGGCTCTGGTCACGATCTCAAGGTTCGTGGGATCGAGTCCCACGTTGGGTTCCGTGCAGACAGCATGGACCCTGCTTGGGATTCTGTCTCTCTCTCTGCCCCTCTGCTGCTCACTCTGTCTCTTGCACTCCTGCAGATAGCTACTCTTATCAACTACATACTAGCTTCATGTCACCTTATTAACATTTGTTATTATTAGGAGTCTTTTTCACTCAAGCTTCTTAAAATGCTCTTAAATTAAAACATCTTATCATGTCTGCTGGAGGCAAATACAAAGCAGCTCATGTTTCAGCTCTGCTATAACTTGCATAGAAAATATATTCCCCTCACATGACATTTACGTTCACTTCATCAGTTGGAGCAGTGAAATGCTTTTAAGAGCTATTTCAGGGCCACCTGGGGGGCGCAGCTGGTTAAGGGTCTGACTCTTGCTTTTGGCTCAGGTCATGATCTCACCGTTTGTGAGGTAGAACTCTGCACTGAGCTCTCTGCTGACAGCTTTCTCTCTCCAAATAATAAACTTAAAAAAGAGAGAGAGAACTATTTCATTTATTCAACAAATACGGAGTACTGATATGGAATCATAGACTATGGAAGGCCATCAGGATTCCCGATGAAAGGGTGCATGGAGCCTAAATTCAGTGCCCAACAGGCCCTTCCGGAGACAATTCCAATACAACACGCACGAGTAACAATGTTGGGGTAGGAACTCCGAGGAACAGGAGGGGGTCAAGTTCAGTGAAGAATCACGGAGGCTTTCCTGAGGTACTACCACTGACAGTGTACCCCAAAGGCAGGCAAGGAGCTGCTGCGGACCGAAAAGGCTGCCTAGGAGACTAGGGGGCCTGGGAAACCCAACAGCTTGACGGTGCTGGTTTCAATCAAACTTCATCCAGACGCTGGAAGGAGGTGCGTGGGAGAAACCTCTAGCAAAGGTGATCTTTTGCTCCTCATCTCAAACGTCACGAGACTGGATCACATGCACCAACCATTAAGCTAACACCTTCTCCCACCTCGGGAGAATGTGCACACCCCACGTGTTAGGCTGGAGTCGCTGTTAGGAAATAAGGACACGAGGAGGTCCTCAGAGCTGCTTCTTAAATCTGGCTGGTCTGTGACACGAGAAAGGGCGGAGGGGGAGCCTGACCACTGATGGAGGACATCTGACACTCCACACAATCCTCTCACTGCTCTAATTAGTCCCCCTGTTCCAACCACTTCATCACCCTGTATGTCATTTTTGATTCCGCTGGGAATGTCCTTTCACTGTTACTAACTAGACGAAAACTCATCTTGAGGAAGCCTCTCCTGAATCAGCTCAACACTTCTGTATTTATCATCTTTGTACTTGTTAACCTGCTGACTTGTAAGTAAGTGTGCTCAGGCGAGGTGCGTGCCTTCTGTCTTTGTGATCCGGCGGGCAGGCTTACTGACCGAACTCCTCTTTCAGGCTAGAATCTCCAGGAATAATGAACTGTTCCCCACGTGTTATAATCATGTATGTACTTAAGTACCTGGTAATAAAAATAACCTAATGATAAGATGAGGGAGTGTACAAATCAGCAATACGGGGAATATATTCTCTAAGACCGCAACAAAGAGCAGTGACTCTCTACATGTGCTCTAGGGACCCCTGGGATCCCTAAGATCCCTTTGAGAGTCTGAGAGGCCAAACTTCCTAATACTTAGACGTTATTTGCCACTTTTACTCTCATTCTTTCATAACATATAGTGGACTTTTTCAGAGGCAACAGGACACATAAAATTTTTTTTGGCAGCGAATGTCTATTCCTGTGCTCCTGTGTCTTCTAGAATTTTCTAAGGTAAGCTCTTAGGGTTCTCAATAACTTGTAAGAGTGTAAAGATGTTCCCCCCCCCAAAAATGTTACAGAACAACAGAGATGAGGAAAACAGCTGCCTATTAAAAACTAGAGTAATGGTTTCCCATTTTCCTTCATATTTTCTACCAATCAGCCTTCTCTACAATTTTGTAACTACTATAACTACAATTTTCTAACATATTTGAACACAAGCTGCGAAAGGAACTACAAAAAGGTAATAGATTTAACTAGCCAGAGTGCTCTAGGACAACACCTTGGGATAAAAGTATGTATGCATTTGGTTACCTACAGAAAAATTTCCTTTTAGAGAATGAGCAAGCCTTCTGAATTTAACCTTCAGTCATATTTACGACCTGAACCTCTAATAGGACCCCATTAAAGTTACAAGAGCTCCACTCAAACTGCAGAGGAAAAAAACTCCCAGGATCTCTCTAAAACCTCTTTTCACATGCCGGCCACACTCACGTTTCAGCAAGTGAGAACACCGTGCTCACCAGAG
The DNA here is from genome assembly GCA_017311185.1 of Proteles cristata cristata. Taxonomy (NCBI): domain Eukaryota; kingdom Metazoa; phylum Chordata; class Mammalia; order Carnivora; family Hyaenidae; genus Proteles; species Proteles cristata. The sequence goes on along the minus strand of JAESUZ010001911.1, from coordinate 1,948 downwards.
CTCCACGCTCAAGCCTGGCTTTGACATGCTCCCTACCAAGGGGTAGGAACTCACCTCTTAACCTTTGCCACTTGTTTGACAAACTCAAACCTGTCAAGAGGGCCTGGGTGACAGTCTAAAGCTGCATCAGCACAAATCTGTCCGATTTACTGGCAGAACAACTCAAAGTACAAGTTTGGTCATCTCAAAAGTTTTGTTTGGCCAAATCATTTTAAATATGTTGGAAAAGTTAAACATTTAAAGAACTACTTCTGTGTAACCAGGATTTCCAGGCTCTGGGTACATTTTTGGAGCAATAGTCAATGGTGGGGGGGTGGGGGGGAGACAAAAAACAAACCCACAATTCAATAAGGCATTTGGACAATCCCTTGGAAATAACCGTATTGCAGAGTCAAATTTCAATTACTCATGGCCACAGGAAGCAAAGACTATCATCAACCAAACTGCACAAAGAATTGGAGAATGTTATTTTAGCAATTTCAATCTAGAGCAAATCTTTCAAAGAAAGCACAAGGCGTTACGTGTTTCTAATTTAGGTGCTAAAAAAGTTACAGCTGAGGTCTTAAGGAGGCACATAACCTGGGAAGGAAGAAAAACCCCAAACATCTCAACATCAACCACTGAGTAGCTGACATTTAGCTTTATGGAAACTAATTCTGTTCTTAATTAATATCACTCTCCTCCGAACACATCCAGCCTTGATTCCACTTAAAAAACAAAAAACGCAAAACACAAACCACACAAACACACTTAGAAATGACAAGAGCTATGTAATTTATGCTCCAGATAGCAGCATCCATACTGAAGTTCCTTGATTTTTTTGGCAAACAGTTCTTTAGGTATAAATGGCCACTTCGCTAGAAGAGGCCCGTCAGGCGACCACTGCAACTACCACGCAGTTTCTAGACTGACAATTTCATAAAGACCACAATTAAATTAATGCTGACATCTAGTGGCAAGAAAGCACATCTTTCTTTTATAATGCTACCTGAATTGTACCTTAGGACACCAAACCAATGACACTGAAACCAAAGACACTTCCAAATCCTCACAAATATTATCCACTTAATCTAAGAATCATCTATTAACCTTAAGTAAACAAAGGAATCTCCTCATTACTAAACCAGAGGAAATAATAACCCCTCTTTGAGACATAGAATTGGCTGGAGAACCTTTTGGGGTGCGGGTGGGAGGTGCTGGTGGTACAGGGGATGGTAAGGGATTCCTTATGAAAGTCCTTGAAAGGCTAGGATGGGTGACTGCTTTAGACTTAAGCGTGTGACTTAATATTTCACTGGAAAGAGACCTCATCTATCAATAAACTGGGATATATTCTAACTGTTCTATAAGAAGCTAGTTTCCCCCATTTGAAAATGTTTTAAATTTTTAAAAAAGTGAACTGACAAACCAACCCCCAGTTTTCCTTCACACCTACAATAGTGTGAATACCCCAAGCTCTACAGAGCCATTGTCTGGCGAAAGGCTCCATCTCCAGACACCACGAAGGGACAGCAGGAAGCCTGATCAGACACCATGCTTCGCAAAAACCTGAAGGAATGCTGAAGATTCATGGTTTGGGAACTCAGGGACAATCAATTTTCAAATACCACTTTTCAGCGAAGAATTTTCCATCCCGCAGACCGGCGTGGTTCAACTGCCGGGTTGACGAGAAAGAACCCTGGTCATCGGTCGGAATCAAAATTAGTCAACTTGTCTCTAAAAAGTCTGGCCCCTTCCCGCAACGCAGTTACCCGGCCAACCCGGAGCTGCAGGTGTGAAGGTGGCACGTCGACGGGAAACTGCCGCGCACACCGCCTCCAGAAGTCCGTCTTTGTCCTCTCAGAAACCATCCCGAGCCCGGATTTCGCCTCGACACAGCCCGGTCTGCAATCCCTTCAAAATGTCCACCTTATTCAGTCTCCTTCCCGCTTTGAGACAGACCCACCGA